>BQMF02000001.1:2400000-3000000 GCA_027922465.2 Turritopsis dohrnii
TTATTAAAAAAAAATAATAATTATACAGACATTCAGTGTCCCGTTAGATTTTCATGGTTATTTTCCTTACTATGATTATTGCAACATTTAAGACGAAAAAACTTACACAAAGTTTCCTGCTCAAATGAGTTTGGCGAGGATTCAACATGAATATGAAACTTAGGTGGCAGTCTAAAGAAAATTTACAAAGTGTAAGTGTCTGAATATTACAATTTGTTAATCATTTTCAACATTTAAATGATTTCATTATAATACCCGTGCATCTTCAAGATGGGAACGTAAACAGAAAACTCACAAAATATCTTTTGAAATAATGTCTTTGCCAAGTGGTAATGGATAATAGTTTATGAGTTCCATAAGCAGCAAGTCCAACCAAGGATCTATAACAGCATCTAACCTGTAATCAAATTCAAATCATGTCAGCTGGGCAATACTTCAAAAGATACTAGCTATGTTTAGTGAATAATACTAGCATAGAAAGAGAATGCTAACAAAACATAAAACATACATAAAAATATTCTTTCTCCTGCTGCCTAGCCTCTCAAAACAATTTCAAAACTCATTTCAATAAAAAAATATGACATTTAAGAACTTGCATACCCAAGAGGATGCTGCTCGTCAGCAAGCGCAACATCAATCAATAAACTTGCACCTAACTGAGTCAATCGTTTTGAAAGCTTCTTTGCAATAAAATTATACCTAAATTTAAAATAACACAACAACTTATTGGCAATATAATGGGATAGAGCAGGCATAAATTTGGTGGGAAGTAAGTTCCTGACTTTGAATTTTTGTTATCTTTACCAGTGCTGAAAATGTAGTATTATTACAGTATCAGTACCACAAAAAAACAGTTAACTTGATCCCTCTTAGCATTCAAACAAACATTTCAATCAGTGTCAATGTTTAGCAGTACTCTTCATCTTCGCAGTTCATTTTAATAAAATTCAAAGCATAAACTGGTATCACATTGAGCAACAAAGGTGCAAGAGTATGTTTTGTTAGTGAACATAGCAAAAGTTTTGTCATAAAACCTTGTTATTCTTTGTTGTTTTTGGGTTTTGTCAAGGCTGAATACACTTAAAATGAATTCAAAGTACATAAATTCCACTGAAGATTGAAAAGTTTATCTTTTAGGTGCTTTTAAAACTCAACTTACTTCGAGTAGGACGAATCACCAAGACCAACTACAGCTGCTTTTAGATTGCATAATGAATCCAATGGAAGATTTTTCCGCAAGAGAAATTTCCAAAACTTCTGGAAAGTCAAAAAAAAAAAAAAAAAAAAAATCTCTATCACTTGACATTCAAAATGAGATTTAGGCACTCACATTCGATTAATCAGAAACAAGTTTGAATTCAGCATTGTTTTGTAATACCAAGTGGGAAATATTGTTGATTTCCACTTGGGAAGTCACAATGTTTGATTTACATTGATTTGCTTGTGTAGGTGGATATAACAAAGATAGACAAAAAGTCAACAAAACTTTTATAATTCTTACTTTCATGTTGTCTGGTGGATCACCTTGTCCAGTAGTTGATACAACAAATATCACAATTCGTTCTTCAATCAGATGTTCCTATTGCAACCAAAAAATGATAGAACAACATGTCAAAGAATGAAAAACACACCATTGGGAAGAAAGTTTTCCCAGAAATATCGTTGACAAAGCAAAAATTTCTTAATTATAACTTTTTTGAATACAAAAGTCAACCAGAATTAATATATCAGGCCTGGTCGTAAGAGGCGTGTGATCAAACGTGCACGCCTCCACACACGTCAAGATTTATTTACGAGTGTGGCAATGGCACGCCTGGCTTATAATGACAAGTGTAATATGTTTATTTAAAAGTCAACAAAAATCTGTCCCAAAATGTTGAAAGTTTTTTGTGTATGTGCTACGATTAAATTTTACAATAACGAAACGAAACTTTGCTACCATTTCAGTGGTGAGGTCTCCGATCACTTTGGAATACGGTAGTTGTTTTGAGTTTAAAATCAGTGCTCACAAATTTTATTCGTTTGGTAGTAGAAAACAAATCTACCCAGCGAAATCCGTTGAGGAATGAAGGAGCTTCATGCGCGCTATTGTATTATGTATTATTTAATTGTATTATGTAGTTTTCTATTTCTTTTAACGTTCTTTTAAGTTACAAAAATATGCGCAAGGTTGCAGTTTCAAAAAAAATAATCTTTTATTTAAAAAAATAGCCAGCTAGGTAGTGACGAGTTAATGGAACGGAAACGTCTTTAATTTAATTCAAAAACCATTTGAACTTCAAACCAAAACGATGGAGAATAATACAATTTTTTTTTTTTATTTTCAGGTTTTATTTTTACCGTCAAAGTAATCTTTATAGTTAAGATTTTACGTATCAAATCTTCGAAAACATTGTTTTGTTTTATTAAATTCATTCTCTGTGGAAATCTCAATATTTTTACATATATGACACATTTCAAATTTGACTTGATTATCATACAGAATGAAGACCGTTGCTTAACCGGAAAAAATTGATCGCACATCTGTCAAAAATTTACAAGAGCGCACGACATAACTGATAACATCAATTAAGGTGTGCAATGACCACACGTCTGCTAATTTTCTTACAACCAGCCCTGTACATATTTCTGATAACATTGGCTGCTACTGCTGGACACAACTCAACTACCGACTAAGCTGCATGAAAACTCATAAATGAAAATTTCATATAACATAAGAAATAGAATTATGGTTCCTTTATTGCAATGTTTCACCAGAGTCATAATGTTAACAACTCAAAACATTAACTTAATGAACAAGTTCTTTAAAGAGGTGGACAAAACAGGCAGTGAACATTGGTACAATTCTTTTTTTTTAATTAATCGCTCAATACATGGTTTAAAACCACTAATGTGTATTGAGGTACAAGGAAGAAAGGTGAAGATGAACATGGCATTTTAAAGTGTTGAAGATTATAATGAGAAGGAAAAACAGAATGTGGTAAAGAATTCCAGAGAGTGGAGGAGCAAGGAATGAAACTTTGTTGGTAAAAAGTTTTAGATGACTTTGGGATGTTGACAGTGTGATCATGGCAATTAGATGAATATTTTGTGTTTCGCTTGAAAGTTTTTAATGCAGGGATGAGAGAAGAGAGCTCAGTTGAACATTTTCCGTAAAAGTATTTATAAAAGAGGCAAAGAGACGCCACAGATCTGTGATGGGAGAGTTTACTTGCAAGTTTATCACCAATAGCATTACAGATACGTTTCTGAATAGGATCTAAAAGTTTAAGAGAGACAAATGTAGCTGGGTGTTCCAACTACTGTTGTTTTTGTGGATTGGTTGTGTTTTGAAAAATGACTTCAAACAATAATAATAATGGTATATTTCAGTATATTTTATATCTTATGATATATATACATGTCGTGCGCTCTTGTAAATTTTTGACAGATGTGCGATCAATATTTCAATAATGGTATATTTATTATTTTAATAACAATAATGGTATATTTAACTTAATAAGTTACCTGTGCCGCAACAGTAACAATGCACATTTTCATAACTGCAAAATATTTTTCAAAAGAATGAGAATGTCCACATGGTTTGAAATGACTTTCTATTAAGTTATGTAAGCGTAGACATGTGTGCAGTTTTCAACCCGCCTACATGTAACCGACCCCTAAGAAGTTCAAAATCAAATGAAACTCCAAATTTGTCTATTATTATTTATCAATAAACTTAAAAAAAATTCATACACATGTCTTCACTCACAAAAAATAAATTCCACAAAATGTTTTTCCCAAATCAAGCCAATCAGATGTACAATACACTACAATAATTAGAATTTCCAGACACTTTGTATCAATGATGCTCTGTGCATCATCAAACTGTGATTATCAGCAGAAAGAAAAACAAAGAAATATGCTATCGATTATGACAGATAATCTTACAGCTCTCATGGACCTGATCAAACTTAGTGTTTGTAACTATAAAGGCCCCTACTTGAACTGTAAGGTGCGAATGTGTAAGTATGAGCTAATACAGACATACATTTTTTAAATAATAGTGTAATAACAGTGATAATTAAGCTGAGATTGAATTGGATTCTGAATTAGCAATGAGTAAGTAAACTGGATAACTAAGAAAAATTTTGCAAAGGGGTCAAAGAAATGCTCTCAAAAAACAAACACGATGAACGCATTGGTCCTATGAAGTATATGAACGTGTTTAGGAATTTAATATTTTGTTCTGTGTTCCTGGTCTATGCTTTTAGCAGGAATACATACAAACTGTGAAGTTACTCCTGAGTACTTCTCAGAGTTCATATAGAACCAACCATTTGCGGAAAACAACTTTTATCATTGGTGGGACCAAATCGCAATTCTGTATCCAGTTTGAGGAATCTCAAACCACAAACCTTTTACTATAATTTACTATTGGTGCTGATGGCTTTTTTATGTTTCTAAAATTTCATGTTTTTATCCGGTGATGGAGGCCAGCACCTGTGAGTGAAAGTCAATAGTTAAAAATTTAATTTTACTGAAAGCTCAAAATTTACATGCATTGACATAAATAAATATATCCTTTATGATGATGCGAAGAGTGGAATCAGTATAACTGATATGAAATACTGCATTCATTGGACCTTTACCAGGTTGGATGTGTAAAGACATTACTACAGTCAGGGAAATCTCTTTAATTGCACACTTAACTGACATGGCGCTACAAGTGCAATTGCACGTATAAGTAGCGTAAGAGTGCAACTGCGCTGTTCATGCAAGGGCGGATTTATGCAATTGGTTACTTTTTTAGAACAACACATTATACAACATTCCAGTAGAAATAATTGTTTGTCAATTCATGCATCTCGTTGCAGAGCAGAAAAGAAACTGCTTAGAGAAAGTGCAGCGCTTGCCTCCATCAATCATGTGAAATAATGCCCGTGTTTTCAAATGATAATCACCCCACAAAGAATGGATGGAAATTTATTATGCATGGACAGATTCAGACGCAAAAATGTTTGTAGTTACCCCTAGAGCAAAAAATTTAAGTGTCGTTTGACCACAGAGAATATCGTTGTTCAAATAACTGCCTCACATCGATTCTCCTAATCCAGCTACCCAAGGGCGTCGAACTTAGCCTTATAATTGCGACGTTCAAAGTGCGAGCGCCAGGAATATCGTAACCCAATTAAAGGTTACCTCTGATAAAAACAAATCATATTTTTTAACTTCAGCTATGCATAAGAAAATACCTTTTCTACCTCATTTTATGTATAAAAAGCTTAAATACAGACAATACACAAAAATGTTTTTGAAATTTTCACTTCTTCTTCCTTCCCGCTCTCAAAAATGTAAACAAAATCATAATAGCCAACCTTTACGTCACTGAATGTAAGATCAGATTGGCGAATGTGAGTTTGCGCTTGAAAAGTTATATACATGTTTATGAAAGGAAGAACACCCTGATTAAGTTGTGATGAATTTTTATATTAGAAAACAATATCATTGAATCTTTAAAAAGATTAAGTAGAAGTGCACGTGTAACAGAGAAAACTTCACTACATTATTTCAAAATGCAGAGCTCGTCACAGAAAAAATATTAAGGCGATCTTTCAGCCTTCTTTAGATTTCGGATTGCCTCTCAGTTTGGGGAAAACGTATCACTGGTGTTGCTATTGTTGTTAAAATAAACCATCTCATTAACAAGTGTGGTAGCTATTTGATACCTGCCTCTGACTTATTGGGATTGCGAACAAGGTGCTGTCAGTTCTACACTAGATACCATTTTTTCATGCTAAAAAAAGTCTGTTTCATCAAGTACCGAATTTTGAGGAAGTGAAATACTTCAAGATGCGTTCATATTCACTATCCTTATCATATCACGGGAACATATAAAACGTGTTTCCTGTGGACCATTTCCACAGTGATGGATAGAGGACAGGAACCTCTCTTTTAAATCTTCCTTGTCTCCATTGCAAGTTCAAATGGATGATTCACAAGCAGGAATTCACTTCAAAAATCTTCAAAAAAATATCATAACCAGAACATTATTGATATTTAAAAGAACTTTTGAACAGAAAAAAAGACTTAAATATTGTGTACACTATTTATTAAAGATAAGTTGAATTAACTAAATGGGGTCAAACAATTATTTTTAAAAGGTCTTGAAAATATTTGTTTCGCTACCGTCTATGTTCCTAATTACGGACAGCCTTCGTTATTACGGACATCAATCAAAACACAATTCCAACCGTCTATAAATTAACAACACGGCACATCCTGTACTGTCAACCAAACTGTAATAAAACAAACTTCTGAGATAATTAAATTTATTTGAACGCTAGAAAATTATCAATATGCCATTTAGAATTTATTTTTCTAAGCTTTAAACATTTCTTTTAAACTACACTGCTCTCTTGAGAATCATGCATATTTTTATGAGCTCCGTGTGTACAATGGTAGCCATATTTATGGATTAAAAATAATAATGGCCACCTCCGTCATGAAATATAGGTCATCCTCTATACGGCGGAACAAAGGGCTTCGACAGGTCGAAAATTTATGTTTAAAAATGATTTTAGATCATGCTTTTAGAAAGTTAGTTATCATAAAATAAGTCAAATGAATAAAGTTTTTGTACGTCAATCACAGTGAGGGAGGACACGAAAGCTCTGTGATCAAATCTTTCAATATCAATGTGATTTTGTGATTTAGTGAGTTATTTAGCATCAATATACGAGTACTTTGTTTTTTATCAGACGTAACCTTTTTTAGAAATGATATTTCTCATGAAATAATGAATGAAACTTGTGACGGGTTTATTGATTCCTCAAATATCCAACTCGTTGAGTCCAATACTTTTCATATGTATGATACTGTTTGTTTCCACTCTTTTGATAGCAGTATATCCAGGGACAAGTGGTTCATCTGCAATGGTAGCTAAGAACGTATCAAGTTCTTTTTTGAATTTATCTTTTGTGCATCCCGTTAAGTTTCTGAGATGCTTTGGGAGAGCATTAAAAAGCTTTGGACCTTGCATTCGAAAGCTTCCATGAACTAGCTTTTGATAGGGTCCTCGTTGGCATAGGTGTATAACGCATTTCCTTCCTTGTCTTGCATTCTTGTAACATCTTATCCCACCTCCTGCTCCTTCAATATTTGGAACAAGATTCTCTAGTATACACCAGGTGTAGAAAATAATGTAACGTTCTCTTCTCCTTTGTAACGAGTACAGCTTTAATTTCCTCAGTCTTTCCCAATAACTCAAGTTGCTAAGATTCTTGACTTTTTTTGTGTATGATCTTTGGACATTTTCGATAGCTTGTATTAGTCCTGCTTCTTGGGGTGACCATAACTGAGAGCAGTAGTCTAAATGTGGTATCACTAGCGACTTCCACAATGTAAGCATGAGGTTTTCATCTCTTGTATCAAAAGTTCTCATTATCCATCCAACAAGTTCTCTGGCTTTTTTGACAAGGTTACTGATGTGCTGCTTGAAAGTGGCATCATCTGATAAAATGACCCCAAGATCTTTTACTGTCGATTTTGTTTTTATTACTTTATGATTGTCTGCAAAATATGGACTCGAACGTTGTCTTCCATAGTGCATTTGTTCAAATTTTTTCCCATTTAACTTCATCTTGTTTTCACTTGACCAACTGTAGATTTCGTTTAGATCGTTTTGTAACCTGAAGGTATCCATGATACTGTTTATCCCTTTCTTAACTCTGGTATCATCGGCAAAACAAGATAATTCCGTATATCTGATACCCTTGTCAATATCTGCAATCATAATGATAAAAAGCAAGGGACCAAGTACTGATCCTTGTGGCACACCGGATAGTATTTCCGTAAGGTAGGATTCATATCCATCGACTTGAACAATCTGTTTCCTGTTTTTCAAGAACGATTTGATCCATGCAAAAAGTGTACCACTTATTCCGATGGATTTTAATTTGTATAGTAGAATGTTGTGGTCTACTTTATCAAAAGCTTTACTAAAGTCGAGATATATAACATCTACGTCTTTTTCAAGCTGCTCCAAGATACTGTCGTAGTGCCCTAGAAGTTGGCTTAGGCATGAACGGCCTTGTCTAAAACCGTGCTGTGTGGAGTTGAACAAGTCATTTTCGTTCATAAATTTTACCATGTTTTTCCTGACAATCTTCTCGAATATCTTTGTTATGTGTGATGTTAATGATACTGGTCTATAATTTGATGGATCACCTTGATCTCCTCCTTTAAAAATGGGAGTAATGTTGTTTCTTTTGTGAATGTCAATTGTCTTTCCACAGTTGAGACAATTTCTCCAAAACACTGTTAGCGGCTTAGCAAGCTCCTCTTTACAGTTTTTTAGGAGAATGGCTGGAAAACCATCTGGTCCAGGGGCTGAGTTTGGTGATAAAGTTGCAATTGCCTCAATCATATCTTCTTCGCCAAACTCGATATCAGCTAGTAATTGTGGAAAGGTTTGTTCTTCGTGGATATTGTTTTCAGTTGGCGTACTAAATACTGATTTATACTGGTCCTGTAAAATGTTAGCCATCATTTCATTCTCATAGACATATTCCTTATTTTTGTTTAATAACGGACCTACTTTTGCTTTTGTTTTGCTATGTCTTCTGGCATACGAGTAGAAATATTTTGGGTTTACTTTTATTGAGTCAACTGCTTCTTTCTCTGTGTTCATTTTCTCAGATTTGTATGATTCTTTGAGTTTGAGTTCAATATTAATTAATTTATGGAAATCTTTCCCATTTGCATTTTTTCTTAAAATCTTCTTTCTTTTACGAAATAGAATTCTTCTGTTCCTCGGAATTCTGTAACAATTATTTTTCAATTTTTTCTTTGGTACCAGTTCCTTGATAATGCCTATAATTCTTTTCGTAATTATTTGCATTTGAACTTCTGGATCTTTCGTTTCTAGATCAGTCCAGTTTTCTGCTTGTAATGAAGTTTTAATAAAATCCCAATTTATGTCTTTTGAAAAGAAATTATATTTGTCAAATTCATTTCTTGGGATGAATTCCTCCTTTTTTCTTTGCATGACGTTTGCATGACCAAAGTGTGTTTTGACTTCAATTAGCGAATGATCCGAGATACTACACTGTGGTAGATTAACATCATGACTATGAATTAGATCTAAATTATTTGTTAGCAGCAGGTCCAAGGTGTTTCCTGCTTTATGAGTTGCTCCACGAATGAATTGTGTCAGATGGAAGTCATTCATAAGATTAAATATTTGATCTGCCATTTGTTGTTCATCTCTGGTTGCACCAGGTAGACTGGTTTCTTTATCCCAGTCAACATGGGGAAGGTTAAAATCTCCCGCCATAAAAATATCAGGTGCTTTGCCATTCAAAATGTTTAAGTGTTTCCTTAGCATCTCTAAAACTTCCCCAAATTGTACATTCGTCGAAGGATTTCCACCAGCCGCATCATTTGGCTGACGATACAGTCCACATACAATTGTATTTAAGGATATCGAATGGAGGACCAATGCTTCAATAGTACCATTTGAGTAATCTACGATTGGTTCAAATTGGGCTGCACAGTCTTCTTTCATGTATATCGCGACACCCCCACTCAGTCTTCCGAATCTAGATTTTTTTCGAACTCTGTCAGCTCGGAAAATTTTGTAGCCTTCAATGTGTACTTCTGCATCAGTGTGCTCTCTGAGCCATGTTTCATTTAAAATAATAAACATTAAATCACTTTCAGTGCATTTATCCTTGATATATGGTACCTTTGATTGGACAGTTAGTGGTTTTAGACCTTGAGTGTTGAAAATGGCAAAACTGTTTAGTATTTTATGCTCATCTCTGGTGTCATTCCCCAGCTGATATTCTGAGGCTGTACCCAACTTTGGTGTTGTTGTTTGTTTCCCGGCGAGTACTGAGGATATTGATACTGCTGGAACTGGGTTGAGTATGAAATTTGATTGTCTCTGGACGTTGTCAGCTTGCTTATTCTTTGATCCATTTCTGTCAGTATGTCCTTCTTTAGCTTCTGGAGAATGGCTAAAAAATCCATTTCTTTATTTTGGTAATTACCATCAAACGTTTCAGATTTTCAGACTTTTTCGGATTCCGTTCGGAGACTATCTAGTGCAACATTTGATAAAAAAATTTTATTAATCAAGGAAGTTCTTCGGGAACCTGAAGATGAACAAAGTGCCAAAAATCAGTAGAGTGCCTGCTCCCCTTACCGCTATGTGCTGCTTGCCGCTAACTTTGAGTTTGATGGTTTATTTCCTTCATTTAAAGACAACAAATCAAACCAAACTAATTATTATCTAAAAATATATTCATTCAGCCATCGTTATGGAAAGTTTCAAAGTGAATTGCCAAATACTTACTGATTAATAAAGTAAAATCTAATACCGGGTCGCGATCATTGTGAAAAAAATATTAAAAATGGCTTCCTCGAAAAATTAATGCTTCAAAATTCAGTGTCGTAAATAACGGAGCATATCGATTCCTTTTTATTCCTCTGCTGTCTTGAATGTTACCAACATCTGAGATTTTATTCACACAAACAGTTTTCTTGTATATATCGTATACACGAGTAAATCATCTAAAGTTTACAGCAAGGTAATTCTGTAACCACGTGTCCTTTCTCCGCTATAGCAACAAAATTTGTTCTTGTTAGCACTGATTTCAGCTTGATTACTCAAAAAGTTAAATTTTTTTTACAGACATTCAATTAGCGCGAAATCCCACGTTGATAATATCACCCATAGATTTATCGTTCAAGAAAACGTGAAACTTGTTTCGGAGACCTTTTCACCCAAAGGACCCGTTGTCATTAAAAACTTTTTATTGCGTTAACGCTTTTTATCAATTGCAATTTAAACCTTTTAGCAATTCCAACTTGAATTCTGTATGATCATTCTAGCGTGTATCCTCCGCATGTTGAAAACCTCCATCACAAGTATGAAACAATTGATTTCATATGTTGCGAGTGTAAAAAGTAATTTAATACATGTTGATAATTACATTCGCGGTTCATGCTTTTAACAAATTAACGATGTCTGTGTGTTTATCGTATAATTACTCTGCAAGCTCACAATAGGGCAATTCCCATCACGTGTCTAGATTTTTGCGATCAAAAGTTGACTTGTCGAGATGGCACTATTGTTTTCTAAAAAAACTTCGCTCATAAAAATATGGCTGCCTTCGATTTGTAAACAGTAAAGGCATGCATTTTTATTAAGACTGTGGTTATCTTATTTCTGCAGAAGCAAAGGAGGAAAGCACTTAAATTGAGAGAAAAGGGATTAAACTGTTACTATGAACACTAAATTCCATAAAATTTTGTTATTTGCATCACTTTTGATGAACGTGAAATTAGTTAGCGGAAAGAGGAACAAGTTAGCGGAAAGAGGAACATCACCCCGATGATGTTTACAATTACAGTATTTGTTATCAATCTTATTCTCCTTGTTTGTTCTTGTTGATTTAGTATCTAGAATGACCAATTGTGGTGCTAAATCCATTTAACTGTGTTTTTACGTTTGCATTGACGAATTTTGCAACATTATAATTAAAGTTAGCGGTAAGGGGAGCAGGCACTCTACCCCTGTAAAATAGCACATCACAGCGATATAGCATATCGCCAAACATAATTTTTTTTACATTTGTAAAATAGAAAGGTCAAAGGGAGTAATTCCAGAATTTTATCGAAACATATTTAAAATTGACAGAAATATATGCCTTTAAAATGTTTCGTTTTTTTCACTCAATACACTTCGTCTCTTCAATTATTGCACAAATATATATATTATATTATATATTATATTATATATTATTATATATTACTTGTTTTTCTTGTTTTATATGTTTTTCCACATGTAAATGTTCGCTGTGTTGGTTTTTAGTGAAAAAATAGGGGATGTGAAAAGAAAATGTCGCCTAATTTATAAAGTTTTATTTTATTAAAATGAAAAAAACATTGAAAAAATATCAAAACAACAAGATTCTTGACTTACTATTTTGTAGCTGTCAAGAGAAAGGATACGCGCTGGTATGTGTCTTCTGACTACTTCTCTACCTACTCTTTCAGCAACATCTTCTGCAGTTCCTGTTTGAGATCCAAATAAAATGTTCAGACACATGTTCCCACTAGGAACTGCCATTTTGAAAGATCTAATATTTCGCATTGGTCAGCATATGGTGCGCAATCTTCGTTAAAACTCCGGGTGTCCGGCGTGTCATTCAAAGTTGTAAACAAATAAAAAAAAAGAGAAACAAATCAGGAAAGTTCCGGGTCAAAATTTTAAATAAATAGAAGCTACGATATTTAGTTACAATAATGTGAAAATAATATAATGACGGTCAAAAACCGTTTGAGAGTTTGGATATTAGCTAAGAATGGTTATGCACTGTAAAAAATGTTTGAAATGGTATGTTTAAAACGTTCTTTATATTTTCTTTATTTTGACACAGGCCCTCTGGGTATTATTATTATTCTTATGGTTTTGTCAAGTGAGCCTCCGTTAAGTAGCCTCCGTTAAGCCTCCGTTAAGCCTCCGTTAATGACTTGATGAACAGTTTATGGCATAAAATATATATATATGATAGGGAGGAATCATTTATCATTTTATTTCGATTATTGCGAATACTTTAATAAACCCAACACATCTTACAATCTGTAGTAAAGTCTCAAAAACATAATAACTTTGAAAACGACGGTATGGCAGAACCGACAGACGACATCGATGCATCTCCACCGCAGAGAGCTTTTCTACTGTGTGGGTTCTACAGCAATGATCAGTTAACTGAGGCTGAACGTTTACAAAATTACAACGAAGTAAAGGTTTTTGGGCGTTTTCAATAGTTTTAAGACCATTTCTAGTCCATTGATCAGTTAACAGAGGCTGGTATCACAAAAAAAAAATTCTTAACGGAGGCTGGCATCACAGAAAGTTTCTTAACGGAGGCTGAGCGTTTTGACAGTCAAAAACTGATTTGCTAACGGAGGCTGTTCTCATAATACAAATATACAACGAACAAAAGGGTTTTAGGTGTTTTCCAATAATTTTAAGACCACTGATCAGTTAACGGAGGCTGATATCACAAAAAGATCCTTAACGGAGGCTGAGCGTTTTGACAGTCCAAAACTGATTTGTTAACGGAGGCTGTTCTCATAATACAAATATACAACGAACAAAAGGGGTTTAGGTGTTTTTCAATAGTTTTAAGACCACTTCTGATGCGCTGATCAGTTAACGGAGGCTGGCATCACAGAAAGTTCCTTAACGGAGGCTGAGCGTTTTGACAGTCCAAAACTGATTTGTTAACGGAGGCTGTTCTCATAATACAAATATACAACGAAGAAAAGGGGTTTAGGTGTTTTTCAATAGTTTTAAGACCACTTCTAATGCACCGATCAGTTATCGGAGGCTGGCATCACAAAAGATCCTTAACGGAGGCTGAGCGTTCTGACATTCCAAAACTTATTTGTTAACGGAGGCTGTTCTCATAATACAAATATACAACGAACAAAAGGGTTTTAGGTGTTTTTCAATAGTTTTAAGACCACTTCTGATGCACTGATCAGTTAACAGAGGCTGGCATCACGAAAAGGTTCTTAACGGAGGCTGAGCGTTTTGACAGTCCAAAACTGATTTGTTAACGGAGGCTGTTCTCATAATACAAATATACAACGAAGAAAATGGGTTTAGGTGTTTTTCAATAGTTTTAAGACCACTTCTGATGCGCTAATCAGTTAACGGAGGATGGCATCACAGAAAGTTCCTTAACGGAGGCTGAGCGTTTTGACAGTCCAAAAGTGATTTGTTAACAGAGGCTGTTCTCATAATACAAATATACAACGAACAAAATTGGTGGGGAATCTTTCTTTAAAGAAGGTAATGAATTAATTCCTTTACCAACAGATTTTCATGAGCTTTTATCTTTCCTCATTTTTCATAAATCTTCGAAACTAAATTCATTCAGTGAGAATTTAAAACATGCAAAATCCAATCGAACTTAAAACTTGAAGTTTACGTAGACATAAATTTACATAGTCTGAAACAATAAACGCATTGATTTATTTGTTTTACTATTTATTTACTTGTTTCATATGATATTTTCAGCCATGACAGTATCATCGAAAATCATCGAAATTGTTAAGCTGTTGACATGGATCAAAGAAGGCAACTGTGAAGTCACTAAGTGTATGGCGCAAGATAAGGTTATCTCCAATGAGATATTTAATTGTTGGGACAAAAATCTTTTGTTTCTAACAATATTGTTAGATATCATTAATGGTAGGCCTATGGAATTACCATCACAGAAAGCTGCTAGATTGAGTGTTGTAGCCACCTCGGTCCTACCATTAAAATTGGGAAACCAATCTGGTATGGCTAGCCAAGTATTGACTGCTCTAAACGAAAGGATAAAGTTTGTTGAGGTGTTGAAGCCATCAGAAATCAGAGCAGTGCATTTCGACTGCTGCATATCCAAAGAGTCATCGATTTTACAGAGCAACATATCTTCCACTACCTTTGTGGCACGAATTCTGAAACGTAAAACACAGCTACAGTCGGGAAAACTATCAGAGGAATTGCTTCTCAATGTGTTGCAATTCCTTCAAGAAGTAAAAGATCTATGCATACGGCTTACAAAGGTTGCCCCGACTAACGATGAACAGAAGCGCTTGCGAGAAAGGAAGTTTTCATACACCAGTACCAAGATGGAGACAAAGATAGAAATTGAAGAAAAACTAGAGAAGGTCGCTCCAAGAATGCTCATCGATTGTTTCCATGCCTGCACAGAAGAAATGTTCTACGATCAAGAAGAATTCTGTTACGTCGCATTCGATATTACGAAAGGAACATATTTCCATTCACATGATTATATTGCTATCGTTATTGTCCCGTATTTATTGAAAAAGTACCTTTCAGAGAGAACAGGATGTGACATAAAACACATTGAAGGTTTAATGGAAAATCCTTATGACGAACTTTCATCTAGTAGTAGTGACAGTGATATATAAATATTATTGAATGTTATATTTTCATTATGATTTCTGCCTTCGTTAACTGATCAGTGCATCGTAAGAGGTCCTGGATCTTTTGAAAAACACCTATATTTGTATAATGAGAACAGCCTCCGTTAACAAATCAGTTTTGGACTGTCAAAACGCTCAGCCTCCGTTAAGAACCTTTTCGTGATGCCAGCCTCCGTTAACTGATTAGTGCATTAGAAGTGGTCTTAAAACTATTGAAAAACACCTAAAACCCTTTTGTTCGTTGTATATTTGTATTATGAGAACAGCCTCCGTTAGCAAATCAGTTTTGGACTGTCAGAACGCTCACCCTCCGTTAAGGAACTTTCTGTGATGCCAGCCTCCGTTAACTGATCAGCGCATCAGAAGTGGTCTTAAAACTATTGAAAAACACCTAAACCCATTTTCTTCGTTGTATATTTGTATTATGAGAACAGCCTCCGTTAACAAATCAGTTTTGGAATGTCAGAACGCTCAGCCTCCGTTAAGGATCTTTTTGTGATGCCAGCCTCCGTTAACTGATCAGTGCATCAGAAGTGGTCTTAAAACTATTGAAAAACACCTAAAACCCTTTTGTTCGTTGTATATTTGTATTATGAGAACAGCCTCCGTTAACAAATCAGTTTTGGACTGTCAAAACGCCCAGCCTCCGTTAAGGAACTTTCTGTGATGCCATTCTCCGTTAACTGATTAGCGCATCAGAAGTGGTCTTAAAACTATTGAAAAACACCTAAAACCCTTTTGTTCGTTGTATATTTGTATTATGAGAACAGCCTCCGTTAACAAATCAGTTTTGGACTGTCAGAACGCTCAGCCTCCGTTAAGGATCTTTTTGTGATGCCAGCCTCTGTTAACTGATCAGTGCATCAGAAGTGGTCTTAAAACTATTGAAAAACACCTAAAACCCTTTTGTTCGTTGTATATTTGTATTATGAGAACAGCCTCCGTTAACAAATCAGTTTTGGACTGTCAGAACGCTCAGCCTCCGTTAAGGAACTTTCTGTGATGCCAGCCTCCGTTAACTGATCAGCGCATCAGAAGTGGTCTTAAAACTATTGAAAAACACCTAAAACCCTTTTGTTCGTTGTATATTTGTATTATGAGAACAGCCTCCGTTAACAAATCAGTTTTGGACTGTCAAAACGCTCAGCCTCCGTTAAGGAACTTTCTGTGATGCCAGCCTCCGTTAACTGATTAGCGCATCAGAAGTGGTCTTAAAACTATTGCAAAACGCCTAAAACCCTTTTATTCGTTGTATATTTGTATTATGAGAACAGCCTCCGTTAACAAATCAGTTTTGGACTGTCAGAACGCTCAGCCTCCGTTAAGGAACTTTCTGTGATGCCAGCCTCCGTTAACTGATCAGCGCATCAGAAGTGGTCTTAAAACTATTGAAAAACACCTAAAACCCTTTTGTTCGTTGTATATTTGCATTATGAGAACAGCCTCCGTTAACAAATCAGTTTTGGATTGTCAAAACGCTTAGCCTCCGTTAAGGAACTTTCTGTGATGCCAGCCTCCGTTAACTGATCAGTGCATCGGAAGAGGTCCTAGATCTTTTGAGAAACGTGTAAAGACCTTAAGTTCGTTGTATATTTGTGTTATGAGAGCTACGTTTCTTAACAAATAGCACGTGCTAATCTCCGACAATGAAGGCTTGTATATATTAAAGTTTTGAAGTTTATCCGCTTTTTTGATAAATATTTGTTTGAAATATGGACGTAGAAAAGGTTATTCGTTGGAATTTCTTATCATCCGCCACTCCATATATACCCGTAGGCGATGTCGGTCGTCATCAGGAAACTGTCGGCCTTGGATCCTCCACCACAGAGGTCAAAACTGTTTTCGGTGATTTTTGAGTGGTTCCTGAGGATAAAAAAGTTCTGAGTAAGTCTTTTGAATTGTTTAAAGAATTTTTAGGCAGTTTACATGGTTATCTATGGATATTATCATTTAACATGGTCTCAGAATGGAATAAAATATTAACGGAGGCTTAACGGAGGCTTAACGGAGGCTACTTAACGGAGGCTCACTTGACAAAACCTATTCTTATTATTTACGAATTTTTAAATACAGGGATGACCATTCAAAAATTAGCAATATATACATATATACATATTTACAAAATTTCTGTTCTTACATGGGTCCTGTGTTAAAAACTAGTATTAAAGTTAGAGAGAGAAGAGAGGAGAGAGAAGAAAAGGGAGAGAGAAGGGAGAAATAAAAGGAAAAGAAAAATTTGTGAAAGCTTAAATTGTGTAGAATGAAATTAAATTGTTAAAACTGGTAAAAATAATATCTTTCTGTAAGTTAAAAATTTGCATTTCGTGTATTGTTTGACATGACTTCAAAGTAGTTCTTAAGACTCTCACAGACGTTTCCTTTGATGCAATTAAAAACTTGGGTGCAAATGCGACGTTTTTGCAGGTTACGAATCGATACCATTTTCTTGTTGTTAGGGGCGTGACCTTTGGAGATTATGCAGTGAGCTCTCTTTTTGAAGTTTTTAACTTTCTTCTCGAATGTTTCGGTATATGAACTGGTAAGTATGGAGCAGTAGGTGAAGATTGGTTGGAGCATGGTCTTGTATAGTGTTATGGCTGCATCAGTTGTCAGTTTTGGGCGTATACGTATATGGTTGCTGTTATAAATATTTTTTTGTTGAGCTTGAAATTTAAAACTTGAGTGGTTACAGCCTCACGCTTGGAAAACACCAGGCTAAGGATGACATTGCACAGGGCATATTTTATTAAAAACATAGTTTCAGTTAAAAATTAGTCAAAAAGCTTAGGAAAAACACATTTCTGACAATGAGTAAATGGAAAATGAATAACAAAATTTCGGTAGTTTTGGAGTCTTCAATCGAGAAAGTCAATTAATGATGTAGTATAATCACTGTGAAAAACCTCATATAATTTTATCTGAATTATTCTGTTCATGAAAATTTGTTATACATTATCATTTAAAAAAATCAATAACAATTTTGACTAAAATAAAATTTATTTCTTCAGTAAAAGAGAAGCCTTTGTGCAAATTTGAATCATTTTGTTCTATGTTAAACCCTACACACACAAGTTTTTCCAGAATAACTATCATATACTGTTAAATTGTGAAATGACTTCCAAATCAAATTCCCATCATAATGAAACAAATTTTTCTTATAGTGGAAAGATTTTTCTTGTATATATATACATTCAAAATCTGTGGCCATCTGGATAAGATGTTTTGGCATGAAAAATTGTTGTTGCTGTCATGGCTAAAAGAAATAAATGAGTGATAAATAAAAGACAAGGTCCTTATGTTCAGTATACTACAATGTGTAATCTGTATATAATTGATTAACCTTTTTTGAATGTCTGCATTCTACTTTTGATGTTTTCTTGCTTTTTTCCCACCCCTCTTTTGAATCCTCTTTCTCAAGTTTTAAATTTGGTTATTTCAGGTGTTAATTTTCTGAAATATTTTTACATATCATTGGCTTTTTATGCAACTGTCAGTTAACTTTACAAAATTGAAATCAAATATTTTTGATTTTATGTCACTATTATTATATAATTTTTCATCAACTTAGATGAAACAATAAAGATACTAATATTAACCAATATTGGCTAACAGTCAAATTTGGTTTGCTTTAAAGCATAAAGCTATTGTATATTATTACCAAAGAGAAATATGTATATAACCTAAATGTATAATACTCAATAACATGCTTAACAACTTGAACTCAAAAACTTCTGGTGTTACTTTTAACACTTTTAAAACATGCCTGTTGCATGCTGTTGAAAAATGTTATTCTTTCAAAAATAGACACCACTTTGTTTTTATGAAACCAAAACTTTCTTCTCACAGGTACATGTATTTTATTGTTTTCTATGATCTTAAAGTTCAGTGAAAATGGATATTAGTATGTTGCAAAGTTATTTTAATAAATTAACCTTTTGTTCAAAGGGTATAATATTAACTTTTCTATAGTTTTATCAGAGAAAGATTATTAGTAGCGGGTTTTCCACATTTTATTTTTTCATTTGATGCATAATATGGAATGAAAAGATTATGGATGAAAGTAAAAGTGTAATAATAGTTGTTAGGGCATTGATTGAGTTGTTTAGGTTTCAATTGAAAATTTCAATTTTTGTGAATATAAAATAGGATTTTGTTAAGAAGCTGTTCATTGATTTCAGTGTTTTGCTTATGACTTTTGGTTTCAATTTGTTATAATATCTTAAGTTTTAAGTTTTTTTTACTTTGTTGTTTTTAGTCTTTTTACTCTTAGATTTTTAGTGATATCTGGAATTTGTATTGAACTCTACTTTGTTCCTTATGTCCTTTATACTTTACTAATCAGGAAATAAGAGACAACACTTTTGATTCAGACGAACTTCCAATGTTGCTTAAAAGGTGTGTTTTGGCGTGTTTTGTATCTTTTGTTAGGTTAATGTTATTAATGATTAGCGAGCTGTCTTCATGCGCTGATTAACATTTTCAAGTATATAATTTCCAAATTCATATGTGTATAGCTAAAAAAGTTCTGAAATTCATAGTACTTGATTTCACATGTTTGTATTAATTAAATTGTTGGCATGCTAAAATAATCAAATATATACATTGAATGGAAGTTTTACAACAAATTTTCTACATCAACCTCCGCAAAGATCTATCCATAACATTTTTCACAATATCACAGTGTTTGGAATAAATCATAAGAAATTTGATCTGAATAATGTACATGAAAAAAGGAGTATTATAAAAGTCACTTTGCTGTGCTTGAAAATTATAAATTCTTCAACGAAAGTCTTTTGTTACTTGGTGATTAAAAATAAATTATACGAAACATTTTGTTTTTATCTTTTATATAATTGAGAAAAGCCTTGAGTGTTTTTTTTAAAGAATGGTACATGCAAGCTTGAAGAAATACAATGTGTTTCAAGTTTTATTGACACAAGTGTGAAATATGATAAAAACATCATGAGTATCTTCATTAATGTTTGATAATTTCAGCCGTATTCTTTCATATCACTTTCTTGGTAAGCGTATTTTACAATTTTATTTTTTGCGATGAATACTTTATTATGGGTTATTTTGTAAGTGGTGCTTTTAAAAAAAATTCAGATAAAAGTTTTTTTAAGTGACTAGTTACTTCATTTTAACGAAATTGCTAATCCTGAAATCTGTTATATTATGTAAAATAATGAATTAATAATAATTATACTCATATTAGCTGTTCTGGGTATCATTATTTAATAAAGATATTGTTTGCTGTGAGTGAATTGTGTATCTTATTGTCATTTTACGGCTGTTATATTTAAAAGTTTTTATCCTTAACTTTCCAACAACTGAAAGCAGCCTGGGAATGTTTTTTTAGAGAAAATGTTTACTGAAATTGTCATTATTATTAATGATTATTAATTTGTGTAAAGCCATTACATGCTATATTTTTGTTGTTTTTTCATGCAAACAGCGCAATTATAAAATAACTTCTCTATTTTGTTCCTTGTAAATTCTCATCATTGACAAAGCATTACTATTTGTTTCATCCTTTTAATTTTTAAAAGCTTTTTTACAAAGATTCTTTTTGGTTTGACTTAACAAGATTTTTTCCTCTTGTTTTTCTAGAAATATAACTTTAACTATAATTATCAACAATAGTTTTTTTTAATGTTTTTTTAGCAATCTTCTATTAGAAGTACAGAAAAGGAAATTTAATAAGTAAATATTTTGTAGATATTTATACAACTATTCACATAACAATGAAAATCTCAAAAGAACACCAAGTTTTCCTCTGAACACCAACATCAAGGTAGTTGTTGCACATCCTACCACAATGGCATTTTTTCTTCAACTTCGTTTACTTTTGTGGAAGAACTACACTTTGAAGAAACGACAACCCGTAAGTCATCTCTTAAACATTTTGTGATAATACTTTCGTACTTTCACTATTGAGGTAAAGTTACTTTACCTCATGATGTTTCGTTTTTTTACCAGTTATTTTCCTGCCCCCTTTTTCATAAAACTCCGACTCTATAATACTTCATAGCATTGCTTCATCAGAATTTGATGGAACTTCTTTTGGGAACTCACCTTCACATTGTTCAAACTTTGTCCTGTCTTGTATTTCAGTTCATCATATGTTTGGAGTTGATAGTACCACTAGTGATGTTTTTAATTCTCATGTCCATACGAAATCATAAACCACCCATGAAAAGCAACGAAGGTATTCACTTAATTTCATGCTTATACAAATTTTATTTCCCCATCTGATTTTAAATTCTTATCAAAAATATGAATGTTGAGAGATTTCCATTCTTTCTCTTTAGAGATTTGGTTTCCACAGGCACTTCCATCTGCCGGTGTTGTTCCTTTATTGCAGTCCTTTTGCCAGGGGAGTTATATTGTTGATCGTAATGGATACAAAACTTATCCTAATGCTAGGTGTGAACAGTATTCTTAGTTTTATTCGCAAAGTTGCATTCAATTTAGGATCAGATTTACACGATGATACTTCAGGAGAATTGTACAAATGACTGAATGTTATTTTTTAAATTTCCTAATCATTTTTTTAACTTTAGCATAAATCTTTTACTGGCTGATTTGGTTGATGTTTCAAATACACCAGTTTTTAATGCCCTGCAGGATTTGAGAAAATTGCAAAATGACTTTGAAACCTTTTCTAAAGATAATCACTTTTCAAAGCAACGCCAGATTCAAAGTAAGTTTAATACTTCAATAATTTACCGTAAGATTTTAACCTAATCATATGTACTTTTTATGATTTACGATGACTTGTCTGGTGTGAAGTTTTTGATTTGCTAACAATGTTTTGCTTTAAAATATTTCTAAAAATATTTACATACAACAAAACTATTATTATTATACCAATAATCTAGTTTGAATCAACTGCTCTTAAATATTAAACAATTACATTTTTGTGGTGATTTTGTGTAAAGCATCTATTTCAAAATCAATTCAAAAGGATTTCAGAGAATAACATTCTTTTCATAATGTGCAAAAGAAAAAGCATAATGCTAGCCGTTCCGAAAAACACCTGATATTATGTCTATTTGTACCCCAATCTTATTATGTTGGATCATTGTTAAAAGTTTAATCTGACAACAGCTACTACTAAAACAGTATCCAAACTATTTGCCATTTTGTTATTCCGCACAATTGCGTTCCTTTTTTGCATGCTAACGTGACCTCGTTTTTTCGCTATTTTATTTCATAGATTTCAATTTTTCCGATGTGTTTAAAAACGATGGAGAAATAAGATTATTTTTGCAAAGGAATTTGTCTATGCCTGGCAATCTTATTAATGCACTAATGAATGCGACATTTAATGGCTCTGAGGTAAGTTTTGAAATCCTCTTCAGCTGCAATGCAAAACACTGATAAGATTTATCTTATGATAAGATTTGTTACTTGAATAGATTCATGAACATTTGTATTACAGCTAAAGGAAGGCACCTAAACATTCTTTTAGGTTTAGGACAAATCCTATACATTCTTAAAGACGAGGCATCTGAATGAATTAGTTTTAAAACCCTTTTTGTTTTCTACCTCAGATATCTCAAATACTTCTTGAAAGAAATTCACAACTTTTTGACAAATACCTTCATGAGATCATCACAGATGGAAGTCAGCATGCTGACAGTCTGAAAGAACTTCAACAAAGTATATTATTTCAAGCCCTGTTTGATCCCACCTCGTTGGCTCATGGACCAACATGGTTGCGTATATTGGTAACAGCTGGACAGGTTCCAGGAATTTCACTGAACAGAACAGATGACAATAAATTAAAGCAGTTTTTCATTCATGAGTATTTGGCAAAGAAAAATATTCGCCACATGTGCTCTCCAGACGTTTTCAATAAGTTATTGATTTTGTCTAGCAAAAATATTTCTGAAAAAGTAAGTTGTAAAGATTCTTCAAAGCACATCGATAATACTTAAAGATTGGAGTTGGGAGAAGGAAGTTGCCAGTATTCTTGTTCTTAATGTTCTTAATGTTCTTTGAACTTTAAAAATTGAATCATAATTCTTTTCTAGAGGGCTCTTCAAAAGTTTTTATGTCAATTGAATTCTACTCAAACTGAGGCTTTATTAGATGAGTTTAAGATGTCGTTTAATTGGACCAACTTACGTGAAATGGTATTTTTTTATGTTAATCTTGGTTTTTCTGTACAAACCTAAGATTTGACGACACGCTAGAAATGTTATAATAATATAATGTTGGATTTTGTAGATTTATTTCAATGGTCCAACTATGAAAGATTATCATGAGCGTGCTGTCAAGATTCAATCTGATGTATGAATACAGCTAATACTTTTTTATTTCCTTTTTTCGAATTGCTTCTTATCGATGATGAAAACGTAATTGTTTTTTGTTTCAATAGCTCACAAATATGAAGAACTTGGAAGATGCATTCATTAAACTTTCAAAGTTATCCAAGGACCTTCGACTAAATCTGACTGTAATTGAGCAACGCAGAAACCAAAGTCAGCCACACAAAGTCAAGCAAAACATAAATGATATATGGACCGTCTTATCTCCAGTGCTTTGTGGAACTGAAATTCATGAAAATCTTGACAGTGACGGAACACTTGATGGGAATAACATTCAACAGATAGTCAAAGGGAAAGGAGATGTTTTGAAGTACATTTATGCTCTTTCAAATGATCCAATGATACTTTATGCTCCTAACGGCACACAAGCTGATGAAGTCATGAAAAAGGTAGTCCAAGTTACACATCATGAAATATTGTCCACAATTTTGTTTAGAACTTGTCTTAACCCAGTAGTAGCTTTTAAAGTATAGCCTAGTTCTGTTATCCCTGGTAAATATTTTTTATTTGCAAAATGATGATCTCTTTCTTCCATTTGTGAGTCTTGTGTTGGAAAAACATGACAAAAAATATAATCACAAAATGCCAAACAGAAAGTATAATGTTGTAAAGCATGAATTACTGATCAAAACAATGTATGGAGTTGTTTAGCTATGGCCAACTGTTACCAAGATATTCTCAATAAAATATTTTGATGACATCACATTACATACCGGTCCCCTTCCGCCCCAAATTTTCAAAATTCTTTTCCCTAAAAACATCAGTTAGCCTTATTGATTCTCAAGATATTTCCCCCTTACTGTTGCTGATGCAATGTGGTTGAAAGAATAGCCTTCATCGAGGGACTAGTTAAGCAGGGAAAATTGATTGCTTAATTAGCTTCTTCATTGTTTTGTGATACCTTAGGGTTTCTATGCATACAAGAAAGAGGTTAATACTATTAAATGTTATAAGATATTTTGAAACTTTTAGGCTGGCCACCTTTTGGAGCTGGTGAAGACTACAAAAGAAATTGGAAACCAATGGTTACCAATGTCCAGTAGTTTCCAAAATAGTCTAAGAAGTAACAGTACACAAACTTTTTTAAAAAAGATGATTAAGTCTGTCGATGATTTTCCTTTTTTATATGAAAAATACACAAATACTGATTTTGATATTTACAAACAGACTCCTCAGAAAGTCAAAGACTTTTGGATAAGAAATAAAGACTTTTTTAATCCAAACTCAACCAAGACTCATCTGAAGCGAATATTGAAATCCTTAACACTGTCTGACAATGGAGACAATGCGGTTCTTCAGCAACTACAGACTGTTGATTATATGGCAAATGGCTGGCAAGCTGTTCTTGCGCCTATAAAGCTTGATATATTCCATGGTTTCCCAAATGAAACAGTTATGCTGCAATACATCTCTAACGTGTCTACAAGCAAACCATTTTTATCAGCAGTTGTATTTGATAACATTAAGGCAGACGGCCAATTGCCAAAACATGTAATCTACCGTATACGTATGGATGGCAGAATAATGCCTAGTACAGATGCTGTTCGTAGTTTGTATTGGACACCAGGTGCTCCAGCAAATCATTTGAGTTACATGGCATTTGCATGGATACAAGATCAAATTGAAAGAGCATTAATTGATGTATTAACTGGAGTCAATATCACCTATCCTGGTTTGTACACACAGAAACTCCCTTATCCTTGTTATTTATATGACAAGTAAGTCTCTTTAGTCCCATGCTGTTTACTGCCACTATCATGATCATGTCAATTGTTTTGTGTATAGTTGTTAGGTCCTTCATTGGTAGTAGTATTATGATTTTTCTAATGAAGTGTACCTGTGTAATAGGTATGAATGATGAATTATTCTGAATGATAAAGTTTCTAAATTTGTAAAGAATTTCCAGCAGTAATTCCTGACATGTTCAAAGTGTTCATGCCCAAATGATGGCTAATACCCTGGTTGTACTAGAATTAATTTTTCCAGATTCATTTTAGCAACTTAATGGATATTGTTTATGTTGAAATGTTTTTGCTTTTCAGTTTTGAACCAAAATAAATAATCTAGAATGAGATAGCTTTCTCCAGATTAATCCGAAAACGAAAAAAATATATATAAATCTCTGAGAATGTTGTGTCAACAGATGAAATTTGATGCAAATGCTAACATGAAATCAAGAAAATAGAGTCAATACTACTATCGCAATTAGGAAAAGGAAGTAAGTGACATTCCCATAAATTGAACAAGTTACAAAACAGTGAAAAAATGTAAAACCTAGCCAACATCAGAATATTCTGGAAACATTCTGTTACTTTTTAAACTTGCTTTTAAGACCATAAAATCAAACTACCAAAGAGTTCCATTTATCCAACAAACAACATGTTCATGCTGATAACTGAGTACTTTCAAACAGTGTCACTTACTTCCTTTTTCTAAATTTCGGCAGCCTGGAAAGTTGTTTGGTGTTAACTATTAGCTTCATTTGGAAAACTTCCGTAGATTTGAAAGAATCTATCAAAGAATCTCTAAAAATAATGATAGAAATGTGGATACATTCAATTATTTTTACTCATTCGTGCTTAACTCACTTTTACTTAACATTGGATGTATACCACAATTTTTTCCCTAGCTTCATGTTTGTTGTTCAATACATCATGCCACTCTGTGTGGTTGTCTCCTTCATCTATTCCGTGGCTATCTTAGTACAGAGTATCGTTTATGAAAAAGAACAGAGATTAAAAGAGGTTATGAAAATGATGGGCCTCAGTAATGCAGTTCATTGGACAGCTTGGTTTATCACCAGTGCTGCCACCATGATGGTTATAGTTATTCTTTTGACTGTTATTTTGAAGGTATTGAAATTTCTTTTTCTTTTTTTTTTTTTGTATTGAAATTGCTATTACAATCTGCGATTAACTCAATGGTTTATAAAATCCTATTAATGAACTTCTTATAACTTGTTCACTCTTTCAAAACATTTAGACCGGAGGCATACTACACAATAGCAATCCAGCAATCATTTTGTTATTCCTGAGTTTAGCAGCAATGGCTACCACCAACTTCTGCTTCCTGATGAGCATTTTTTTCTCGAAAGCAAAACTTGCTGCCGCATGTGGTGGCATTATTTATTTTGTAACATATATGCCCTTCGTATTCATCTCAGTGCAAGAAGTTGGTTCTAACCACGTAAACATTGGTTTTGGATTTAAAACGTTAGCCAGTCTGCTATCGACAACTGCACTTGGTTTAGGAGCAAGATATTTTGCACTATTTGAACAAAATGGCGTTGGTGTGCAATGGGATAATATTGCAACAAGTCCTGTAAGTTCATATTCTTTGTTAACTGTTTCGAAATCTTTCAAAAAATTTTTCTTTATCTTATGTGTTTCTTTCAGATTCCAGAAGATCATTTTAATCTAGCTCAAGTATTCACAATGTTAATTGTTGATACATTTCTGTATGCTGCTTTGGTTTGGTATATCGAGGCAGTTCATCCAGGAACATATGGTATACCTAGGCCATGGTATTTCCCATTGCAGTTGACATATTGGTTTGGTCCCAATGATCAAGTAAACTGTGAATTAAGTTGTCTTACAGCTTATAGTAGAGTTGGTCAATCAAATACTGGTGCTGGTTCTGAGCCGCCAAACACTCCCGCTCTCCTTGCTGTTGAAGGCGAGCCAACTCATTTGACATTGGGTGTTTTCATTGATAATTTAGTGAAGGTATATATCTCTTTTTTTTTAACATGAGTGTGTTTTATCATGCTTATCTACCTTGGCTACATTGCTTAACACATTTTTTTCAGGTCTACAAGAAAGGATCTCCCCCTGCTGTTGATCATTTATCATTGAATCTATATGAAGGTCAAATAACATCTTTTCTTGGCCATAATGGGGCAGGAAAAACTACTACAATGTCTTTATTATCTGGTTTGTTTCCATCTACATCTGGTACTGCTTACATTTATGGTAATGATATTCACAAAGACATGGATAAGATACGTAGAAGCCTTGGTTTATGTCCCCAGCATAATGTTCTTTACAACAGGTGTGATAAACACTGTTAACACTATTTCTGTGCTGTTAATTACCCTGTCCCCTAATATCCCTATATAGACCTAGAACAAAAAATGAACTATACATAATAATGGTGGTTTAAGTTTGGTTTAAAAAAGGGCACATTCATATGCCCTAAAGAATGAATATATTGTGTGCTAATAGCATTGAAATTTCACCGCAGGTTTCGTACCAAGAAAAAAACAGACTAAATAATCACATCACATCAAAATTAAATTTTAATTTTGTACACTTGATTTAGATTAACTGTTGAAGAACATCTATGGTTTTATGCCAGATTAAAAGGTATGGCGGAAAAGCAAGTACAGGAAGAAACAAACAGGTATTTATGAAAACCTCAAGATTAATTGATAATTATTAAGTTTTTTAGGTTGACAAGTGAAAAAATACATTCCCCATGACAGCTAATGTTAAAAAATAAAGGTAGTTTTAAACACCTTGAAATAGAGAACGTAGATGGTTTTTACATGAATCTTTCTTCTAAGGATTCTCAAAGGATACCTGTACAGACTTCATTTTCATAAAAAAAGAACCACACAACTTTGATATGTTTTGTCATTCTTACTTAATTTTTTTCTTAGATTATAAAATTAGTTTTATAAGTCTTTATTTTTCCTTCTCTGGTTTTCACTGACTATCAATGAAGTTGTATGAATGCAACCATTAAACTGTATCCAATATATTGATAGTTGATGTTGCTTAAGTCATAAGTTTTGGGTATTGTTAAGTGCATGATGAATTTTTTAGAATACTTGAAGACATTGGATTGCCTGAAAAACGTAGCAATAAAGTTGATACATTATCAGGTGGCATGAAGAGAAAATTATCTGTTGCTATGGCTTTTGTTGGTGGCTCTAGAACAGTGATATTAGATGAACCAACTGCAGGAGTGGACCCATTTGCAAGGCGTGCTATATGGGAATTGCTAGCGAAATACAAAGACGGTTTGTTCTTCACAAATTGTAGTAGTTGCTATTATTTAGAAATACGTTGTCTTGAAATCAGATTTTTCATTCATTCTAAATAAATTCCACATGTCAGAGAAAACTGTGACTTGCCATCAAAAATAATCAAAAGTAAATCTGTGATTTAGGTAGAACTATACTGCTTTCTACCCACTTCATGGATGAAGCAGACATTCTTGGGGATCGTATTGCAATCATATCACATGGCAAACTGCGTTGTTGTGGCACTTCATTGTTTTTAAAAACAAAGTTCGGTGATGGGTACCATTTAACTATTGTCAGGGAAACAAGTCAAGGTAAAAGTGTGATGTTTACAAGGAAAAGGTTATTTATTCATGTGTTCATAGCAAAAAATTACATTTTGATCGAAATGTGATTGTTGTCTCATCCTTTAGATCCATCAACTACTGTTTCTGTTGAAACGGTGACAGAGTTTATTAAAAACTTTATTCCATCTGCTCAACTGGTTTGTCAATCTCAATATGAAATATCTTACATCTTACCTGATAAAGGAAAAGAAAAGAAGGGCGAGTTAAAAAAGCTATTCCAAAGTTTAGATTGCAACAGGAAAAAATTACAGTGTAGAAGTTTTGGGTTGCAAGACACAACATTGGAAGAGGTATTTTTAGCTCTATTACAAGAATTTTTATTTTGTTTTTATATAGATAATTTCCACTCACTCCAGTATTTTGTTTTGTTGTTTTTTCTTTAGGTTTTCTTGAAAGTAACAGAAGCCAAGATTGCAGGAGAAGATGGTATAGTATAATGATAGTTACATAGACATAGTTACATTGTAATTATTAATTTCCTTCATTTTTTGAGTAAAGGTTAATTCAATTTCACCATTCTTGGAATAATTTAGATGTCACAAATGAACTAACAACAACAGTTGATGTACCAGTATCTTCATCAATTTCAAGTGATACAACAGCAGTTAATAAAACCTCAAATGATTCTGAGATATTGTCAACAAATGCAAGTTTGACACCACTGGGATCTACATCTTTAAATGATACAGAAATGAAGACTTCGCATAAAACAGAAAAGACATTTGGACACAGAAGATCCTTTTCAACTGATTATGTTCATATGTAAGCAATAAAAAAAAAGGGTTGTTTGTATATTCTTTTATGTTGTCCTTTTGTCTCACTTTTCATTCATTCTTCTCTTAAATCTAATTGCACCAGGGTCTTTTTTCTAAATTATTATTTACTACTCTATCTTGTTTTCAGTAAACCAGCCAAATCACCAAAAGTCATACACCGTCGAACAGCTTCTGGCGGTTATACCTGTCATCGACGTGCACAGTCAAGTGACTTAACATTTTTGTTAACACGAAATGACACAAATTCACCTGGAACAATTAAAAAGGTATCTAAACACAAGCGTGTTCCATCTGGTGTTGCCAAAATACACTCAATAGGAAGTGAAGCCTGGGAAATGCACGCAGGTGGTACGACAACCGTAAACGGTAACATGCAACGTTGGCAGCAATTCTATGGATTATTATTAAAGAGGCTTCATCACAGTCGAAGAAACTTAAAATCTTTACTAACACATATATTACTACCAGGGATATTTGTATCAATAGCTATGACTGTTGCGTTATCACAACCAAAGGCTGACACCTATCCACCTCTTGTATTATCACCAACCATGTTTCACCCTCCACCGTATTATGTACCATTCAGTAATAATGATAGAGCAGGTGCAAGTGCCTTAGCTTCAAAGATGGAAAGAACTCTGACATTTGCATCTGGAATTGGAAGCGACTGTGTTTTGAAAAATTCTAATATAGAATTAAATGATTTTAATGTGAATGATCTACAGAAAAACTTGTCAGCTTACTTTGATGATTTTTGTAAGAAACAGATTGATATGTCTGACCATGCATTACTTTCCAGTGTCAAACTCTTTAAATCAAATTACAATCAGTCGAGAAATTGGAAAAATCTTACTTGCCAATGTGTCAGTCCAAAGATGGAGTATGTATGTGATCCAGGTATTGGCAGTCATGTCAACATGTTTAATACTGTTACAATGGACACTTTGGTCAATGTGTCAAATGAAGATATTATGAAATACTTGTTGAACACAAATTTTCTTTATAAAAGGAAAAGGTAATTTCTTCCAAATAAGAATATATATAAGTATTTGAAGTATAACATACAGATTACAATATATTTGAATAATGTAGATAGCGAAACCTTTCGTAAAGATCATTTTGAAATTGGCTGACATTTGAAGAGCTTGTTTAGGAATTCCTGTTTGATTCATCCTATAGATCAGTGCTCGTCACATTCCCGATAATCAACAATGATGAGATTTTTTCTTCTTTTTTTCTTAGGTATGGAGCATTAATATTTGGCGATCAGCAGACAGTTGTACCAACCAAAGTCAAGAACTCCTCCTTACCTGAAATACAAAGATTATTCGTTCGAGATACTGCACGTGTAAGTGGAAATCTATGTTCATGACCAATTTTATTAAGTATAGCAATAATGCTGGTCATCGTTTTCTAATTACGGTTTCAGAAGTCACTTATCTTTTTCAATTTACTTCTCCTCAGATTTGAAATTGAATATTTCGGTATCTTTATAAGTTCATTTCCTTTAGCTGTAACATGAAGAACTTGCAATTTATCACTATCACTTCCTCTACCTCAATGGCTTGACTTCTTATTTTCTTGATATTCAGGCAGCGTATAGCAACAAAGGTTATCATGCATTACCAACATTCATAAATGTGATGAATAATGCTATATTAAGAGCATATGTGGAGCCAAATTCAAATCCTGCAGCTTATGGTAACATTGTTAATTACTTCTTTGCTCTTCGATTAGCTGTTGTAACAAATAAGTAGTTCTTACTGAAAGCTCAAGTTCTCTAAAATGAGAAAAGATGTTGAAATACATCATTTTTAGTTACATCTATAGTTTATCTGTTGAAAATGCTGGAAAAATTCCAACTGGATTATGATGAACCAGTTTGATTCTCTTTTAGTTTCAACTCCTTTTCTTTTTTGTAGGAATTACAGCAATTACACATCCACTGAATTTTACTGATAATGTTTTGAACTTGGATTCTATGTAAGTATGCCTTAAAAATAAATATATTTAAATTGACAATAATTGGTGCCAATAAGGGCAAGTCTGCACAATAAAGCTTAATTTAATTGAAGTTGAACAAGAGGAGTTTCACATTTCATGAACAGAGTAATGGTTAGATTGGATTATTCTCTGATTCATGAAAGTTCTTAACGTAATGTGATGCTTTTTATTTAGTAAACAAGGCACAGACGCTATTATTGCCATTTTTGTGATCATTGCAATGTCATTCGTACCAGCCAGTTTTGTTTTGTTCCTTGTTATGGAACGTACTACCAAAGCAAAACACATTCAATTTGTTAGTGGTGTCAATCCAGTCTTATATTGGCTATCGAATTATCTCTGGGATATGGTGTGTTTATGCTTTTCCTATATCTATACTATATATCGATACTTTATCAAGTTATAGATGGGGGCTAGCAAAGTTTTTACAAGTAATTTGATCATTTCAAATTACATTATAAGTGACGATCCTTATGATTTTAATGGTTCTAACATTTAGTTCTGTCTGAAAGTAGCATCTTTAAAGCACTGCGAATATTGAAATTATAGGGGCATTTGTGTGAATGAGTTTATGTCCTTGCTTTTGAATTTGAAGTAACTCTTTTTAAATTAACAGCTCAACTTTATGGTACCTGCTATGGCTTGCATGGTGATCTTCCATGCTTTCAATGTACCAGCATATGCTTCACGAACAAATTTCCCGGCTGTTTGTGCCTTATTTGTTTGCTATGGGTAACACCTCTTTTGCTTTGCTGTTGCTCCTTGCAACAATAGCATTTATTTCATTAATTTGAAGAAAGTGGTCATATCAGCACTGTAATGACACATGGTTGTTTCTTAGGTGGTCGATCACACCAATGATGTACCCTGCCTCGTTTGTGTTTCGGGAAGCCAGCACTGCTTACGTTGTACTGATTCTATTAAATCTGTTTCTTGGTATCACTTGCACCGTGACAACAGCAATCTTGCAACTCTTTCTTGATGATCCGGTATAATTATTGTCTTTTAGATTGCTAGATTTTAATAAATATAGCATTAAAGAAGAGAAGAATAATTTTTCTGCAATTTTCAAATTTTTTAACTACTCTGCTTAAGCACAGAGTCATTAGAAACGATTGATTCATAGTAATTGAAGAAAATCATGATTATTTAATTCGTTTCTTTTTACTTTCAGCAACTGAGGCTGGCTTTCGAAATCGTAAAAACCTCCTCTTTGATCTTTCCGAATTATTGTCTCGGAAGAGGTTTGATGGAACTGGCTTACAATGAACTTTTAAACAGGGTTTACGGACAGATTCGTAAGGAACATTTCTTTCATGAACTGCTCATTATTGTTTTTGATATACTACAGATTTAGAAATCCTTTGTCAATGGTGACTAACATCATTTTAGCGCAAGTAATATTGGATCCTCTAAGGCCCTAAATGTATTGATTATGTACCCAAAACATGTTGTGAATCATCAAACAATTTGTACATCGTTATAACGGTTAACCATGTCTTTTTTACATACTTCTTAGAGATTGAGAGATTAATAATTTTTTGTTTGACTAGATATTGGCATTGCTGCTTCCATAGTATAATGAAGTGTTTGTTTTGACACTGTATCCCATAAGACCTTCGTAGTGAATTTTGAAATTCGGGGAGTCTTAGTATTAAGGAATGAAACAACAAAAACTGAGTAAATTTTTGACACATTATGTTAACCTATCCTTTCTACATTTTAGATCAATTTGATAAAATCCGATCTCCTTTCGAATGGGATATTGTTTTGCGTAGCTTGGTTTGCATGATAGTCGAGGGAATCATATTTTTTGTGATTACATTGATAATTGAATATAAGACATCCATTCGGAGAAAGTAAGTTCACCGGTGTATATTTTCAGTAAACCAATTGCTTACTGGGAATCAGTTGCTTTGTGGATGTTGCCTTCACTCAGTTAGCATGCAGTGAATATGAGGAAAAAATGCAATGAGAGTAATTATCAAAAGGTTTCAGTAGATTTGTAAAGGGTTTTCATGAGCAAAAGTGATAGTTCTCTCCACCATTTACAGGCCATCCTAAGCAAATTCCTTAATACAAATGATAGAGAGACACCTACTAATATTTCGATGAAATTGAAATATTTCAAGCCATTCAGTGTTCAATGTTTTTTTAACCAGCATGACTAATGTTTGTAAAATGAAGTTATTGTAATTGTGTTTTCTGTTTTAGTGACGATTCCTTGTGTTTCCTTTCCTTTTGTGCTCTTATCATTTTCCATTTTCAATTTCTTTTACAATAATATTATTGGCACTGTTGCTCATTAGGACAGTAACAGTTATGGAAGCTTCTTCAGACGGTATTGATATTGATGTAGTGAACGAGAAGCAGCGTGTATTGAGTGGTGGTGCTGATGACGATTTGTTGAGAGTCGAAAACTTGACCAAGGTATAAATTTTATGCTTCTACTTTCTTTGTTCCTCTTTTAGTCGTTGTAACAAATATAGAATTTTTACTGAAAGCTCGAGTTCCATAAAAGTAGAAATGTGTACCAATGCTTGGAAAACGTCAAAGTAAGTTGTTTTTTCCTTTGCAGAAAATGAATGTTTTTGTTTTTAATGTTTTCAGATCTACAATTCAAAAAAAACTGGAAAACATTTGGCAGTGAACTGTTTAACTTTCGGTGTAGCAAAGGGAGAGGTAAATTATTTTAGAAACGTATTATAATGTTTCCCCCGTCATGAAAGGTTATATAGCACACTCAAATCAAATCAAAAGCACCTTGCACAATGACGTTTGATGAATAAACCGAATCATATCTTTGGTAAAAAGAAATTTATCGTATGCATGAAAAAAAACACAAAAAAACTATAGTGTTCTGTAGTTCTGATGGAAATGAAATGACTGATCGGTGATGCTTAAAAATATCAAAACAATGAGTTGCAATGACAACCTGTTATCAGTCTGCTTGGTGCAAACACACACCTATAAATTTGAAGTGCATATTCCTGATAAAATTCAAATCATTTCAGTAATTGCAAAAGCTCAAATCAACAAACATTCTTATAATGCAAAGTCCGATACTCTTAAACTTAGGGTAAATTTTGTTGGTGCCTAGATAAAGACAAAGTTTTTTTGTTGTCATAGAGAACAGTTCATCATTGTGGTCACTGTAAAGTGAATACCTCTTTCTTTTTCTTTGTAGTGTTTTGGTTTACTTGGTGTGAATGGTGCTGGTAAAACCACAACGTTTAAAATGCTGACTGGAGATGCAGATATAACTGCGGGAGATGCTTTCATTGAAAATAGCAGGTCAGGGTTATGTAGAATTATAATGAGATAACATTGCTTAACAAAGAGCCAGTAGAAAACTCAATTTTTTTTGCCAATACTTTTTCTCACTCTCATTATTTAAACAATTAAAATTATAATTAAAACGTTTCGATCACTATCCAGTGATCACAATCAGACTGATGATTCAGACCCATCCTAGTTTTTTTATCTTATTGATAATTTGGTGATATTCCACACATTTTCCTGCTTGTATAACGCCTACGAAAAGATTCTCCTTTTTTTTTTTATTTTTTATCTTCTAAGTATCATAATGCTTTTTCCTATTATCTTTTGTTTGGAATAATAGTGTCGTTCGTAATCTCCTTCAAGTCCACGAGAAGATTGGCTATTGTCCACAGTTCGATGCATTGTTCGATCATCTCACCGCGGAAGAACATATATACTTTTATGCAAGGTTGAAAGGAATATCAGAATTGGAAATCAAGAAGGTAAATTATAGCGTTTTCTTTTTATTGTTACTTAAGAAGACCAGGTATTTGACTTTTACAAGCAAATGTTTTGAATGAAATTGCGATGAGACAATCATCAGCTGTGATGATATTGATTGTTTATCATCTACAGATTTGCAATTGGCTGATTAAGAAGATGGCATTGACAAGATATGCAAAAAGACCTACCAAGACATACAGCGGAGGCAACAAGCGAAAGTTGTCAGCTGCTATTGCTTTGATAGGAAACCCAAGCGTCATTTTTATGGTGAGTGTTTCATGAGTGACACGAGCGAGGGACTGAAACAGCTAAGAAAACGCCCAGCGGGCAAAATCGTCAAAAATCACATTGATGAAGAACATTTTTATGGAAATAGTAGAGCATATTTCTATAGAAATGCACTCTTTCACAGTGAGTTTTTCGACGAATTTGCCCACTGGGTGTATGTGTGGTTTCTGACAAGACGAGGTGAACTTTTTAGGATGAACCAACAACGGGTATGGACCCTGGTGCCCGTCGATTTTTATGGAACATCATCTTGAGTATTATCCACCAAGGTACTCGTTCGGTTGTGTTGACATCACACAGGTCAGTTCTTTCTTCAATCCTCTAACCTTTTCTTTCTCAGTGGGCAAATTTGCTGAATTATCACTGCGAAGGAGTGCATTTCTATAGAAATATGCACGCGATTTCAATAAAAAAGCTCTTCATCGCGGTTGCTTTTTGACAATTTTGCCTACTGGGTTTGTATTAGTTTAAAACTGTGCTGTCGCGTTATTTTGCTTTTATGTTATTCACGCTGCAGGAGGACTATTTCATTAGTTACACTTGCCTTCGCAACGGGAAAATGTGTTGAAAATCACTGTGGACGAGTGCATTTTTATAGAAATATATATACTATTTCAATAGAAAGGCTCTTCCTCGCAGTGACTTTTTGAAAATTTTGACCACTGAGTATACATGAAGGAGTATGTTTGTCTCAAAAAAATGTGATCTTGATGGTTGAAAGTCTCTTGTTTTCGTTTGGGAAAACAAGGCACTAATTTGCTCCTTAAACCCACGCTGAACCTCCGACTAGTAGTGATGTTGGCAATACTAGAAAAAACCTGAATCATTAAAAATTCCATTTTATCCAGTAAAACGTAACAGCAAACAATTTTCATACTTTACAAAGAAATTTGCATACGTGATCTTAACGAAAAATCTTGAAAATCTTATCTGACGAATTAAAAAAAAAAATGTTTGAATTGTTTCTGGTCGCCATTATCACTTCATTGCTCCATATCGACACTCATCTTCGTGTTTAGTATGGAAGAGTGTGAAGCTTTATGTACACGGCTAGCAATCATGGTGAACGGACAGTTCCAATGTCTTGGAAGTACCCAACACATCAAGGATAGGTAGGAATGACTTTAATCACATCAAGTTCTCAGTGTTAATGTGACCTTTGATTTTATGAAGGATGTTCGTTATTGTGTTTCTGTTTTTGAAGAAACATATCATTTATACCGTATTAGTAACAACTTAATGTTTTAGTGGATTTTGTTATGACTTCTAATAGTACAATTTTTTTCTCTTCAGATTCGGTGACGGTTATATCGTAACTGTCCGAGTGAGAGGCAGTTTACCAAATATGGCGCCTGTAATGGATTTTATGCTAGATAAATTTCATAACTGCGTTTTAAAGGTGAGATTTTGTTTTTCTATTTTGCAATCCCTCCCTTTCCACATTCCTCAAATCCTAAAGATCTTAATTGTTTTTTTTCGATATTTCAGGAAACGCATCACAATGTTGCTCAGTATCAAATTCCATCATCAGCTAATGTCTCACTTGCTTCCATATTCACTCAAATGGAATTAGCTTCTCAAGAGTTGGATATAGAAGATTACTCGATTAGTCAAACATCTTTAGATAACGTGAGTCAATATCCGATTCCGGTTAGAGTTCTCTTAAATAGGCAAGTCGTCAAAAAGTCACTGTGATGAAGAGTATTTTCATTGAAATAGTGTGTATATTTCTACAGAAATGCACTCCTTCGCAGTGATTTTTCGAAAATTTTGCCCACTGCGGCGTTGTAATTCCATGACTCAACTTGATGTTGCTTATTTATGCCAATGCGCAACAGCCGCTTGCCCTACCCCCACTGCCACTCTATTTGACATAACATCAACACACGTTAGTGAAGGAACAGAGAATTAGTAGATACATCTCCCTCTTACTTACGAGTACTTACAATTATGGTAAGATAACATAAAAACATTCCAATTCGTTTATGATGTTGACTAGCTATGATATGTGATTGCCAGGTGTTTGTCAACTTTGCAAAGTACCAGACTGATAATCTGCTGCGGAATGACCCATCATTCATTTGTGCAAAGAAAACATCAAAACTGAAATCCCTGCAGATGAAGTGGAAACAGTTAAGGTCGAATTTCGCGAGGACAAAGGCCGACACAAGCTTCACACAACTGGTGCAGTTACCGCCCGACCCGTTTCAGGAAAGCAATGAAGAAGACGAAGATGAAGTTGCCCTACACGAGATCGATTCGCTATCGTTTCCCGAAGAAACGGTAATTCTCGTTTTCTTTCGTTTGTTGTCTCCTCTATTTTAACGTGTGAAACTGCGCCCTGTTCAGTAACAACCAACAAGCTTAGAATAACGTATTCTTTGTTACCCTTTTGATAGACCCCTTCTGTACCAAGGTGCCTTGGTTTAATCGTGTATGAAAGAATTTAAACAAACAGTTGTTGATGAGGACGACGAAAGAATGATCCAATCCAACGAAACGATAATTCACAAACGAATGGGCGTTTGTGAATTAAAACACTTACAGAATAAAAGTACTTGCCAGTGGGCACAACAATTAAAAAATCACTACACAGAAATGTTTAGAAATGTATACACAATTTCAACGCAAATGCTCTTCATCACAGTGACTTTTTGCTCTTCATCACAGTGACTTTTTGCTCTTCATCACAGTGACTTTTTGCTCTTCATCACAGTGACTTTTTGCTCTTCATCACAGTGATTTTCTGACGATTTTGCCCACTGGCTTGCTCCATGAACTCAGAAAGATTGTGCTACTCCGGAGCTTTGAATTATAAATCTCCAGAGACGTTTATTGATATTTTCTGATGTGAAGACTCGGTCCTAATTAGGGCTACAGTTGGGAAGTCATAATGGTAGATCAATATGCGCATTTGGTGTAGCTAATACGAAATGAATTTTCTTTCTGTACGACCTCTGCAAGGAATATTATTCCTATCTTTCACTCCCCGTGTATTCGTTCTCACTGACATCGTTATCATACGTCGGCGAATGAATGACAACATCACTTCACAACTTGACACGAGCAACATTTTAATGACGTCATTTTGATTTGTTTTAGACAAGATTGACGCTCAACTTATAGCATTTTAGTGGATGTGAGACAAGATTGACGTTTGATATCTGCCATTTCAATGGATGGATTTCATTGAACATACCAAAAGGAAACGATCGTTTCAGATCAACGTCTCCATCGAACGCGACGTAAAATTTATGATTTTTTTAAAATATTGGTTTCTGTTTTATTTATGACACATTAAAGAAATAATTTATTGATTCCATTGGATGACTAAAAAGATCTCAGCCGGCACATTTGTTAAAAAGTCTCCGCGAAGGAGTGCATTTCTATGTAAATATGCACACAATTTCAATAAAAATTCTCTCCGTCACAGTGACTTTTTGACGATTTTGCCGACTGGAATATAAGCGATATCTTGCAACGAAATGGAAAACTTAGTTTATATGCAAATTTTTTTTATCCAAAAATTTATCCATTTTTGTTTTGATTCTGTAAGAACAAATGCTATGGAATGGGAGTTGGGGAGGGTCTATCTTGACGGAACCGAGCTTTCAGTTTTGCTCGGCGATCGTACTTTTTGTTTGGTAATGAGCGCAGTATTATTATGAAGTTTCAACCGAATGGTTTTTTTATTTATATCTTTTAAAGTTGTTTTCTTCATCGTGTACTGCTTCGAAGATTATTTCTACAAATGCATGCTTATAAGAACTATTATTTCTTGATCGTCTGGGTATTCTTGCATCAGCCAGACCTTCACCGTTTTTCTCTTCGTCTTGAAAAGATCATTATTTTGTTTTTATTTTTATCGTTTTGTTCCTTTTTTGTCATAAAAATTTTCCAATCGCTATTGTTCGTATAACACTTTAGGTCTAAAAATTCATGTTTTCTTAAATTTGATATACCCTTAAATGAGTGTTTGAAATCATGCGGAATCGAAACAAAACTCTCCCAATGACCCCTTTATATCGGGTTTTTTTCTTCTTCTTCTTCTTCTTCTTCTTTTTTCTACTTGTCTTCATAGAGCATGTGTTATATATTGGTTTTATAAAGATATTTGATATTTTTATCTCTGTTTTACTGATTTTAATTTATTTAAGTCGTTAAGTTATTTTAGATTTCGATTGGAAATTATCCTGTCAGCATACGCGAGCTTTCGATCAGGTTTTCAATAACTACTCATATACAAGTGATCGAAAAAAAACCATATTCGTTCTTGGTCTGTTCTTAAGAAAATACAGAAATGGAACCAGTTCGCTTGCGATTTGATGTGTATTTTAAAACCAGATTTCTGTTAATTTGATTGGGTAAGGTTGACCATTCAGTTTCTTGGTTATGTTTTCGTAACCTCTTATTTTCTATTTTAATTTTTGTTGATAAAAAGTAAAATGGATGAAAACATCCCAGTCTTTTATGCGGACTGAGAAATTTATGATTTGAAATTAAAATCAATTTTTACACGTTTTTGTTTGTTAGTCATCCTGGACTTTCTTTGAAAAATAGATTATAGCTATATAGATTCTAGACATATATCATCTGGGATATAGTTACTCTTCACGTATTTATTATAAAATCAAAACTTTTGTGTACTGTGATTGGCTCAATATAGACGTACACGTATTTATAAGAATTACATTCAACATTATCTATCTGTTTTCATGTATTTCAACTTCTTCCTGACCCTGTGATTTTTCATTGATAGGGATTCATGGGCGGAAAAAATTTTGCACCCTTCTGTAGTTGTGGTGCCTTGTTGGATTGATAATTTTAAAAGCTTGGTTCCCACTGCGGCGATGAGTGTCATTGCTCATTTCCCATCTGATTCGTCGCCCAAAGCTCATCGCTTATTCCCGATGTGTTCCAGGAAGACAAGAAGAAAATTGCTTTGAGCATTATTTTTTTTAATTTTAAAGTAACAAACAGAACTAAACCCAGTTCACGAAATCTTGTGGTCTTAATTGTTTAGTTTTCTTCATAGCCATTCAAGGAAGCCATACCTAGTGTTTTTTCACATATGCTCGTTCTTAAAGACAGGTTTTGAAACCAAGAGCAACCTAAATATTTCACGAATTCAAAGATCGTAGGAAATCGGATATTTTCTGTTGTTAGGATTCATTTGTTAGGATTGATTCTACATTCGAAGCTTAGATATTTTAAAAACAAGCTTAATCGAGTATGATGGTTGCTAATAACGATCCGCACATTCTCGAGAAATCAGAAATGGAACCAGTGGTCTTTAAAATCATTGTGCTTTCAAATTGTTTATAGAAGTCTATCTTTCTCAAAAAATCAGCATAAACGTTGACTAGAAAGTTCCGTCGACAGACAAAAGCTTAAACGATGAAGAGAAATTTGATCCTGGATAACTGAAAGGAGAAAGACGAAATTCATGCTGAAGATAGCACCGTCAGTCACAACGTTAAGTGGAAACTACGACAGCAACGAATTCGTCGATGCATAAGATAGTTATATACAATGAACCAGAAAGTTAACACTTGGGCTAAGAAGTTTGTTTATGATGCTTATGAAGTTATGTTTCGTGAACGCAGAATGGAAACATGGTGAAGGAACCAAGGAAAATCAATAAAATCAGCTTCCTTGCGGTGCTGACCAATTAACCGAATTATAAAAGAAAATCGATAATGAAATGTATCGTATCTATCGAATACTCAAAAATGTGGCCTTTCTTACGGAGTTCACTAAACAGAACACATAAATTAACATAAATTAACAAAAGCAACAACGCCAGATGGTTGACGATGATGGCGTTCAAACTGCGAAGCACTGCTTGTTCACAAGAACATGATCCTATGAATCAACTAGTGTCGTCACAGTAACCCTTTTACTTCTGACAGACGGATATTCCCAACTCCTTGGAATCTTGTTCTCATTTTCTTTGCTTATGCAGCATGAAGTGTCAGATATGTACATATATTCAGCTTTATTGTTAATGTATCAAACATTCGAATGTATCGTAAATCTTTCGGTGAAAGTCCAACTACAAACAATAAACTATCAATGATGAGAAAGTTTGGTCAAGAACCACTGTCAAACGTAATCACAAACACAAATAAATATCGCTTCCGTAAGTTTAACCAGAATTCTTTTACAGATAGGTTTACAGAAGTTCTGTTTTTTCAGCTCTTATTCTTCATTTGACGGAGATTTTTCGCTAACGGCTTCTCAACCCATCATCTCTGTATTTAAACTACTACTTTAAACTACTACCAAAGGAAGTGGAACAGTAAAGGGATGCAGATTACTTTTATCGAGATTTGGTCCACAAAAATTTTCATTTGTTTGACATGAAACAATATAGCTGTATCGAAACTAATTCCCAAAGCTTCTTCTCCAAATTTGTCTTAGTCTTCGTCGCACTGGTTGGTACGTCAAAATATAGATGAAGACATCTGAAAAGTACGCCATAAAATACGCCACATTCATAAGAATGTAACAAAAGGGCGGTAGAGTGAGGCGGTATAAAGTTGAGAAGAAATAGATTGTGTCCGGAACGACAATGAATACACCGAAAGAAAGTAAAATCAATCCGGGGGTCAACATTCCCTTTCCTTTCACGTTTCTGTTCAGTGTATTACCTCGTATCTTTTTAAAAACATACAGATATGTTGTCATAGCAACAATTAAAAACAAAATATCGCCCAAGGGGAAACTGCATATTGAACAGAATTGGATGATGCTTTCCTTTGATAACGGAATGAGATTATATGCGACTGTTCCGTAAATTAAACACATGGTCAACGCTAATACCACGCATGTCTTGAAAAACTTCAGTGCTACTTTGTCACTGTATCTGATGTTGAAATGAACCATCAGAAATCGATCAACAGTCAGCATAATAATGTCGGAGTAATAAAACGCGATGATTGATGTCCAATGAAAAAACATGGCTAACGTATCAAGCCTTCTCAAGTTGCACAAATAGAACACCCTCCGTATAGCTGTTAGTACACAGACCAACACATCACTGACGCTTAAAGTAATCAATAAGAACGTTTGCGTAGCTACTCTGCCATGTTTTCTGGATGTTTTTAACAAATATATCCCGACAAGGTGACTGACTGCCGTTATGCTGTATACCGTCAATTCTGCTGCTTTCTGAAGTAACCTTGTATCAACCATGATCGTGTTTGTTATTATTGATATTGTTGTTGTTGTTGTTTGTTTTACCAAAATAAAGTACAGCTGACTCTCGTTATTATCTCGAACAAACTTAACAGATGAGTTCACCTGCTTGTCTGTTTCTATAAGATGATAGCGTTATAATTTCTTTTGTATGTTAACACAACAAACAGCCGCGACCATATGCCAACGAAATAAGGAATTATTGTACTGAGGTCTCTTTTTAGAAGAACATAAAGACCCCTTAGAATATTTTCACCCCCGTGGTTTACGCTTATGACTTAACCCTAACCCTAACCCAACAATAGCAAAGAAAATCTAACAAATCTATTCTAAATATTAAATATTCTAAGGGGTCATTGTATTCTAGTACATCTCTCTCAATATCAAATTTTTTAAGCATACTTTTTATAAAAGTAAAAAAAAACAAAAAAACAGTGGCGTAACTGAGCTAAACTTAGGGCAGATGCGTTTTTCACATATTTGGGCTTAGAACATACAATCGTAAAGCAATAGCACACTTCATATCATAGCAACAAATGCACAAAGTTGTTTTATGCAAGTGATGTGAATGCATTGCAAAACCTAAAAGCTAAAAGCTAGTGTAAAAAAGATTGTGCTCAGATATGGAGGTTTTCGCATAACGTTCCGCTAATTTGGGGTCGGAAAAGTAATAATGAAATTAGGTTCTGGTTTCCATATGTCACTATCAATCCACTTTGTTGGGATTCTGTTGTTTTTCCCATTTGAAAACCATTTCGATGAATTCATTATTCGCTTTCTTGTGATTTTTCGTCAATCTGTGTCCTACAAATGAGATGGTTATGATGGTAACCATGGAATCTAAGTTTGTGTTTCCCTTTTGGATGAATATGAAAACGGCGATAGAGAAAGGTCCTACAATCGCAGGTTTCGAGGTAACACCTATTTGACTTCAATTATCGCTCAAATTTCTCAAGAAATAATGCCAGGGTTAGTTTACAGTATGCAGTTTATCTCTATAGAGATTTGATGTCTAACAAAATGCGATCAATCTAGTTATAATTATACTCGAGACTCTCTTATTGTCGTTGGAAAGAACGAGGCAACGGTTTTCTCATTCACCTCAGAAAGAAATTACTAGGCAAAATCTCGGTTCTAGGACAATCCCCCCACCCCTCTATGTGGGTGGCCCTAACCTAACCCTTACCCTAACCCTAGGAGCATGTTTATGTGACAGGGTTCAAACATTACATTATTACGGTCAAAAAACTTATAAAAGTATTTGAACAAATGAGGCTAAGCCCGAATCTTACCCTCACTGACCCAGACACATTTCACAAGGTTTACGCTGTAAAATTTAATGTTTGAATCCTGTCCCATAAACTTTACCCTAGCCTTTACCCTAGCAATTTTTCAGCGGGGGATTATCCTGGAAGCAATGTTCTTGGGGTTCAATTTACTGGTGACACACAAAATTTCATAGCAAATTAGTAACGATCGCGTGTCGTGAGGCAAACCTGAAGAAGATGTTAAGATTAGTTGTTAAGGTAGAAAAAATAAAAATAAAAAAAGTTCAGATTTTGTTATTGCATATGTAATGTTTTCAATGCTTATATTTTCAAAGCCTTTTTTAAATTGTTACTGAAAGTGTATATTGTCACGCAAAATAGTTTTTGAAATTTTTTTGGCAGGTGCAGGATGTCATAAAAAAAGGAAATATCTAACTACAAAAAAAACGATATCGTCAAATAAATGGAATTCAAGTCTTTCCATCAATCAAATTAAAAATTAGATCAGGTTACATTTGAATTTCGAAGAAAATTTTGAAATAAACAAAAAGGAAAAAAAAGGCTACACAAATATCTGGTTTGTCTTAAAATTTCATTTCTTGTAATTTATGTAAAAGCTGAACTATCCAGTCACTTTACCGTCGGTCCGTCGTTTGGTTCAGTCACAGCATGATAATACTGAAGTCGATACAATGTCAGCTTTAAGGGAAAGGTACGACGATTCGTTCAAAGGCGAAATATTAGATGCATCTGCATCAAGAATAGTTGTGAATGAGGCAGCATCCATGATAAATTTGACTGGAAGTTGCTTGGAAAGTCCCTTGCAAACACTTGATGTCACGCAATTGGAAAGGGTCGTTTACAACCAATATGCAGATGGAATTGAAAGCAATCAAATTCATTTTATGAAGGTTCAGAACACTGGTTTAGACACAGACAAGAAAAACGAAGAAAAAAACTCAGTTGAAAAACTGATGTGCAAACAAATGACTAGGCTGATGAAAACATTTGAAAGCGAGGGCAAACAATTGGAGGAGAGGTTTAAAAAAGAAAAAGAAACAATGAAAGAGAAATATGAAAATTGGTACAGAGACCAAATTCGAAAAAATGAAGAATATTACCATGGCATTATCACTGATTTGCTGTTAAGAATGAATTTGATGAAGGCTGAGTTTGAGAATTATAAAAGTCATGGCAAATAGACAAAGATGGTTTCCAAATCAAGATTTTTTGTTGATTGAAAATTTGTTACATACATAATTACAAAGTCAGTCATATTTGTTATAAACATTGATCTTGCTAATAAAGACTAAGAATAAGGAGGAAAAGAAGAAGAGAGAAATAGTAATCGAAGAGAACGTATAGATGTATAATACGTTGAATAATATGTTGAATTCAATGTTTGCTTAAAAGATATAACTGTCTAGGTGTCACGACAATTCTTCCCTGGAAAATTGCCCCCCGGATGATTCCCCCCTGGAAAATTCCCCCCATCCAATTTAGGGTTAGGGCTAGGGCTACTTACGTGGGGGAGGGGGGGGGCAAATTTCCAGGGGGGAATTGTCCTAGAACCAACTGTCTAATAGCAAGGGTTGCTTTTAGATGGGATGTATTTGAATCCTTGCGTTACGGTGCATAAAACAGATTTTATGAAAGGTCTCTTTCCGATAGATTCGAGTTGGTATATTGCAATTAGAAACAAACGTAAGATTTCTTTTTAAGCAAAAAGCTAACAACATAAACGTCGATCTTGAATAATTTGTTTACAAAAGGTGTTTACTTTAATTACAATTGTTTACATAGGCAGAAAACTGATAAATAACACACAGTCAGTCTGTTCGTTCAGCATCCACGTTTAGTTGTAGCATTAACGTCCTTTTTTTTTCATTTCCTGTAGTTGATTGTTAATTGTCTTCAGATATAAGTGTAATAATCTTTATTCACATGAAAAAGTTTCCGAAAAAAGTCTCGTAATCGCTGTATAAACAATTTACAGTTGGGAAGATGTCCTCACAAAATTCTTCAAGGAGTTCATATTAATTCCTCTCGACGAAGTTATTGTAGATTGTCGAGAAAATGCTGTGTTTTCTTTTCTTAAAACCAGAGCTCTTAGACTTTGCTTGAACTGTTTGTTTGTGAGAACATAGATAAATGGGTTTGTTGTAGAGTTTAAAGGTGGTAAAAACAAGACCAGAACGAAGAAAGTGACTTGAAAGCCAGTCGTTTTGTTGATACTTTTCCAAAATCGACGTCCTTCTCCATAAAAACTCGATATTGTAAAAATAATGGTGGGAAACCAACAGATGATATAAACTGCAAACACGATCACGATTGATCTTAAGGTTCGCAGCTGTCTCCTTCTTCTGTTCGTTAATTTCTTTTGAAATGAACATATTTCAACTTTAGAAATGTCATTTATGTGACGGACGGCAGTCTTGAAAACATATGCATAGGTATACACCATAAGTAAGATTGGCAATATAAAAAACACAGTGTATATAGTGGTGAAATATTCTGGATTTGATATGCCACAAACAATCTGTTGTTTATGTTGAATGGCTATCTGGTGAGAACGGTCCCACTGAAATATACTAAGCAGGGCCCAACCCAGCGAGAACAACCATATAAAAAGAATAACGAAGATTATACGTTTCCTTGTAAAAGTCGCCTCGTATTTGAATGTGTACTTCAGTGCCAAGAACCTATCTACAGCAAGGACGGATAAATGTGTGACGGACACAAGTGACAATAGTGTTTCTTCCAATATGTAAAACCAACAGACACTTGTAGGAAGGCAAAAAAAGCCATTGTCCCAGCTTATCCTCACTTTAATCGGCATAATAATGGCCCCTATTAATGTGTCCGTAATGGCTAACGACAGTAACAGGATGTAAGTTGTTTGGTGGCGAAACTTTGGTGTGAGTAGTACAACGACGCATACCAATGCATTTCCAAAGACTGTGACAGGAATAAAAGTTAAAAGGGAAATAAAAGAAGCAAGATAAACAGGTTGAAACTTTTCGTGTCTACAAAACCTTTCTCTCAATGTTAACTTTCCAGAAACATTGGCGTTTTCCGTTGCGTTTGTTACTTGTACAAACTGCACGACCGTAATCGAAATCAGCAAAAGCCGTATCGTATTTGTTGTAAGTTTCATCTCCAATATCTTTCAAGTTGATATTCAAACACGTTGTAATTTGCTTTCTTTCGAAAAGTCTAAAGGAATTGTGAAAGATTACGATAAAATTCATAAAATTTTTAATTTAAAAACTTAATGCTTCTCATAATTGAAAAAACAAGAAAAGAATTATTAACAAAACGGAAGCAAGCAAGAAAAGATGATTTTTTTCCGAAAAAAAAATTTGAAAATCAGAAATCTGAAATTTTCTGAAACACTGACTTGAAAAATATAGTTTATTACAAATAATACCTCTTGTAGCTGTAAATTACTCATAAAAATATAATGTAAAAGTCTAGAATTAAAGACATGGTTAAAAATTTCTGATCTGAAATGGATGCAATGAGTTAAATAATTAGTTAAAATTATATAGATGAACGCAAACAACTGCAAACTGGCTGTCAGTGTCATACATAAAAACGAAAAATCAGCAACACTGAAGGACTGTGCAGTATAGAAAATAAAGCAACATAGAAAAACAGCATTAAAATTTCATATGTTGGTGTAAACCAGTGTTTTTGATACAACTTATATACGTCTTTTTTATATTAGAAAGAACACCTTTATTATGAACTTGAGGCTGAAAAAAAAAAGATGAGGAAATTGAATGAAAGAATTTACATATTTCAAAAAACAGTAAGAAATTAAAATAAAATGATTCAATAAAATAACAACGGAGCGAAATTAAGGTTCCTTATAAGAAAAACATGTAATGCTCCAAATTATAAATATAAGAGAGCATTTCATACGAAGAAAGACACGTAAATTATTTCTATACTTAAAGCTTCATCTTCTAGTAACCTAAGCTAAAGATTGTTAAACTTTGCACGCTTGTCTTCATGTTAGGTATATTCCTTTTCTTTTATTTTGTTTGTAAGATTCATAATGAATAATAAATATTTGAAAAAGTGACTTTGGTTTGTGTTTGCCCTTATCATAACAAGAATTAGATGAGAAAGGTCGACAGAGCTCTTTTCGGTTCTTTTAACTTTGCAACCTCAAAACCCAATGATGCTCAGCTTACAATAACTAATGTTAAAAGGAAAACATGGCAGGTGTGACTACATCTTCGTCACCAACGTTTATTTTGCATCTGTCATTCATGAAAGAGAAAATTTATTAAGGTTTTGAAGAAGTTTTTACCATTCAAACAAGTTTTTCCAAATAAACGCTCGTGTCTTTATCACCTTGCTTTTGTTTTATGATACTAGCGTGATTCGGAAAAATCATGTTTCATTTACACGAAACTATTTTTTCTATAGATTTGTAGGGAATTGTATACAGCCTAGTAGAGTTGTTCGTGAATTTTTCCCTACAAAGTCATTAGAAACTTCACATCAACACTTGAAATAAGCGTGCAAAGTAATGATGTTTCTTTTGATGCAACAAAAGGCTTTAAATCTCTGAAGTACCGTTTTAGTAGAACAGTTTCAAAAGAATTCTTACAAGTACAGTAGAACCTCTAATAGCGGCCACTTTGGGGGACCCAGCTTAGTGGCCGTTGCATTAGAGGTGACCGATGTATGGAGGTTTTATATGAATGTACCTTTTTATCCAAAAGGCTGGTCGGGAGTGATAGGAGGGGCATAAAGAATGATTCATGATCAAAATAAACACAAGTAAATACACGTATCTTATCAGTACAATCTACAATCATGTTACAACTTTTTACTGAAATGAACTGTTACTTTTTTTATGAAACAATATTCAGCCTAAGTGCTTCAAGTCCTTGTGTGACAAGATGTGACAAGTACTTACTAAGTCAGCATCACCTAATGTTTTGAAGTTGTTCAAATCATCTACAATAGATGAAGCTGCTTGACTTGACTTTATTTTTGTAAATAATTATTATAAATAAGATATTTTTCCTTTCATTTGCTTGCATAAAGATTTTTTTGACCGTTAATAGAGGTAAAATTAGACATTGGGACAATAGAAAGTGGCCGTTTGACCGTTGATTGGAGGTGACCGATGTATGGAGGTTTTTTTATAAGAGTTTTACAATAAATTCAGCAGGGACTTTCTTTTCTGGCCGCTTATCAGGAGGTGACTGATGTATGGAGGTGACCGTTAATAGAGGTTCCACTGTAATTGATTTTTTTCGTGTAACAGGCTCGTTGAGTTTACGAATCTCCCTAATTCCTGAATACTTGCTCAAAAAGATATTTATAAAAAGCGGTTCTACGACAATCGCCCGGGGAAATTGCTGTTTTTTCGAAATGTATGAAATAATGAATTTGATATGTGAGAAGAAGGACGATTCTTGGATCTTTCCAAGAATCCGATTGTGTCTGTAATTCTTTGATACTAAGACATGTTTCGCATTTACAGAATATTTTATTGCGATATTTTATAATTAGGAATTGTACATTATGTTTTGGTCTTACAGTATATTGTTATAATGTAATATAGAATAGTATGTTTCATGAGCGCATACAGTGAATTGACAAATCGTCATTAATGCATACAGTGAATTGACAAGTTACAATATTTGTTGGCTTATGAGCAAAAACATACAAAGGAATAAAAAAGGTCCTGATTAGATACGGGTGATAAGAGTGTTCTTCACACCAAAGCTGAGAATTTAGGCTATCCTGAGGAACGGAAGAGGGGGTACAAAGCCACCGAAACCATTCGAATTTCATTTAACCACTTACTACGAAAAATATTCCGAAATGGCCAAAATTATGTCACTTTAAATTTGTGTACTCTAATTGCCCCCGCAGCGAGCGTAAGCGAGCGAGGAGGCATAGTAAGCTGACTTTGCTTTTTTCCATGGTACTGTAAGTGGGTGACAGAATTTTTTTCGTATCTCTTTCCTAATTTATTATTATATTGTATTATGTTATTTAAAAAGTTCGTATGCTAAAATTAATTAAACATTTTTTATATGCGTTGTTTTAGTGAAGTGAACAACAAGGATTTTGAAGCACAGCTTGAAATCTGAAATTTTGCCAACCATACATTTTATGTTTGTATATGTTTTAGCCCTAAATCTTTCATTCAATAAATTTTATTCAATGCACTGATTTTTGGTGGATCTTGCCATTTTAATTGGATTTTTGTGTATGCAAGAAACCCATATTACAAAATGGTCATTCTTCGTGTTTTTCTTCTTTAACTGTTCAACAAACCTAGAGTGATCATGATCAATAAAACCTTTTTATATTTTTTTTATGTAAACTTTGGCTATTTTTTGTTTTGAAACTCAGATTTCTTACGGATTTTTCACTTTAATTTTTTTCTGAAAAAGTTTTGTTTTTTTTCTCTTTTGGCTCTTACAGAATTTCTTTAACAAATCTTATTTTCATTATAAAATATGTATCCATGGTTTCAGTTCACACTTTTCTTTTGTTTGTAGCAAATAATTTCTGATATTACTTGTTAAGCGTTATTCACACTTTTTGAAAGGTATATTATAGCATCAGTGTGACTTAGGCCTGAGAGATAACAAAAAGTAACAAAGTTTTGTGCAGATTTTCATCTGTTTAAGTTTAGATTTATTTGGTTCCAAGTTGGTTTTGAAATTGAGAGAGTTTTGAGCAGTTTTGAGGCTTCCTAAAAAACTGTCTTTGTTGAAATATTTAAGCATATACGTATGCCACTTATCAGGTCCCAAATCAACCAAAACAGTTCTTTTTGTTTCTGTTGTTAATGTATAGCTTGCTGTGTGTACAAATTCCAATGCTTGAGCGCGGGGGCACTTTCAGCTAAAGCTACATCCTAGTTAATTGCTTACACGAAAGTTCCACCCAAACTGGAATTTTCATAACTAACTTGATGTTTGAAGTGATGACTCACTTGGTCTTCGTTTTACTGCGGCTATAAACTCCTTATCGAAATGAAATTCAAACTGAAGTAAAATGCCACTGCGCATGTTCCAATAACTACGAGAATGCGCAATTGCTTGAATTCACATGATAACAAATCTTGCATAATCGTTGCTGTATTTATTTGAGACTTCACGTCGCGTCAGTTCATGTGTCAGATGTCCAAATTATTTCCACTTAAAAATGCGTCACGTTTTGATCAAGGAAAAATCGCAAAATCTGATCAAAATCGGATTGCAAAATATTTGAATGTTTTTTCAAAGATTTCAAGATCCTTTTTGTATTAATCAAGAGCGAAAAATAAATCTCATTGAGCAAGCGTAAATTAAAACTCTGGTCCAGTAAAGTAAAAACCCAGATTAAGTTGTTCTTTGTCATCGATGAAGAACGTGAGCGTTTAGATTCTTCATAATTTATGAAAGTTGAAGAGAAACGATGTTATTCATTCATGAACATAACGGTTACATCATCATTGAATTCAAAAACAGAGCTTCAGAAAATTCAGAATTAATCCAAAAACTCATATCATTCGGATGAATGAGTCAACCTTGTCCGGGATAGACCAGAAATCACACACATTACCAATTTGCAGAAAGAATTACAAGGTATTGAAAGCTTATCTTCAGTTGACCATCAGGAAAAGCAATCGATTAAATGTCTGTTTGAGAAGAAGAAACAAAAACGTTGGTCACAAAACAAAAATAAAAGTTTGAATAATCAATAAAAATTAATTAAAAAATAATCACCAAATTTGTTTTCTCCATCTGTTTTCCCCATCAAAAATATTTTTTAATTCAGTCGTTTTTCATGTAAAACTGTTCTAGTCTGGAAATCGTTGCTATATTTAACTGTTTTCTATTCTCACTTTACTCACATGACATTAGAATCGTATGGTATTGGTTGTAATTTGTCATGTTGTCAATATAGATAACCAATGAAAACACTTCAAAAGAACAAAAGGAAAAAGAACAATAATGTTCTTAAATACTAACACAGAAAGTTTCTAAAATGTTTTTTTGCAAAATTTATTGTCCAATCAACATTTTGGTTTGAAGCCATATTTGCATTTATAATTACAAATTACAATTACCTTCCAAAAGAGGTTGTATATGTTTGTTTAATGTACCTCTCAGGCAGCGCAGACACTTTTATGGATATAATTGCAACAGAAAGGAAATATTGTTTTATCCTATCTTTAACTTGATTGTTATTTCCAAAAACTACAAACAAGAGGCACATACCATAGACTGCATGCAGCTCATTCAGTTACACTTTGCTTTAATTTATGGAAGATGATGTGCAGCGAGCAGTCTATTTATTTCTTCGTTAACAAATGCGATTTGTAAGACAGAACTAAGGTCTGCGTTTCACTTGCCTCATTGTTGCCAGCACCATGGCAACAACAACAACAAAAAAGGTTTTTGTTGTAGAATTTGCGTGATATCGAAAAATTTCAAAATCCAAACGCTTTTAGACAAGATCTGGAATATTTTATTTATAACTCTAACAAAAACTTCATAAAGTTCAACTTCATATTGAAGACGTTTTCTTTTTTGAATATATCTTCGATTTAAAATATGTAAGTTTTCTGACGGTAATATAACAGCTGCAACTTGAATCACTTCACAAAATACTGAACTTTGTAGGTTTGCATGTAATTTGTGAACTCCTTATAGTCTATACAGAGCCTTATCTTTATACAATGTTGCTGAAGATGAAACAAAAGAAGACGTAGTAACTATTTTCAATCTGTTTAGGATTAGCGTGCAGCTGAAATTTTTTGCAAATTCTTATATATGTTTGATTTGTGAAATTACTTAAGACATGTGAATACGCTGATGTTTCTTTGCCATTAATCTCCATTCCTTCGATTTGCAGAGTAACAAGATACAAAATAAACCTAGCCTTATTTTCGTAACCCTTGTTGACATGACTTCGCCTGACATTTCTGTATCGGGAAGACTTTGTGCTTGTATTATTATTTATTTTGACATGCCTGGGTTTTGAAATATTTTTTTCTAGGTTGCGATAGTGAAAAGAAAAATTGTGAGAACTTTTTTCTACGTTTGAAAATAAGTTAGAAGTTTTTAAATATCATATTTCTTATTTTAAGCACCCCCTCTAATAAGCGCCCCGTCTAAATTCAAAATTAAAGGGGAACTAAACTAAAAAAAATCAAAATTTTGATTTTTGAAGAATTTCAAAAATGACGAAAGTCGGTTTTTGATTTTTTTTCAAAAAATAATTTTTCGTTCCCGAGACATTGCCATTTTAAGTCTTTGCTCAAAATTTGATCTCCATGGCAACGTGACATCACAATGCTCAAAAAGAAATTGCTGACATACAAATATATTTAAAACAACTGAAGAAATATTAGTGATACACTGCTAGAATTTTTAAGTACACATCCTTCTGCTCCTACATTCATTTTTGAAGGTTTTAAATCCGTAATAAGTTTTCGCCATTCAAGCAAGGGTCCTTAAAAATAGATTTTGTGTTGGTCTTGCTGTTATGAAACGGTTCCGAGGATTTTCGAGGACATTTATAAATTCATTTAGTTGCCTTGTATAATATTTATAGCATATATAATTATTTGTCTTCTGTATTATCCGCAGATCACACAGAATAACTTCACCAGATTTTGTGATCGCGGAAATTCAAATTTAACGTCACGTTTCAAGTTGGTTTGACGAAAATACAAAAAAAAACCCACTTCGCTTCCAGGCTATCCTCATGTTCTCCTTCTTTGTTTGGACTCACTTCTAAATCTCTTTAAACATCAACGGTCATAAAACGTGTTTTCTGAATACTAGGTTCTATTCTACGCATTTGTTGCTATAACGCAAAATGCGCCGGCGTATTTTGTGATCACATGACAAAGAACTGATTTTCATAACAACTGCATCAAGAACTGAATCTAACCTGTATTTATGAATATCTTAACATACAAAAGCAAAAGTATTGCAGATGTATAATCACAGGTCTGTGGAAGTAAAGTATAAAGAAAGATCGTATAAAGTTAAGCCTTCCTCCAGCTCCCTCCCTACGAACCTTGAAATTAAATCCTCTCTTAAATGAAATCACTATTTTGTTATGGTGCAAGTGAACTTCAGTTTGACACGGTCGAAGTAACTCCCTTTTAACGTATCTTCGTGATGCATGCAAGTCTATTATTCTCGTTTGAAAGAACGTGATATTGCTCGACTCAGAAATAAGAAGTTTTGACCGCAAATCGCTTCTTAGCTACTTTGTAGTGTTTTATTTTCGTTTGAAAGAACGTGATATTACGCGACTGTTTTTACAGAAATAAGAAGTTTTGACCACAAATCGCCTATGCTTAGCTACTTTGTAGTGTTAGACAAAATATGTATTTGTCTAACAAGGAGATTATCCTTATTGTTTTAGTCCCCTATTAAATCCATTTTGTTAATTTACACCACTTCGCACCAGGTCAAAACTACCTAATAGAATTCTAAGGTCTGAACGAAAAAAACTATTGGTAAAGGATTCCTACGTGTCATATGCGAACATACCATGAAATATAATCACTTCGCACTAGGTCATTAGTCAACGAAACATAGAATTTTTTTTTAGAATTTATAAATAATGATAATATAAAATATGATACCTTTCACTCGGGTCATTTAATATCAGATGTAAAACATGCTGCCCATCAGAAAGCAGTTGTCAAATTTATAGAAGTGAAAGATATAAAAAACACTCTTCATAATATTGAAAAACTTAATTTTTGATACCATAGTTAAAACAGACGCTCCACGCAATTGGTAGCTCCCCTTATTCAAATTTCTCAAAAATATGTAATACAATTAACCATCATAACAGGAGATATGATCATTAAAAATAATCTCAATGGATAAATACAAGCTACCTTATCGGGGATAATTTCGTCGGGAAAAAGTGACGAAAATTTTCCCCAACGAATATTTTGAAAAAGTGACATTTATAAGAAAGTATTAGTAAAATTTTGCAAAATGACGAAATTCACCCCAACGAAAAATTTTCCCCGACGAAATTATCCCCGATAAGGTATTCTCAATGGCGCAAAGGGGAACTCTTTTGAAAATACAAAAAAGTAATTATATAGTAAGCAAGTAATCATAGCATTGCATGATGGTAGGCGCATGACATATTATGGATAAAATTGAATAATGGAAACCACCAATTATTCTGACAAGTGAAATGCCTCAGCGATGGGAAACACGCTTAGTGGCAGCTACATTAAGTTTGATATGATAGTACAATAAGCTGGTAGTCTCTCGCAATACTCCTTCTCAGCTGAACCTTCCAACCACAGGCTTATGGAGTTTATTTCTGTGTTTCTTGTGTGTACTTTTACAAGAAAGAACGAATTCTGTATCACACTTCGTAGGATAACTCGTAACTTTTTCGTCGTATTTGAAGTTTTGTAAGGAACTGAAAGTTTCGGGAATTGCATCAGGACCAGTACTTTTTGCTCTTCGTAAATTATGGACTGGATTTTGGTGGGACACATTATCAATGAGAGCATCGGCTTGGCGAGATGGTTTTTCTTTGCTTCCGTACAACGCATCTAAAACAAAACAACAACAAAAATATACATGCAGTGTGACTTGGACGGAAAGCTCACGATGAATGAGAGCAAAAAGGACTTTAAAATCTTAATCAATCATAATACAATTTTCTATGGCTGTACATGTGAGTGCTTGTCTCAAAAACCTAGTTAAAAAACCTCAACCCTTCATGACAGGGCAGTATGACCTAAACAAGATTGAGTACCTGTTATCCCATGAAGAACTCTATTTCCCGCAGAAAATAAAATGCCGGTTCTTTTCTCTGTCACTTTCATAGAATCAGTGCGGGTCAGTATGGGCTTGCTTTTTTTCCTTTTGTTCTTCTTAGTAGTTCCAGACGTAGCAGCAAGTTCGTAAACATGTCCGTTGCCGACAGTTTCGACGGCGACGTTCGGTTGACGTTTAGGAGGCAAGTCGGATCCTGGAGACGGGTTCTTCGTTTCTTTGTTAGCACCTGTAGAAAAAATAAGTTAAGGGGCATCTTAAATAACTTTTACGACAAATATCAATTTCAAGATACCAACACGCATCAGACAACGTAATTAGGATGCTTTCTGAATATATATATATATATATATTATTAGATCAATCTAAATTACATTAGATATTGACCGGTCGAAACCTAACTGGCCGACCTAATACAAATCTGTTCTTAATAGAGTCGTGAGAGGGCGTTAAGGTGCAATACTTCTGGTGTGATGCATTCATTTATGATGACTGTGTTGTAAAGTGTTATTTGTCGACCTTGTTTCGTTCTTTTGTTGTTGTTAAAGAGCAATCTTTTTGTAATGCTGGTGTCTGGTTTACGAATGGTGTGTGCAACATAGTTTCGCTGTTGTCTTTGTATGTGTTGAATGATACTTTCTGTTTTGCATTTTTGTAGGAGATCTTCATTCGTAAATATATTTATCCAATGATTCAAATGATATATTTAGATGTAACTCGATGAAAAATATGAAGACCGTAGTATAACGAAGCTTCTTCGGAATGTGTTGGTAGAGGTGGGAAACGAGCTCTGCGGAGCTGATACGAAGCACATAGTTGGAAGAATGCATTGTTAAAATCGTACGGAGATTTTATGAAATAACGTTTGTTACCAGCGACTCTTGAGAATGAAACAATCTCTTTATGATGGGATCGTCGGCAGAATAACACGAGAAAAATGAAAGCAATTATTTCCACGAAAATCCACGAGACTTGTGCTTCTGCAAGCTAGAGGAAAAAAAAAAACACTTTTGAGTCAGTTTCACCAACTCGGCAATTCCCAGTGGGCAAATTTGTTGAAAAATCTCTGAGAAGGAGTGCATTTCTATAGAAATTGACACAATATTTCTCTTCGTTGCAGTGATTTTTTGACGATTTAGTGTCTGTAAAAGAATTGTGGTAACCGAAAGGACCTCTTGAGAAGTTTGAAGATACTAGAAGGGGGAATATATGCCAACATGTAAAGCTTCGTCCCCAGCGCATATGGAAAAGGCAAAGAGTCCTGGGAATGAGGTTGTTGCAGAAAAGATGATTGATTACCTTATCATGCTGTGATTGAGTCACTTGTGTGAGATTTTCCATTTGTAAACTCAGTTCCTTAACTCGCATCGTTAAGTTATAAATGCAGGACGCCTGATGAGCTATCTGTAAGACCATAAAAATAATGAAAGTTATAAGAAGAAACACCAGATGACAAAGCCTAGTAACTCAGTAAGTAATATATAGTACTTACCAAGTCCTGTTGTACCTTCAGGCTGACGTTTAAAGCAAATATTTTTCGTTCGTGGCGTTTGTCTACTTCTTCAACGGCTGTTCGATACCTTAATATGATATTGAGAATGACTTGTCATAACAACTGCGAATATCAACTACATGTACATTTTTATACACAATCCATCATTGGACCTCTTCGAAAAGTCGCTTAAAAATCGAATTAGAAAAATTGCCTAACGTTTGCTTTTCTAGTATAATATCAAGTCATTTCTGCTCTTGCTTATATCAATGTGTAACACTTTAAATTTAACTGATTGGGTATTCTAAAAGGGAAAAACTTTAAAAAAAAACTGTTCGATAAATGATGCAAACGCTCATTTTATAGGCACTTGCGTAGCTATAAGTCATTGAAAAATACTTTCATACGTTAAAATTTACTTATTGCTTATATGAGAAGTTGCAAATTTTCCTAGGGTCGCTTATAAACTGGTTGTGTACTGCTTGGTACTGGTGTTAAAAAACATTTAATAAACATGTAGGTCCACTATTTTATTCACTTTGTTCCAACAATATAGTAAACCTGAATTGACATCAAGAAAAGAAAATACCTTTCACTCATTTCTTCCAAGTACATCATACTCATTGTAAGGTTGGCATGAAGCGCTTTTACTTTAGCGTTTAACTTCACAATAATTGATTCTTTGCTACCAGAGAGGCCAGTAACTGGTTTGATGGTCGATGAGGTCAAAGAAGGATCAGTGTTTGCGGTGGTGTCAGGTGGGTCAAAACTTGAAGATTGAATTTCATCCATTTTGGACATATCCATTGAATCTTGGCTGGCGCTATCTGTATGATGCAAAATATCTGTAGATGATTGAGGAGTGATGGAAGCAGCAGAAGAGCTGATGATTTCGACCGGATTTTCTGATTCACTTACTACTGACGAATGTATTTCAGTTAACGTTGGTGTGGTATCTAATACAGAAGGCGATGAAATAATATTTCCTTGTGATATGTGGGTATCTTCATTTTGTTCATTTAAGAGTTTGGTTACGTCATTCACTGTTTCGGCTTTATTATCTAAAAAATCGTTGGTGTTCAAAGAAGCCACATCGTCACTTTTATCACTGTTGGTAAGGTTTTCATTCGTAACGTTTTCCTCCATCGGAACAACAGTTGTTTTCTGGTCTGCAGTTTGTTGTTCAGTATTTAATTTAGCAATTTTTTCGATTGTCACTGACTTGTCTGAAATTAATAGTTCCACAGATGTTGAGTCTTGCGTGTTGACAACTTCAATGGCTGTTGCAACGTCAATAGTAAAAGATGGTCTCAAATATCGTCCCATATCAATAGATGGTGTTTCCTTTCCACAGGTGGTCGCTTGTCTGTCAGTGTGCGTGACAGCAATTTCTTTATTGATTTCTTTGAACTCTTCAGCAGTTTTTTTGATAGTCGGAATATTGTTTTCAACATGACCACACTGATCTGAGCCTCCTTCGCCTAATAAAGGAGGCTTAGCAATCGGAGAAACTGAATTTGCAATACTTTTTGATGACGACGAGCACGAAACTTTCCGTTTTGGCGGAATATTCGAATTCACAATATTCGAGGTGTTGAATTGCTGGTATTTTTTGGGTACACAAGCTGCAAATAAGTGTTGTCGAGTAATATTGTAGGTTGCACACATTTGTTTTTTAAATACGTAATCAAACCAAACATCAAACACCGGGTTGACAGAAACATTGAAATTCGACATGATCGTTCTTTGAATGCATTTGGTTATGAAATCCGTTTCAATAAATGTATGTGTCACATTTTCAGGCAGCAACGCGATAATTTCATGTTCCTTATCAGTTTCGCTACGTTTCACGTTGTCTTCTTCAGCATTAGTGTTTCCAGATAATTTTTTCGCCATGTCACTAACAAGATCAACAACCGCCTTTCTTGCGGTCGTAAAAATATTGTCATTTGAATCAGCTGAAGTTTCATCCTGGTTGCTGGATTCTTGTTCACTTGAACTTTCTGGGTTCTCCTCATCCTCTATTTGTTCAACTTCGGTGATACCATAAACTCGAAGAAGACTTAAGGGACAGTAATGTTCAGTACCAAAATACTTTTTTACTTCAATCTGTACAAACAACAATAAGAAGAACATTAATCACTAAAAACAAACATGATGGCATTACGTTAAAATTCAGAATCTACCTTCAAATACTTTGCGTAGAATCTCTCTTCGAACAGGTAATTATGAATTTTCTTCTCCGGCTTTCCGGTAAATACCTTTGTCATTTCCCATTCTCGAGTAGGAAATCGACTACTCACGTATACAGCAAACTCTTCAGGTGTCGAGGAAAACATTTCAAAATTTGCAAAATCAATTGAATCCAGTTCTATACGTTCGCATAATTCAACAACAAACCAAGCCTTCACATTACAAGGATTTAGCATGTAAATATCTTTGTCTTCTTTGAGAATAGCGAAACTATTCGATGCCTCTGCATTTGAAGATACAACTTTGGCTCCACATTCCAGGGAAGCATAATTTTTCCGAATTTTATTGACTTTGCTCAATATTGTTTTATTTTTTTGTGAAACTAACTTCGAAACATTGACGATATCTTCCACTTCACTTTGATTTTTCGATTCTTCATCCAACTTTTGTTTCCATTCAGTAAATGATAACATACCTTTATCTGATTTCTTTCCAGAATTTTCTTCCTTACCTTTAGTCACATCCAAAAAAACTGTTGACTCTTCAGGTATATTGTTTTCTTCTCTCTCTTCGTGTGTTTCTCTCTCATGGTGCGTAGGTGTGGGCACAGTAGGTGATAAAGTAATGGGTCCTTTATCAAATGAAGCTAAAATTTCTTTCTTAGGTACATCACCTTGGTCTGCAGTATCTTGCGGAACCAAAACAAAGCCTGAATCAGAAATGCCATCTAACGTTTTTTCATGTAGCTCACTATTGCTCTTTTCATCAATATTTTCTTTTGGAATATCTGTAGAACTAAAAAAATATATAAACAAATTCAGCAAATTGTTACTTATTAAGAAAATATAATTTATATTCGAAAGGAAACTTAAACCAAGGGATCCAAATCAAAAGACTTTATCCTTGATTGAAACTTTGCTTTACTTGTATTTTGAAAATAATTTCAACATGAGTATTGATAACAACATCTTCTGCATCCATCTCAATTATTATGGAATAGAAATATTTTGCAATAGATATGATATATACTCAATTTCTGTTTAAAATTCGTCCATGCAGAAAATGAAAAATTACCTATATTCCATCAAGTCCACTGCATCTATTGGAAAGGCATCAAAATTTTTCATTTCATCATCCACAGGTTGGTAATTTGAATCATGATTTTTTTCAAATGCTGGTTGATATCCATCTTCTGGATGGATACTTGTGGCACCTTTCACATCGGTTGATGCCGAAGGGGATACACTGGATATATGCACAGATCCGTAGACTTGTAACGACGAAGCAGGGAGCAACTGAGGAGTGGCTGGTGCCACTGAATGTTCGTATATAAAGCTATCAACTCTCTCTTCACTTTCCTCGCTTACTTCTGCGACTCTTACAACAACAGGACCCTTTGATATACCCTGTAAAAAAATTACAAACTTTTCTAAAAAATTACACAAAAGATAACATAACAAGTGACAAGTAGTAATTTTGAAGTTAAACTGAGAGAAAATGAGAGAAAATAATCAGGAAAAAGAACTATGGCAGTTGTAAACTCAAATTTCTGACATTTCCAAAATTTCATTTCTAATTATAGCATATTATACAATATCGTATCCAATAGTTTCGAATGAATTTCTTATCCAAAAATTCAACATCAAAGCAACAAAAATGATTTTGATTATCCAATAGAGTAACAAATAAATAAAATGAATAAAAAACAAACCGCTAGTTTTTCTGAAGTGATCAACGCAGCATGACTTTCATCTCTATCTGATTCTGTGCCCAAACTTTCTGCAAAGGTGACGTAGGCACTAGAAAAGTAATCGACTAAAATTACGAACTTTTTGTATTTTTTTGGAATCATGATTTTGAGCAGGTCCTTACCTGATAAGCGCAGAAACCCCCAAACAACAGAGAGACCATGTGACACAAAAATTAAATTTGTTTTCATTCATTGCTTTCTGACATGACTTTCCATGCCTTTTTATTTATTTTTTTGAACTTCTACAACAAACAATGATAACAAATCTATAGAACAGATTATTCTTTCAAAAACATATTATTATCTTCTATTAATTTCGGAATGCTGCAAGTTCATACAATTGAAGTTGCTGGGGATTTTTAAACAAATAAACAAATAAACAGACAAACTGATTCTGACTCAATACTGTTTTAAACTGGAAAGAAACACAAACATACATGAATGCTCAAAAAGATGTTTTCAAAGTTACTGTAAAAGTTTTGGAGTAAATATAATATACCAATTTTTTATATAAGCACTTATAGAGTTATTGCATGAAATTGAACAAAAAAAAATCAATGCTTTAACAAAAGAATTCATACAAAATTGGATAGATAAATTTTATTCATAGTCAATTGCATAATAAGAATAGTGTCACATAAATTGCCATATCATATTTACTGCAGGAAGTACTTTAAAAATCAAACATACAAAAACAAAAACACACAAATTATATATTTGATTCTTTCTTCACAGCTATATAAATTCTCAAGGTGTACTGAATTCGCCAACTGAACAAATAATTTCATCACAGCTTAGATAAACTGTGCAAGAATTATCCAGTAATACCAGTTTAAACAAGTTTTAACTGAACTATAACATCTTAAAAATTTAATTTAATGAGTTGGCAAACAAATCCAAGCTCCAATTTCAAATAAAAAGTTAATAGTACCGTGGTCTAGCCAATAAATCAATAAAAATAAAACATTAGAAGGGAGGCTTAATTTTTTTGTTGCACACAATAAAAAGATTTTGCAATGTTAAAACTGTTTCTCATGAGGTAAATTGTGACAAAAGCACAACTGAATTGAAAAATAACAGTTTTCAATTCCTTATATGGCTTATTCAATAATAATTATTCAGAAAATAATTAGTTTGAACAAGTTCAAATGGTATAAAGGTATAACTATCTTTGTTATCTTAAGAGTCTTGAAGAGGCTCACGAGTTCATAGCCATATTAAAACCATCAAATATCTGATAGTATCGAAATGTATACATCATTAAAAATTTCACAATCATTATCCATTAGCTATGAAAATTAAGGAATTTTTTATGATACAATTGAAATCATCAATGGAAAAGCCATTCATTTCTTTTTATTTCTTCCTGTTTTTTGTGATTGGCAAACTTATGAAAGCTAGGGATTTTTTTCTGTCCATCATCTTACAACTGTTTTCAATTTGATTTACGATATGTCTTTTTGCCCAAAAAATACTGTAAACTAGTATCTCCACAAAAAAATCGGGGAGCTGTGTGTAGAAAACCATGAAATAGTGCTTAAAAAGCTGATCAAAACAATAGTGGGATTGCTAAGAGCAATTGCTTTAAAAAGTATCAACCAAGTGAAAGTGTTTTTCACTGTGTTGCTTTCAGGTGCATTCACAAAGACTTTTCGCGAATTTTGGCCAAATCCATGCAAAATGTCAAGGCATGAACGATTTGCAAAAAAAAATCCGAGCAAAATTTTACGATCATTTATTTGTTCATTTTTAGCTCTGTGTAGCTTTTGTATTAACTATTTCCTTGTATATACTTATCAAGCACCCATTGGTTTCGCAATGTGTCAGGGCATGGAAATGGTGATTTTCGCTGCTACTTCTAAGCTATATACATATTATTATTAACTACACGCATTGCACTTTGTGCACATTCCCAAAAATAAAATCCAAACATTTTCTATGAGAAACTCTGACTCAGAAAAATTAATCCATGCAAAACACTCTCAAACCTTGGCTCGCAAAAAAATCCCCTTCAGGTATATAATTAAATCAGAAACAAATAGAGAATTATATATATATATATTCAACTTTACCAAGATGATTCACAACTTTAGATATCCCAATAGTGACAAGTTTCTCTAAATTCTAAGTGAAAATCCATATGCATAGAAACAAATTTGGTGAATTGACCTCAGTTATTTGGAGCACTTACTGAATTATATGGAAAAGTGTGAGGAAGTTTTAGTAAAAACATGCACATTGAGAAAACATAATTAGGCTGGTATATATATATACATTATACAGAATTATATGGGGTCAGAGTCAATTAAGGTTTCAAAATAGGGTTGGTCGGTGGGAAGAAAGAAAAGGAAGAAAGAGTTGCAATATATATATTGTCAATTAATTGAATGAAAATAACTTTGGTTTTAGTTAGGATTTGATTTTAGTTAGTTTTTGATTTTTGGACTCAAAAAAACAATGGTGCCAGAAAACAGGATGTTCGCACAACTCATTTGTGATACCTGGCTGACCAACCTGTGCAAAAAATATATATACCAAATGATATTTTGGTAAGGAGTTAAATCAACATTTGTATACTTATAAAGGTAAAAATTATCATTATCAATGCAAATTTGTATGTATTTCATATTAATACACACATTTCCAAAAAAAAATAAATTATTTGGCCAAAAAATAAGAACAGAATGATCTTGAATTTTCTTGTAAATAAAAGCAAAAAGGGGGAGGGGGTGAATTATCTTTCTCAGATGAACCTAAATGGCTTAACATAATATGAAATCTTAAACCATTTTATTAAACCTAAGAACAAAAAAGGAACAACGATCCTCATATTAGCTTTTCAATTCTCATAAAAAGCATCTACTAATATAATGAAAAAATAGGGAGAAAAGAATAGGGCTATGAAGAATTTTTTGATTACAAACGTAACTGTAAACTGTAACTGTAACCCTAACCATTAAGCACAGAAAGCGTTTCCCTAAAAATTAACACATCGATATATATAATAAATGGATACAGTAAACGACAAGCTTGAAACCCTCCCAGCAGAACACTGTTTGAGTATTTTTTTTCTTCTGCAAAGATGGTTCCTTGCGCCAGACGTACCAGCCTCTCTTTCAATAATTCGAATCTTTTTCGCGCTTTGTGCTGATCAATAATACCCTTGTAGTAATTTTCTTTGATGGTATGTTTGTTTTGTCTTTTATTTTATTTTATTTATTCATTTATTTTTTATTTATCTGTGTTTCAGCTTTTAACCTTATTTTTAGATTTTAAAAGAGTTTTAATAAATAAAGATACAGTTGATTAAAAAAATCAATACCATGAAAAAGACCCGACGTAGCCTTCGAAATACCCCGTCATCCATATGGAAAACACCCGTCATTGCATTCTAAAACTTCCCGTCATCCATGCAAAAAAGACCGTCATATAGCTTTTTAAATATCATTCCGTCATTAAAACAGCACACGTACGACATGAATGTCACACGACATACAGTGTGTTTCATAATGTTGGAAACGGAAATTTTAAAGCTGTTTTTTTAAATGAATATAGCGAATTTCAAAATACTTTTTACATCGATGGAAAGCCATTTTCAAGTTCTTTCGGATAGTATATTTTTGTGAAAAATGAAACAGTGGTTTTTGAGAAAATAAGGAAAATGTCTTGGAAAAATGTAATGAAATTTTTAATGGTCGATAACACGTAGTTTAATTACATCTTGCTTATATTGTTTCATAGCGCTAAATTCACTATAAGCATACTCGTTCCTAATATAATAGGAAAGTTTGCCCAGAGAGACGTATCGTTTTCTCACTTTAACTGTTCCCAACCACGAACCCAGGTTCTTTTGCCTTTTTTACGATATACAAGTTCGACACGTATATCAGAAAGGCAAGTTACCCTGAACTGTGTTTTGCTGCAAATTCATAATAATGATGTTTTATTAACACGAATCTATATCCGCTATACATTTATCTATAGCTTGGTGGTAGAGCTGTTCATAAATAAATCCTATCAAAACAAATAGAAACTTCACATCAACACTCGACAAAAGCGTGTAAACTGACGTTTCTTTGGTACAAGAAGAAATTATAAATCTCTCAGAGAGTTGAAATGTTAATAATATTGAGTTTAAAAAAAGTGTTTTGCCGTCGCCTTTTTATTGTTTTTTTACACATTGCATTATGGTATAGTTGTATCACACCTTAAGAATAAACTAGCATTCTGGGAAAGGCGAATTTGTATTTTGCGGGAAACTTTCGGTGGGCTGAGTTTTCAGCAAACCTAGATGATCTCAATCTCTTTCCCAGGACTCTGTCTTTTTGATATATGAACGTGGTGAAGAATATATCAAAAAGGCAAGAAGTCCTGGGAAGGAGGTCAAGATGAACTTGGGTTCTTTGAAAAATACTCATGATAGCGGAGCGACCAATTCCTTGAATAAAAAGTTCGAGTGTTTTTCTTTTACAAATTTCATTTCCTCTTACACTCAACCTCGTTCCCAGGGCTTCAGCGTATATAAAAAAGACAAGAAGGCCTGGGAATGAGGTTGCCCTTACGCTATGGATCCAAATAAAGCCTGATTTCATATGAATTGAAGAGTTTATGAAAAGTATTTCGAAACTGGGTGATCGCTAAACGCTTCCAAGAAGGAATATAACAGAGAAAGATAGACACACTCTTTATTTTAAGATGTATTTTATTGAATTCAATAAAAAAAACCAACAAAAAACAAGGATAATTGATTATTTGGCATGAGAAGCTACTTGTTCGCCAAGAGATTCTAAAATTTCCCGCCTATAGTCCTCGAAGTCGCCTTCAATTTCCTCGATTGATTTTTCTTCTACAACCCATAACTGACAGTTTGTTTCGAGAATCAACCGTGCGTCGTGACTGACAATAACCACCCCTACAAAAAAAAACAACCCCGAAATCACAATATATACAATACAATACAATAGAATACAATACAATACAATTCACATAAACGTAAGTAAGTAAGTAAGTAACGGGAGTTTTTAGTCCTTGGGCTTCCATCCGTAATGGTTGGTTCTTCCGCCCGCCGACTTGCAACTATTAGTTGACTTACCGCCAGAGATACGTATAGCATTGCTCTAACTTGCCCGAAGGCCAGTGTGCAGTCAGTCGATGGCTCCTAATGTATGAAGTTAATTCGGCGCCAAAATCTCGTTTGTAAAGTCGTCGAGTCGTTTTAGATGTTAACGCGGTTCACAATAAGTCGATATTCAAGTCGTCGAGTCGTTTTAGATGAACACTCGCTTTTCAAATGAAGGCGTTTTAGAAGTTTGTTCGTTTCAGATGATGACGCGTTGTTCAAAATTTGTCGGTCTTTCATATCAAAAAATACTACAATTTCATGATCTGTTTATTCAAAATGACACTATTCGTGAGCCCCTTTCTTGAAATCAGGCGATAAAGGTGTTCCGCACTAACTGAACATGAACATATTAATGTGAGGTACATATTTCATAAAGATTCAGAGTTCTACTAACAAACAATCAAATGCATCTGAAAGAAAAGGGAATCCTTCACAGTTTGGTCATTTTTTCATTCATAACCATGCTTCATGCAACTACTAGAAAACATGACGGCCAGCATCATGACTTATGTAAATATGACACAAAAAATCTGTTTTTGTGTAAAAGCCAACACTGACTTAGAGAAACTGGTAATCAAGTTGCACCGCCTCATTTTCTGAACCGACTGAACATCTAAAACGGCTAATCTTCCGAAGCGCCTCAATTACACAGCATCTAGCGACCCCAATTTCCAAGACGCCTCAAATTGAAAAACGAGTGTTCATCTAAAACGACTCGACGACTTGTATGTCGCCTTATTGTGAACCGCGTTAACTTCTAAAACGATTAATGACGTCACGAGTCAAAATCTAAAACGACTCCACGACTTGATAAACGAGATTTTGGCGTCGATCTAACCTCATACTAATGGGCTGATACGCTGCTTTTAAAGCGCATCGGAGTGGTGTATTGAGATGCGACATGACTGGACTCGAACACGGGTCGCAGCGGTCGCACTCAAAGGTACTAACCACTACACCATCGCTGCACAACGTGTTAGGATTTCACGAGAGTTTGTCTCAGTGATTTGAATAAAATAGGGTAGAACCTGAAAACATGAATGCTCATTAATACAGTGCAGTTCAATGTTTGGAAATCCGTAATCTTCTGTTATTGGTGTCATTCTGGACTTAAATCTATTACGCGTAATTCGATAAAACCTACGCGTTCTTGGAGTTTTGGTAAATTATTGACAATACCAATAACTATTCACGTGGCTAATATGAAATTCAAGTCAAGATAAGTGTTGATATGTTCGAAATAGATTCCACAATAGAGTCGTAAGTCAGTTGTCATGGTAGCGATAGTGGCAGTCATCGCTACTAGGACCCTTATGTCGACAGAAGACAGAAACATTCTTTCTCCATGGAAATAGATCTCTTACCGCCGGTAAAATCATTGATAGCGTCTGCTAAAGCATCTATTGATTCAATATCCAAGTTATTGGTTGGTTCGTCCTGGACAAGAAAGAAAATAAACAACCATGTGTGTTGCAGAATGTATACTAGCCAGTGAGGCCACGAAAGTTTCTCTGCTTGCTATCAAGCCAGCAAACAAATGCGTACCAAAATAATGATATCCGGTTCTCTGGATGCCATATCTGCCAACGCCACTCTAGACTTCTGACCACCTATAATTCAACAGAGACGTCAGATAAAAGCTCTTTAAAACTTTTTATCACCATTGTCAGACTTGCATGAAACCCACTGACCAAAAAACAGGATCAGATACCACAAGTATTCCTGAATATACTTTAATGAAGTTAATACTCCCCAATAAAACACAAATGGTGAAAGTGATTTTCATGACGGGGTTGAGGCGGGCCGTCCAAGTTGACCGGACTGGCTCGGCTAGACGGGCTGATTTTTATACCATGTTCATATGATAACTTTCATCCCGCTCAACCGGGCTAAAATTTGTTTACATCACGTGACCTCGCATTCTTTGTGCAAAATCCCAGCCCGCCTCGCCGGGATGGAGCGTTCATATGTACAATTTTCATCCCGCCTAGCCGAGATCTTGATAAAAACAAGTGAGATTTCGGCAAGGCAGGCTGGGTCGCTTGTCATACGAACACATTTTACTTTTTTCACGCGGTTCTTAAAAATAGCGAGATCTCACCTAACTAAGCCAGCCCGCCTCCATATGAACAGCCCCTTAAACATACCTGATAAATCTTTCATTTGTATCGTATGCGCATGCCCTGCTAATCCAAATCTGCCAAGAAGTTTCCGACAACTTTGATATTCCATGTTGAAGCATCTCTATTTGCAAAAGAGCGAAAATATAAACTAAAACGTTCATCTACATGGCACAATCAATATTTTCTAAACACCAAACCTGAAAGTGTTCCACTGGTGTTTCCTGCAAATTCAACTGTAAAGAAAAAACATACATTTTACACGGAGCGATAATTCTTCTCCTTTAAACTTTCAACAAAAACAACTACACAACTGCACTCAAACAATGCCGTCCCCATTTCCCCAAAAACGTTCGTCAACCGATCGCACCCAATGTCACAGACCTCCTAAAAAACCTCAGTTAATGCTCCTGGTTCTCTAGATATTTCCCCCTAAACGACACACTCTGTTAGTACGCAATGCAATGGTTTCACAGTGACATCACACCTCTTAAAAACTTTGTATGGACTTATCTAGCGGTTCACTGGTCTTACACAACTGGATCTACCATTTTGCGTGACTGAGAAACAGATAAACAACCAGGGTATCAGAAATATATAGGAACCATAATGGCTGGCAAGAAATGTTTACTACACCTACGGTACAATTTCTTTAATACTTAATACCTTCTTTTTTACATACATTCTTACCTGGTCTGCAGAGTGCTGGTTATAAAACCCAATTCTCTAAACGAATAAAAAAATAAAAGAATTGAAAAACATCCACACCGTCCAAAAGGTGGTGTTAAGAACAAGGGGATGATACAAACCAATCTTGGGTTCCTTATATTTTCACCATCCAGCTGAAATATTAACAGAATCATCGATCAGATTTGCTTGAAATCTAAGTTACCGTGCAACCTTCTACCTCTTACACAGTCTGTCGAGAAAGGCATTCAAAAAGATGCCATCCACACTTACCGCGTCCAGTTTACCGGTTAAAAGTTTCAGAAAAGTACTTTTGCCGACACCGTTTGGTCCAACAATTGCAACTAAAAATATAAAACGTCATATTTTTCCATTTTTGTTACCTAACGAGTGCTTCGCTCACTGGTGAAAAAAAAGAAGAGAAAAGAAAAAAAAGAGAAACCCAAACCTCGAGAATTCATATCTAAACCAAAATCCACTTTTTTAAATAATAATGGCTGTCCCTCATATCCAAATTTCACATCTATGGTAGAAAATAATGTGAGCATTATCATCATCATCATCAACAACAACAACAACAACAACAATAACAACAACAAAGATCAACAACAGTAGGAACAGCCATTAAACCAATGTGATTACCTTTCAAACCAAGGATAGGTGGGTTCAGTGGCGGAGGATTCTTCAGTGTAAATTTTACTTTGTATTCCTTTGGTCTTTGTAAGAGTTCCGCTTGTTGTGCTGAGGCCTGATACAGATTAATTATAAGACATCATATCATGCTATAGTAACTGGCGGTGAAAATGGTTACAGATACGGTATAACATCAACTCTGAAGTTGAGACTTTATGTTTCATATAACTTAACTTAATATGAAGTTACACTTCAATACCAAGTCCAACCTAAACAACTTATTTCTGTCAACAAACAAAACAAGAATACTTCAAACAGACCTCTTCTTGCTCTTTTTTCGACATGTTCTTCTCCTTTTTCCTAGACGTTGTCACTTTAGCTGCTGCTTCCTGGAAAATCAATCAAAATAAGTCACTCATTTCAGACATCATTGTAGACATCCTTAACTCTTAAATGATTTGACAACCTAGAAGTTAAAACTTGCTTTCCACTGAAGGGAATAACTTTATCCTGTTTGTAATTCTGAGGAACAAAAACATTCCCTTCGGTGAGAACTTTCTGCATGACGAGTCATTCCCACACTTATTTCGCAGGATAAGAAAACTTCTAAGGAAACGCTGCTTGATCTTTTGCCATCTCTGATTTAAATAACTTTACACAAATGAAATTTCAAAGGAACAAAGAGACATTTTCCAAAACTTGCGTGGTGAAATAAATGTAATGATGTTGAGAAGAAGAGAGTGAAAAAAAAGAAACAAGATGCCCTTGCAGGCATAATGATTTCTGCAAAATCAGCTGAAGTATGAAAAAAGAAAGACTACGACATTCTTGAAATTTAAGAAAAGTTTAATCCGCAATATATATTTATTGGATTTCTGCGTAAGCAAGAAAGCCTTTACGATCGTCTTTGTTTTTCTTAGTTTTTTTGGATTTCTGCGTAAGCAAGAAATACTTTACGATCGTCCGTGTTTTTCTGTTTTTTCATCTTACTGTCCAAACCTACGCATTTTTGTTTCTTAAATTTCATTGGTTCATAAAAAAGCCGTCTTAATTGTCATTGGTGCATAATGCCCGATTTCTACGAAAGGGTGCTAATTTAGCCACCTCCACTTAAATAGCGATAGTTTATTGGCTGATTTTCGCCATGCCATGTGATCGTCCACAAAACGTTTTAAAAATGGCAGCGAAAGAACGTGTGTAGTTTGCTAAAAGTTTCTTTGATGGAAATATGGCTTTAAAAGAAGTTAATACAGCTTATAATTTTATATAAAGAATTGCATTACTGTTGGGAACTTATCATGTTCACAAAATTAAATTACAGTGTGGTTATTCTGTTTTTTGAAAGAAGTTTTCTTGAAGTTTAAAATATGAAAACAGTGCCAATACATGGTGTGTGGAAGAAAAGGTATTTTTTGTTTTATTTTTGCTCCAAGCCTTTTTAAATATGAAAGACCTTCGTGTATTTTGTATGTGTATGCATGTTTGAAGTCAATTTTTAGAAGCTTTTGGATTTTTAAAGCTCAGCTTAGCTTCCTTTCAGCTCCTCCCCAACATCACCAACATATGCACTTTATACAGCTATTTATACTATATTTAGTAGCAATTTTTGGATGTATTCTGGCTATATCAGCTTATCTCTTTTCTCCCTACGTATGTTGTATTTTTTTTAACTTTTAGATTAGATATGAGCTTTAATTTCTAAGTAATTATTATTGTGATATTTATATTTTTCATTCTGAGGAGATCAATATAGAAACTTTATATATTAGTTTGTGCTGCCCAAACGATATGTTGGTTACCGCCAGTATACACAATCTTTTTATAGGATTCGTTATATTTAATGTGGTTAAATTAAAGTTTCGTATTGTGTCGATGCACTTTTTTGGAGTACGTGGGTGGCAAATATCCAGTAACAATCATTCAGCTTATTCGTACAAAAAAACAGATCTTCATAAATGATCTCCGCGATAGCATAAAGAAAAGCCCCTTTTTTATGTTATGGTAGGCTGACTTTCTTGACGAACATTGTCAGTCGCATCAATATTTTTGTTTATTTAATGCTGATGCTTCTCGAGCTGAATGATGTGACTGTCTTAGTTTTGCAGGACTAGTGTGCTAGTGTTGCATTTTCGTAGCATTTTCAGCAGCAAAGCTTGCAGAAATCCTTCTGCCCGGTAGGGCATCTTGTTTTTCATCTTACTGTCCAAACCTAGCGATTTTTTCCGCCGTCTCAATCTTCATTGGTGCATAAAGCGCCACTATTACGAAAGGGTGCTAATAAACTTTAATAGCGCTTAGTTTATTGGCTTGATTATTTCCGCCATGTGATCATCCGGGTATTTTTCGACTTTACATTTGCACGCCGTTCGCATAATGGTATACCACAGCGTGACCGAAGAAACCTTAAATTTCCAAAAGTAAGAAGATTTGCACTTCCAAAACCGAAAGTAAAGGGTAGAAATTTATAATTATCTTGCAATGATTTTACTACGTTCATTCTTTTCTAAAAACAAGTTCTCAATGTTTTGTGAAAACAGTGTGTGCAGCTTTTATGTTTTGCAAAATGTCTGCGATTCTTTTAAGCCTTTCTAGATGCAAAATACTGTTTGTTTCATGTGTGGGCTGTAGTGCTTTTTAAGCTCTGGATACATACAGCTCAGCTCAGTTTCCTCTTCAGCTCCAACAACATACAAGGAATGTCTTGTTACCCTCTTTCTGTGGCTGTGCATCTCATTTTATGTTTTAGCCTATTTTAGCCTATATTATATACTTGTATAGTTCTTGGCTGTATTATCAATTACTGAATTAGGAATGGGGACTTACTATTTACGATAGCAAATTGAAACTTACCTTGATTGTCTGTAAATTCTAAATACTGGACATCTTTTAACGCAAATTTCTGTTTTCAGTTATGTTTGCTAATTTTGGTAGCTAAGTTTAGGTCATATTTTTCATAATCCTAATCTTTGTTTACTTTTTGTGTTTGGGAAGTCTTTTCGTAATTGGGAAGATTGACCGTACATACGTAATCACTGTGATATCTGAAAGCATATGAATTTGATGTTATTTTGTTCATTAAGTTTATTAGAAGTTAATGTAAGGTTCGTATTGTGTCAGTTATGCTTTCATGATGCCCTGGCGTGTATACGTAATTGAAAATTTATTGTTTTTTAAGTTTCTGAATAAATTTTTATAATCTTTTCATGAAATTTAGTTCTGGTAATGCATGCTTTTAAATTAAAAAGATGGCAATGACATATTGTTACTCAAATTAAAGCACAAATTTCTGTTTTCAGTTATGTATGTTGATTTTGTATGTATATAGATGTATTTCGTATCATTAAAATCTATGCTTTCCTTTTTCTCCTTCTGAATTAGAAATTCTGTTAGGAAGATTGACAAGACGTATTAAATTCATAACATTTACAATGACTTACGTGCATACTCATTGTCTTATCTGAATTGATCACTGAATCCTTAATATCATTTCGTACCAACAAAATAAAGAACATGTCATTCAGATAAAGTTTTGCATAGTGACAATTATGTTTTTTCCAGATTTTTGGGGAGTACATGATCAGAAATTTAATAAATATATATTGCGGATTAAACTTTTCTTAAATTTCAAGAATGTCATAGTCTTTCTTTTTTCATATATACTTCAGCTGATTTTGCAGAAATCCTTATGCCTGCAAGGGCATCTTGTTTTTTTTGTTTTTTTTCATCTTACTGTCCAAACCTAGCGATTTTTTTTATTTCGAAGTTCATTGGTTCATATAGCCGCCGTCTCAAAGTTCATTGGTGCATGAAGCGCCACTATTACGAAAGGGTGCTAATTAACTTTAATAGCGCTAGTTTATTGGCTTGAATTTTCGCCATGTGATCATCCGGGTATTTTTTTCGACTTACATTTGCACGCCGTTCGCATAATGGTACACTACAGCGTGACCGAAGAAACTTCCAAAAGTTGATTGATCAATCCATGTTGAATAGATTTACAGTTCCAAGACCGAGAGTAGAGGGTAAAAATTTATGATTATCTTACAAAGATTCTACTGTGTTCATTCTTTTTTAAAAACAAGTTCTCAATGTTTTATAAAAACAGTGTGTCAAAAAAGAAAGGTTTTTGTTTTTTTTGAAAATGTCTGGTATTCTTTTGAGCTTTTCTAAATACAAAAGCTCGTTTGTTTCATCTGTGGGCTGTAATGCCTTTTAAGTTCTGGATACGTACAGCTCAGCTCAGTATCCTCTTCAGCTCCAACAACAAGAATATCTGTCTAACCTCTGCCTGCATCATTTTATGTTTGATATTTCTCTAGAGATATGTTAGCATATTTACTTGTATAGTTCTTGGCTGTATTATCATTAATGCCCTTAATTAGGAATAGGACTTGCTATTTACGATAGCAAATAGGAAACTTATCTCGACTGTCTGTAAATTTTAACTGCTTTCAGTTATGTTTGCTAATTTGGATCACATATTTAATTAAACCAAATCTTTGTTTACTTTTTTTGTTGGGGAAGTCTTTTCGTTATTAGGAAGATTGACCGTATATATTGAAAGACTTACGTAGTCAATGTGATATCTTACACAGCATCTAATTAGATTTATTGTTCTTTTGTTCATTAAGTTTATTGGCAGTTAACGTAAGTTTCATATTGTGTCAGCTGTGCTTTAATAATTTCCTGGGGTGTATGCGTAATTAAAAATTTAATGTTTTTCTAAGTTTCTAAGTTTTTAGGTTTAAGTTTCAGTTATGTATGTTGATTTTGTATGTATTTCGTATCATTAAAATCTACGCTTTCATTTTTTGTGCTTAGTACTTCTGTTAGGAAGATTGACAATACATATTAAATTCATAACATTTACATTGACTTACATGCATACTCATTGTCTTATCTGAATTGATCACTGAATCCTTAATATCATTTCGTAAGTTTATTGATGTTTATTGGTATAAAGTTTTGCATAGTGGCAATTATGTTTTTCCAGATTTTTGAGGAATACATGATCAGAAATTTAATAAATCTATATTGCGGATTAAACTTTTCTTAAATTTCAAGAATGTCGTAATCTTTCTTTTTTCATACTTCAGCTGATTTTGCAGAAATCCTTATGCCTGCAAGGGCATCTTGTTAAATTTCTGATCATGTACTCCTCAAAAATCTGGAAAAACATAATTGCCACTATGCAAAACTTTATACCAATAAACATCAATAAACTTGATTATATCTGAATGACATATCTTCTTTATTTTGATGGTACAAAATGATATTAAGGATTCAGTGATCAATTCAGATAAGACAATGAGTATGCACGTAAGTCATTGTAAATGTTATGAATTTAATATGTCTTGTCAATCTTCCTAACAGAATTCCTAATTCAGAAGGAGAAAAAGTAAAGCATAGATTTTAATGATACGAAATACATCTATATACATACAAAATCAACATACATAACTGAAAACAGAAATTTGTGCTTTAATTTGAGTAACAATATGTCATTGCCATCTTTTTAATTTAAAAGCATGCATTACCAGAACTAAATTTCATGAAAAGATTATAAAAATTTATTCAGAAACTTAAAAAACAATAAATTTTCAATTACGTATACACGCCAGGGCATCATGAAAGCATAACTGACACAATACGAACCTTACATTAGCTTCTAATAAGCTTAATGAACAAAATAACATCAAATTCATATGCTTTCAGATATCACAGTGATTACGTATGTACGGTCAATCTTCCTAATTGTACGAAAAGATTTCCCAAACACAAAAAGTAAACAAAGATTAGGATTATGAAAAATATGACCTAAACTTAGCTACCAAAATTAGCAAACATAACTGAAAACAGAAATTTGCGTAAAAAGATGTCCAGTATTTAGAATTTACAGACAATCAAGATAAGTTTCAATTTGCTATCATAAATAGTAAGTCCCAATTCCTAATTCAGGAAATTGATAATACAGCCAAGAACTATACAAGTATATAATAGGCTAAAATAGCTAGAGAGAAACATCAAACATAAAATGAGATGCACAGCCACAGACAGAGGGTAACAAGACATTCCTTGTATGTTGTTGGAGCTGAAGAGGAAACTGAGCTGAGCTGTATGTAATTCCTTTTCACACACTGTTTTATAAAACATTGAGAACTTGCTTTTAGAAAAGAATGAGCGCAGTAGAATCATCGTAAGATAATTATAAATTTCTCTCCTTCTCCCTTAAATGTTCTTTTAAATCTGTTCAATATTGATCAATCAACACGAAGGGTTTCTTTGGTTTCCTCTACCATTATGCGAACGGCGTGGTGCAGACGTGAAGTCAAAAATACCCGGATAGTCACATGGCGGAAATTCAAGCCAATAAAATAGCGCTATTAAAGTTAATTAGCACCCTTTCGTAATAGTGGCGCTCTATGCACCAATGAATTTTGAGTCGGCGGCTGTATGAACCAATGAACTTCGAGATAAAAAAATCGCTAGGTTTGGACAGTAAGATGAAAAAAAACTAAGAAAAACAACGACGAAAGTAAAGGCTTTCTTGCTTACGCAGAAATCCAAAAAAGGAAAAGACAACAAAATATTACAGAAGTGATTAAACTGTTGAGGAGACATCCGTAGATATCTAAATTTGAAGGTTTTGCTCTTAATGTCGATCTGACCCATAACCTTCCTCTTAAGTGCTGGTGATACATTCTTTCGTGTTTTTAGTTGCTTTGTCAGCAGCAAAAATAATGATATGAAAACAATATCATTTAGATCGGTCAACGTGTGTATGAAAAGGAATGCTCAATTTCAACATTTTAGATATTAAAGTTATTAATCGGAAGGAATACCAGTGAGAACGTTTCCCTGAAAAGTATTTTTCATTTCCGAAACAAATAGTGCACAAAACTATCATTGGACCTCTTCCGCATTGAAACTATGTATTTTTATTTTCATTTTTTTGCCTTGAAGTACGAGGAAGAAGCACTTGCATATAACAGACCAGACCGAGTGATAAGTACTGAAATAAGTAAAATGTCATACGCCTAATATAAACATGCTTTCTGATGTGTGGAAATGAAAAGGTTAGAAACTTCATTTTTAACAATGCCTTTTGTACTTAACATGTTGACATAACTATTTTTTATATACATACTGCTTGCTTGCCAGATTTCCCAGAAGCCTTCAATGCTCTAATTTGTTTCTCCTAGAATGAAATTGGAAGTGTTTAAAAATACATGATTGGTTGAAAATATTTTATTCGCCTTCATGATTGGTGTGTAATTACTAAATATAAAATCTACCTGTTTCTCATATGCTTTTTCATGCTCTCTTAACTTTTGCTTGTACATTTTTTTAAAGGAAGCTGAAATTTCAATGTTCATTAATGAATGGCAACAATACCAGACTCCTAAGATAAGCTCACAACAAAGGAGATAAGAAATCATTGCATTGCATCGAGGCAGCAATGAATTGCATATGAGGTGTATGTTTCGTTGAATAGAATTGAACAAACACTTACAATAATTTCCTCTGTAATAATATAGCTTTTGCTGATCTAAAATTTGAAAGCAATACGATTTCGAAAGACTTGAATACAAGCTTTAAATCATTTTGATAAAGACGTTGTGAGTAGTAGTGGAACAAAGTACCTAAATGTATGATATCTGTGCAAACATTATCCAAGAAATGCTGATCGTGAGAAACGACCAGAAGTGTCTTTTTCCACTGTTGCAAGTAACTGGAAAAATAAAACAATACTTATTACGAAACCATGCCAATAGAATTTGATAAAGAATAAGATATCAAGTTCAACTTACTTGTCCAGCCATATAACAGCATTTAAATCCAAATGATTAGTTGGTTCATCGAGTAAAAGAAGGGTGGGTTCCATAAAGAGGGCTCTAAGGTGATATACGATTAACTGTTAAGGTTTGCAAAAGCAAAGAACTGGTTGCTAAGCTGCCTAACCAAAACACACACAAAACAAAATGATTGAAATGCACCAATCTCAAGCTGGTGCCATTGTAGAGCTGTTGAAAGAAATAGAACAGGATCATAATGGTAGCAATGAACCAGTACCAAAATATCAAACATCAAAGTTTTTGCTTATTGGAGAGCCCCAAAATACATTGGTAGATACATATCCAATACATATCTTATTATAATAATCCGCGCTGTGTGTCACACTTTTATTTTAGAGAGTGATATATTTAGTTTAAATTTACGGTCATCGTCCTCTTATGTGCGCGTAAAACCACGTAGAGGCGAGAGACACTTTTTTCACGATCATTCCAAAAGCACGTGGCATCATTTGACGTCAGTTTTTTATGATCACGGGGGATCACGGGGGATCATTGCATTGCATCCCCAATCGAACGCGACGTTTTTGGGGAAATATCTCAAGAACCAATAGGACGTTTTTTGGGGTCAGCGATACGGGTGATGGGGTGACACATCATTCGGGCCTAAATTTTATTTAGTACTGCGGATATGACGTCATCGAAATCTTTGATCGACGATATCTCTCTAACGGTTGGTCGTAGCGAAACGATCCCATACATTTTTTTGATCAGTTTTTCGAGCTCTACAACATGGTTACATTTTCCTTATCCAATTCCTAAATTGAAATTTTCATCACGGGGATCGTTCACGGGAAAGGCGATTTTGACCCATCCTTTTCGAAGTTAAGTTCGGTAAAAAGTTTTTACCCGGGATACTAGTCTTACATATAATAGCGAGTGTGTGTCACACTTTTATTTTAGAGAGTGATAAGTTTTGTTGAATTTTACGGTCAAAATCTTCTTAATCGCGGTCATATTCTTCGTTAAGCCATGTGTTTTTTTACGATTGTTATACAGTAGCACGTGGTGTGACGTCAGTTTTTTTTATCGTCACAGGCGAACCATTGCATTACATTCCACGTTTTTATAAACGTTGCATTTTCTGTTCCCAATTCCCTAATATTGAAATTTTTTGTCACAGAGTTTGCACACGGGAAAGGCTAATTTGACACATCCTTTTCAAAGTTGAACTCGGTAAAAATTTTACCCGGGTTACTAGTCCCTATTGGTTTCCAATATTAGTGCCCCTATACAACTGAAACTGCAATGCAATGAGTTTTTTTATTCACTATATAAATGCTGACATGAAAGACTTGTTCAATATTTCTCTAAAACAGTGTCATCTGGAATAGTCAAAGCAAAGTTGGGACAAGTATTACCACAAAAATAGCCCGTCTTAAAAACAAGGCCATATATTTTACAGAATTCATATGATCTTATGTGTATGGGCTTCAGCAGCAAAGCACACTTACAGCTGTTTGCTTATACATAAATAGTCTGGATGAAAATTTCTCCTTACCTACGTTCATGGGGAGAACCGGTTAAATTTGATTTGTGAAAGTCAAGACAGTCACTTATGACTTGTTCTTATGTTCTTATAAGAACTTTCACCATTTCTTTTTTAGCGTAGAACAAAGGGGAACAGTGACATATACCTGGCCAATGAAACTCTCATTCGCCAACCACCAGAAAAGTTTTTAGTTGGTCTAGCTTGCATTTCAGTGGTGAATCCCAAACCCTAAATAAAAAATATTTTCCTTAAGAAAAATGCCCAATGAGAAAATTACAAGAAATAATTTTTATGGGGCAAACTTACAGAAAGGATTCTTCTGGCGCGCGCTTCTGCTTTGTCGGCACCTATTGCATCCAGTTCTGCGTACACCTATTGTGAAACCGGCAAAAAATTTGGACTTCTCAAAGGATGACTTAGGTTCATCTAGACAAGCACATTTCCTACTTCTTTCAAACGTTTATTAGCAGCATCACTGATCTTTTCATCTTTTGAAGTGATTGCTTGTAGTAAATGTTTTTCCTGAAGACAAAATTATAAAAGTAACTGTTTTGATGTGTCTATATGAAAAATTTAACAAGGTCATCACTAGTACAAAATAACTACAAAATGTAAAAAAATCGATGTTTTCTCCTCATGATAATTCTTTCTTTGCAAGCTCTTTCAGGTATCTTCACTATATAAAAAAAAAATAACCTCTGCCAATAGATCCAATCTTTTCTTATCAGCTTTTAAGACCATATCAACAGCAGGTGTCTCATCTACTTGAATATCTATAACAATATCATAATATTGGATGTAATTTCTCACTGATTAGAATGGTCATGATTTTGAATGAGTCTGAAGATAGATATAAATATACCTTGTTCGCATAAAAGTACATCAATATTTGGAGGAATGGCAAGCTGTCGTCTGGCAATATGAACCAGTAATGTAGTCTTTCCCATGCTGACAGTACAGAAGAAAATGATTATATACTACATTTCATTTGTTTCACTCGAAAACAACTGTGGGTCCCGCTTACCCATTTGGGCCAACTAAACCATATCTTCTACCCGCAGCAACGGTAAGGGATGCATTGATAAACAAATCTTTTCCACGTGCAGCAATACTAAATTTTTCAATCTATTATAAACAAAATGTTTTATACAAAATAGTGAGAGATCACAAGAAAAGAAGTAAAATTGGTAAATCTTCATTCAATCACTACAATAAGATGGTCCAGTCCTTTCAATCCATAGAACAAACCTTGATGTCAGTCGCATTCTCAAGCAATGCTCCTTTTGCTGTCTGTTCTTGTTGTGAAACAGAAAATTGTGAACCTTCCATCTCAGCAGATTCAGCTAAGAATTTTGCCTAGAAAGAAATGATAACTTTGAAAAAGAAAAAGAAAGATACCGAAGAAAGAAGGAATAGAAATCTTGAGAAATCTAGAAAAATCAAGTTCGAAGGCTTTTTTGATGGGTTTATACGCAGAGGACCTTATCTGCAAATTCAAATTCGTTGTCATCGTCATCATCACTGCTCTCTACCATTTCAAAATCCTTTTCAGTTGCAGGCATTTTATATCCTTTGATGCCTTTGATTTTGATTTTGATTTTGATTTTGAGCTTATGCGCGGAGAAATACGGTATTTAAACACAACATTTCCACAAACTTTTTTTCAGCGCTATTTCTTGAATATTAAAGTGAAGGTTTACACTGCGGTACTGCTGTTACGTATAGATTCAGACGCGGATTTAAGGTATGTCAAACTGTGCGACCGACATACCTGTAAAAAAAACTCAAAAAAAAATGTAGTTCAGCATTTCTTACATTGCAGTGATTTGTGACGTACGTGTTATTTGCTTATTTACTGATACGGCAGTAACTCCGTATATCTCAAGTAATGTCTTTCAGAATTGTGCGAGCCGTTTCGCATATGTGCGAAATGCCTAGCCTAGACACAATGGCACTCAATACTGACCTTAAAAATTGCGGCGAGGAGGTAAGCCATGACACAGGCTAGACCTAGGTATGTCAAGAAATCTATCTGCCATATTCAGCAACCCCCTATTTTTCAATGGACGTGTATTTTGACGTCAAAATGTAACGTCAAAATTTAACTTGGTATCAAATGCAGCAGTGAGTTCAACAGCAAGAACCTATTGCGTGCTTGGTAGGATAAAATATCAAAAACAGTATGTTTTCAAACCACATTGTGCAAATATGTGCGAGAAATTCAAGCCTTATGCATGCTTTATTCATGGCCTCTCGCTGGATGAAGGTAAGTTATTTTTTTACTGAAAATTTCTAAGAAACTAACCCAACAAACATAAAGATTCTCACTTGATAATTTTTGGTTTACGAGGTTTAGTTTTAAAAACAGATTTCCTCTTGAAAATGTATAAAAGTGAGGCTCCCCAAGATAGCTAGCTTTTGGTATTTTATTATTTTTTTTTCACCATGGTACTTACAAATAATTTAATCTGAACGTTTATATTGTCATTTTTAATTTTGTGTAAGTTTATTGATTTGATTACACAACTGTTTTTGTTTTGACATGTCATGATAATGACAAAATAATTGTTTATATCTGCATATCATGTGGATATAGTTTTGAGTGTTTTTGTTTGTAAAAATGAGACAGGCAAGATATCGGTTTGAAGTGTGTTTTGATAACTGTATGACAGTTCAAACAGAAATTATTATCAACTTAGCTGTAGATTAATGCAAAAATTCCATGGTCGATACTCTGCAGATATATATAAACAAAATGAATTTCTTTAAAATTCTTGTTATTACTCCAAGCACCGATGTTTTTCTTTGGTTTACGATACACACAAGATTTATTCGTTTTGAAAAAAAAAACATGTTTCAGTCATCTCTTCCTATGCTATTTACAGACAAGAAGAGTTTCTACTTTAAGGAGTATAAATGAATATTGAAGCTGTAAATAATTGTTGCTCTAGTATTTGGTCTTCTTTAGTGTGAATTTTAGTATTATTATACACTGTCATAACTAAAAACATCCAAGTTTATTATTCGCAGTTTGGTGAAGTAAAATATTAATTTGTTCAGCCATGAATTCCCATCAACTCAGGAGACACAAAAAGATTCTCTTTTTTAATGTAGCTGTCATTTATCAAAATCTGCATCACTTCCTAATCATTTTGTTCCACTAATATCAAAGTCAACCAACAAAAACCCCACACTTTTCTTGACCTAGTAGAAGCTATGATAAAAACATCAAGACAACAATATAGTAATTTAGTATTTTAGCAGCATCTAAACATACTGATTGATCTGTCAAATTCCTGTAATAATTCATTTGTGAAAAGCAATAATTATATATATACAGTCGAATCTCTATAATTCGAACCGCCATAATTCGAACTGTATTACTGTTTACTGTATTTCCAATAACAACAGCTATATGATTAAAGTAACTCCAACTTATTACCCAGCACACTTCTCTGTGTAACACGAATCTTAGTCATTCTCAAGTGATTCCTTAATGACAAGTAATGACAATAACACAGTACTGGTAGTGATAATGCTTATAACTCTTATTGAAACCTTTACCCTTTGGAAAGATTAAATTTTATAATGTAAATGGAGAGCCCTAGGTGAGTTACTCTGAATTACTTTGTTATAATGCATGCTCAAATGATGAAAAATTCTAGTAACCAAGGGCTTGTCCAGATTCAATGCTAGAAAGTTTTCCATTGGCTAATAAATTTCAATGGCTTTGATATTCAGTCAACACTGATGGTGTGTACTGCCTTTATTGTGCTCTTTTTGGAAAACAGAATTCATCATGCAACACACATTTGTGAAACCTATTTGACATTAGCTTAGTGCTGTTAATATTTTAGAAAACATGAAAGTTTTGTATTTGGGTTCTATAATCATTACTCCCAAATTTGGTGGCTAGTGTTTCTTCAGGACACTGTCATGATGTTGATGTGTTAATTAATTAATGTTAATTGAAGAAAATCACCAAATGAAATCCTTCACTCCATTGGTTACAAGGTGTAATTTTTCTTTTCAGATTCATCAAGATGATTTCCAATTTTATTTTGAGGTTGATAAGATGTTGTACTTGAAGAAGCACATTGCACAGCTTCTACTTCTTTGTTTTATAGTGTGAAATAGTTGTGAAATGTTTTTTCATTATCTTTACAGTAGAAAATTGCTGGAAAGATTTTCCAAGATGGTCTTTTGTGTTGATAAATCAATAGAATAACCCAACCCCTTTCTAATCGCCATTCAAGGGGCACTTCACCTGACATTCTGTGACATTGTGTATCGGTTCACTGGTGAAGTATTCCCTTTTCCATAGACCCCATTTGTCTGTCCATGTCCGGCCATGTTGAGCCTAGACATGCTGACGAGCCTTGATATTAGGCGAAACAGACAACTAGTTTGAAATGTTATAGAAATTCCATGGGAGTACAGTTTTAAAGGACTGGGAAACGTTTCGTTACCGAGATAATAAAATGTGATCTGAACGCTATATTACTGCTATGTTTTACTGCCTCGCGGGACCTTCAATTGTTAAAAATTTCAAAAAGTTCTGGGGCTTCGCCCCATACCCCATTTGGGGGGTTCACAGCACCCCCCAAAACCCCCAGCTGAAAAGGCAAAATAAATTGCGTCGCTGCGCTCCGCAATTCAGTTTGGTCGCGTTCGCGACATACCTTCAGAAAATCCTAGATCCGCGCCTGAGATTGAGAGATACCAAAAAAGCTACTTCAAAACACATTTCATGGTGCCAAAACAATATCTATAGCTAATTAGTCGTTTCACATTTTGTACTATTTTCATGGAATGAAATAAAAGCTGCCATATTTTACAGGTTATATTATTCATTTATTCTTTTTTGACTCAAAATGAAAAAAAGGAATAAACCAGGCGTGAGAAAACAGTGGATTCCAAAGCTTAGAAAGCAAGTTTCTTGTATATCTTTGGGACTGAGCATTGAGGGAAAAAATCATGATATCACCTGCTTTGCAGCCTTTCGCTTTTCTTTTCTTGACAGCTTTGGAGCTGCAATGAAAAAGCAAATTCAACAGTAAATAAAGCTTTATTCCAGAAATTAAAAACAATGAGTAGATACGAACCATCAACGTTTTCCTGCTCTTCAGTTTTACTTGCTTTTTTTTCTTCTTCGCTATCATAATCATAATTTTGTTCTCCATCCTCATCATTTAAGTCCAACTCTTCCATTTTTTTTTCAACTTTCTTGCCAGCATCTTTTTTGCCTACAAATGAAACATTTTGTCGATAATTACGATACTTAAAACAGTAATAGTTCAGTTCATCTTGATGTTTGAAATCCTCCTGTCGATTTGCCAGTTAAAACATAAGGTGAATCCTAGTTAAAGTAAACACATCTTGAGAAGATTTTGATTTGTTTATCATAAACAATTTTTCTTCTGCCACATTGCTGATTAATAATTTGAGAAATATTTTCTTACAAAAATATTTCGTAATTATACTAACTATTAAAGGGGAACTAAACTAAAAAAATTACAAGTTCATTTTTTTGCCCTATTTGAAACAGCTTTAAAAATGATGAAAGTCAGTTTTTGAATTTTCAAAAAATCTTTTTTCGTTCTTGAGATATTGCCGTTTAAAGTTTTTTCCCGAAACATGATCTCCATGGCAACGTGACATCACAACGTTCAAGAAGATATTGCTGACATATAAATATGTGAATAACTCAGAATGTTTTAATGATTTATTGTTAGAACATTGCATGTAGAGTGGTAAATAACTGCAGTTGTGAAAACAGCAAAGAAATTTATTGCCACTGTTACCCCGACTCAGTTCCAGCTCTCTGTCAATTTTTGCTGACAAAGCTATAATAACATCATCCAAAACTATTACTATGATGAATTTCACTTTAACTTATGCCCAGTGAAAACTGTCCCATTTTCTAAAATTTCGTTTCCCTTACCTGAGTAGATCTCCATTTGTAGCTTTGTCAGCAAAAAACAGAAAAGGCCTGGAAACAAGCCAGGGTAACTATGGCAACAATTATTTTTAGTGACTTGATACCTGTACGGGTTTGTCACTATACATACAAAATTTAAGCAGTGCATCACTTATATTTCTTGAGTTATTTACATATTTGTATGTCAGCAATTTCTTCTTGAACATTGTGATGTCACGTTGCCATGGAGATCAAGTTTTGAGGAAAAACTTTAAATGACAATATCTCGGGAACGAAAAAAGATTTTTTGAAAATTCAAAAACTGACTTTCATCATTTTTAAAGCTGTTTCAAATAGGGCAAAAAAATGAACTTGTAATTTTTTTAGTTTAGTTCTCCTTTAAACTGAATTTTGATTTTTAATTGTCAAAATACAAAGTACGCCATCGTCTTTCACACAGTACTTTAACTAAACTACAGACTGGTACTTATCAAAATAATGCAATAAACACACTTTTTGCCATAAGAAAGATTACATGTCTGGATTATTTCAGTAAAATGTAGTTTCAGTGCAATTAGTTTATTGTCCTTTAAATCAGAGCTTGCTGGTGTCTTAAACAGATGGTTTGAATATACATGTTATGATCAAGAGGAAGTAACACTTTCGTGGTATGGCACTTCCATAGAATTCCCAATTTCATAGAATTTGCTTTTTGTAGATCTCACAGGTTGAAGAATAGACCAACAGTTATGAAGTGAGTAGTTTCTGCAAATTTTCTCTCCATTTTATTAGGATAACCTTGAAATTTGAATACCGTATTTCCCCTTTCAAGTGTCCGCCTAAATTCAAAAATTTATTTAATAAGTTTCCCCCTCTAATAAGCACCCGGGTGGTTATTAGAAAATAACAAATTTTCCCCAGCCTAGATCCAGTCGCTCGAAGCCTCGATATATAATATCAGGAAATCGGGATTCATGGCATTTTTTATTCACACGGGAGTGAGAGGCTACTGGCATATTCTAAGTTTCCTCAGATAATGGATTAATTACTACCAGAATAAGACTAGAACAAAAGTCGGAATTATAAGAGTGACCATCCGCTAAAATTGATTGTTAAACGGATTCAAGCGTGGACAGATCCTGATATAATCAAGAAATAATTCCATTGCCGTGCCTTAAGATTTTGTTCCATGGATTTTCAAAACAATTTTGTTGGCAAATTATCTTCTTGCAGTTACTTAACTCTTAGTTATCTTTGTAGGTTATTGAACTCGCTTAATTTAAAAGGAAAATAGATGTGTGTTTAATACTAGGCTCATTCACTCACTCTATGTCCATTTATTACTACAACTACCGGTAATTGCTTAAAAAAATCTTACATCACCTGTAAAATTACTAGTTATTTGCACAAATTGGTAAATCGAATGTATTTTTTTCCCATAGACAGTCACATACATTGATCAATTTAGATTACATTAGATATTGACTAGTCGAAATAACTGGCGGACCTAAAGTTTATTCCAAAAGCTTGTGGACACTTTACTTTTTTAAACTTTTCTCAGCACCGATTTATGCTATATTCAAAAGTTATACACCGTTGGAAAGCTGAGAAAATGTGGGATATTCTACGCGAAAAAGTTTTTCAAAATTTTCATAAATTGAAGAAGAAAATCGAAGAAGAAAAAAAGGTCGTTTTTTTGTAAGGGTGGTACAAGCTTGATTTTTACATAGTTGGAAAGAGGAATCCTTGGCGATTACGATTATGTAATTTTTTTTTCAAAAAATTATTTATTTCGAAAGATACAGGAGGGGAAAGTGACCCATGTAAACAAACCAAAAATTTAACTTTTTTGAAAAAAACCGGGGGTATGAAAACAGACTTTTTTTCTGTTTACATTCAAAACGATTTGTAACTGTTATTAATTAATTTGTAACAATTTTTAATTTCCTCTGGGATTTAACGAAGATCTGTTACACTTCTTTTGAAATGCAATGTAAAATTTATAATGCTTTGTACAATGTGAATTCTTTTCAATATAATTGCTTTATTGAAATTAAAAAAAAAGATTCATCCTAATGTTTTACGACGCAACATATAAAGAAGATGATTAAATACTAAATGACACTTTCTACTATATGACTGTTTTCATACCCCCGGTTTTTTTCAAAAAAGTCATTTTTTTGGTTTGTTTACATGGGTCACTTTCCCCTCCTGTATCTTTCGAAATAAATAATTTTTTGAAAAAAAAATTACATAATCGTAATCGCCAAGGATTCCTCTTTCCAACTATGTAAAAATCAAGCTTGTACCACCCTTACAAAAAAACGACCTTTTTTTCTTCTTCGATTTTCTTCTTCAATTTATGAAAATTTTGAAAAACTTTTTCGCGTAGAATATCCCACATTTTCTCAGCTTTCCAACGGTGTATAACGTTTGAATATAGCATAAATCGGTGCTGAGAAAAGTTTAAAAAAGTAAAGTGTCCACAAGCTTTTGGAATAAACTTTAGTACAAATCTTTTTTAATAGAGTGAGTGGAATACTTCCAGTGTGGAACACTCATTTATGATGACTGCGTTGTAAAAGTGTTATTTGTCAATCTCGCTTCTTTCCTTTTTGTTATTGTTGAATAGCAATTATTTTGTTATGCTGGTGTCTGGTTTACAAATGGTGTGTACAATGTAGTTTCGTTTTTGTGTTTTTATCTGTTGAATGATACTTTTTGTTTCGTATTTTTCGTAAGATTTCTTCATTTGTAAGTTCGTAACTGAATGATCTTTCTTTCCTGCAATACCTATCTCTAACCATTTTTTGGATTATTGTAGTATACATCTGTAAGATTGGGATGCCAGAATCTAGGGTCACAGGGTGTTCACAACAAGCTGTTGAGTTGATCTGTATAATCAGTAGCTAAAGTTCAAACTAAATTTACAAAACTAATCTATGTTGCAATCCATATATAGCAGGGTACAAATAGTAAACCCATAAACTATGCATACAATTAGTGAACAGCCTAGCAAAGCAAAGTAAGCACAAAATGATGCCCAGATATGACATCTGAATAAATCAACATAAAAAAAACAAAACTGGTAGGCGACACCAGTATGCTGTAATGCAAAGTGAAACATCTACAATACAATAGTGAGTGTATGTCACACTTTTATTTTAGAGAGTGACTATTTCAATTAAATTTTACTGTCAAGTTCTTCTTATGTCCATTTAAAACCATGCAGAGATGAGGGACACTTTTTTGATGATTGGTATAGTAGTGCGTGGCGTGACATCAGTTACTTTTTATCACAGGGGAACCATTGCATTGCATCCCCAATCAAACGTGACATTTTGGGGCAAAAAATATGTCGGGAACCAATAGAGATAACTGATACAGGTGACAGGGTGACGAAAAATTTGGGCCTAAATTTTTGGGGGGATGCAGCTGTCACATCATTAAAATGTTTGTTTTACTTTTCATACTTTTCATAAATTGATTGAAAAAAAGTTATTTTCACATGTTGCATACAAAACTTAAAGGAGAATTAGTTGTTCATTCTTCTTCGTTGCTTCATGATGTTTCATGCATTTCATTTCTGATATCTTTGGTTTAATTGTAATCTACATGGCTTATTGCCAAGCTTTTGAAAGCAACGCAGACCCAAAGAGGAAAGGAAAAAAATTTCATAATTATAGGCTTCCCGATACAGAAAAAGTCAAACATAAAGTAACAACCAGGTCAATAAAAGTGCTCACGTACCTAAATTTCATGAAATATAAAATAACAGGCTTTTAGAAAAAGTATAAAAATGCGTATAATGTTCCATTTGAATATTTCTTTTCAATGACAAAGTTTGTTTAATCTGCACTGTTTCTCCATCTCGTAGCTTTTAAATAAAGTAGTGACATTAAAACAGGAGGGGAAATTAATACAAATGCCATTGTCGCAGATCAGTGGGAAATTGAAAAGTCAGCCAAACATTGAGCACAACCGAACCAGAAACAGCCACAATATTAGAGAAAAGAGAAAAATATAGTTGTTTTTGAAATAAAAACTGAATTTACATTTTGTCTCTTATATTATACAGTGATATCACTGTAAATATTTTTGATAAAAGTAAAGATTAAATGTATATCATACAAAATAAAATTACAAAAGTCAATCTAATGTCTATCATCCTATCAAATGTCTGTTGTCATCTGTGTTTTTGTTCAAAAGAGAAAAATATCAAAAAGCAAAAGAGAAAAAAGAACTAGAAGAGACATTTGGGCTTTGCATTTATAACTCAGAATCTTGGTGTTGAAGGGTTTTTCCAAGAAAACCAAATACAAGAACGCTCGAAGTTTGCTTAACAGTTGGGAGGTTGTGACGTCACGAGAAAGATCACGTGACATTTTTAAAGGGATCCCAAGGTCTAATAGATTATTCAAATAATACTGTTTATCTTAAAAAATGAAGTAGTAACTCTTGTTTCAGTTTTTTCAAATGTTTTTTAGATCGTGAGATAATCACGTTATAAATATTTTTTCTGCATGCTTTAAAACTTTTTAAAAACCTTCTTCTTCGTAGTATTTTTAATCTCTAGCGCCCAGACCTTTTCCATTGTTTAAAGTTTTGTGACGTATGATTTGAGTAGCATTGAAATATGTCTTTTATCAATGTAAATACAACACTTGCTTTCACTAAGAAATTTTCACAATAAAAGTGAGCGATTTATAACTCGGTTTTTATACATAAAATTCCAGAGTTTCACAATGTACAAAAAGTGAAAGATAATAAAAAAAGGTGATGCAACCTGTTATTAAAAAAGTAAATAAATATTCCATGTAATAGATTGAATATTAGTCGTGAAGAAATCATAGTCAAAAATGCGCCTCACTGTGTTGCTCATAACTGCAACAATCAATCGAGTAATAATAGTGTAAAATATCTTTTCATGCTTTTCTTCGGCTTCAAAAAATACGTCGTAACCTGCCGAACGAAATAAATATATTCCTTTCAAACCATTTCGAAGAAATTTGTTTCGATAAAAGTCATGACATGCGGTTGAAATAATCTCCGTCAACAAAGCAACGAATAAATAAGTTAATCAATAACTTAATTAACATGTCAATATTCACATGTCAGAACATGGTGAATCCAAGAACGTCAGTAGATCGATCGTTTAAAGCACAACAATCCGAAGTAAGTGTTTATACCCACTGTGTGGTAATCTCCCTCCTCCATGTTTAAATCTTCATTTCGTAATTTCACCATTTTTACTCTATCTTTCTTTCTATTAGGTTTTGAAACATTGATGTGGACTAAATGAAACAAGTGCTGTTGAAGCAGAGAACTGCGCCGTAGAAACGATAACGGAATATCATCCATGATACAGTACAAAACATCCTTGTTCCAAGCATGTCGCCTGGAATGGACCATCATGTTCAGTTATAAACTTTTAAGTCTAAAGCTGAATCTCGACTACTTTAAGAGCAGAGATATTCGGGTTTTTTGCATTTTTGGCTCTCTTTGTGAAAGTTTATGCGTTTGGAAATTTCAAAACAGCAAAACGCGAAAGTTTTTTTGTGAAGATGGAGAAACCGACGACGAAACAGATTTTGAGTGGGAAGTTGAAGAAAATTAGTTGTAGTTTATTATTTTAGAAAAGAAAAATTATAAAAATTTGGTTTCTTTTTTGCTCATTCGCGAAAGTTTTTTTCACGCGAAAATAAACTTTTCTTTCGATTCGGGAAAGTTTTTTTCCGCGAAATTTGTTCCCAAATCTGCGAAACCCGAAAGTTTATTCCATAAATATCGCGGTTTTTTTAACACGCGAAAGTTTCTGCCCGTGAAAGTAGCCGGAAAATGCTGCGGCGGGTGGTTATTTTCGCCCCTTCGAATGATGTCGCGGGGGATGATTGAACGAAAAGTACAAACCATGTCTACAAAGACATTTTTTGTCTAGTGGAGATTCGCCTTAAAAGAAAGAATTAAATGACAGTAGGATGGAGAGTTTATCAAAGAATATGCACAAAATACTTTGATTTTTAAATTATAACAGGTGACATATCAAGAAAATATTTCACATTTTGATTTATTTCAAAGAAGAAAAGTAATGTTTTGTGACGAAGAAAAATAAATGTTTATGTTCAGAAAAAGTTTTGTAATTTATTTCATCAATCTTAGTACAGCGATAGACAGTCCTGATTTGCAGACATGCAATGGGAAACGGCAATAATGGGAACTTTGACACCAGGGATTCACGTCGCTACTTAAACGCGGTATTTTGTTGGAAATTTAAATCGTTTACTTGGTAGATAAAATCATCTTCTACATTCCCAACATCTTTTCATTCATCATTTGATTGCTCGTTTATATTTTGTTGTTTTTCTGGCTCGTATTGGTACGATGTCACAGACATTTCCTACTTATTATGCGAGCCGTTACTCAAATGATACGTCACAACTACAAATTCGGCTAAGAGGACTGGCGCATAGAGTTAAAAATAGAGTTCAAGTTAAAAATAATGGCGGACGAAGAGCACGTAAAAAAGCGTGTTTTGAATCAAGTAATACTGGACTTCTGATTAATTGCAAGAGCGAAAATTTTAATTAACGTTATTTTTGGCTATCATTCTTTAAAATAGTATTAATTTATATTACGACCTTGGGATCCCTTTAAAACCTTAAAATATAGTTATTGTGAAGTTTTTGGAAATTTTTATTACTGTATTTTGATTCACAGATGAAAAAGGAAAGATTTTAGGAAAAATATTTTGGTGGGGTTAATTCTCCTTTATCAGCCCCTAAAATCAACAGAGTAAATCACCTTTTCGTTTTCCTTTTTCCACAGGCACTTCTGCTGTCTCTTCTTCATTTTTATCATGTAGCCTTTGTTCTTCATTTTCAGCATCATCTATTGCTTGCCTCAGTGATTCTAGCTTGCCTGATTTCTTCGACTTTTTACTTTTGCCTTTCTTAGATTTCCCAGACGTTTGTCCAGTTTCAGGACTATCAGCAACTTCATCATCTTTTGTCTTCCCCATACCTTTGTGGACTATAAAGAAACTTATTAGCATTGATATCTGGAGAGCAATAAAGTTTTGTACTGTAATAGGAGAAAAGAATGAAGTGAAACTTTCAGTATTTTTCTTATACAAAAACAAATTCTTAAGAAAGCACCAATGACATGTCAAACACCATCTTATATATAACAGCAAGTGTGTGTCCCACTTTTATTTTAGAGAGTAACTGTTTTCGTTGAAAGTTTTGGTTGTCTTCCTATGACCACAAAAAAAACACGCAGCAGTTTTTCACAATTAGTATATAGCCAGCCAAAATTAGTTTTTTGTATGGACTGCAAAATCAATTTTTTTAAATTTTTTTTTCTCTTGCAAATTGAAATATTTTTCTGATAATCAAAAGAAATATACAGTAAACAACTACAATAAGAATCCAATTTTGTTATACATTTTTTCAATCTATTGTTATGATTATCATTACAACTACAAGTACTTTTCTTCGTTTTTGGCAGTGTTTCCAAACTGAAAAAGTTCCGGATGTCTTTATGTCGAACATCAGTTTTTCACATCACATCGGAAAATGGCTCAGACATCATCATCAATGGCTGGAAAAGGTCAGGAATCTATGATGCCATCAAAAACGACAGCAGCTCATTACCTTCCCTTCAACGAGTTAGCCCCTTTAGCTGACGATGGCATAAGCGATGAAACCAACGTCACCATTGATCGAAGTTTTGTGAATTCTCGACAAGAAGAATCAGACTCAGATTCAGATTGGGAACAAGAAAATGGTTTCAAACGGGATACATTTGATTTTATCATTGACAATGAGTAAATGCAAAAGGAAAACTTTTTATTTACAATGGTGTTTTGATTTAATAAAGCATTTCTCAATTCATGATACCAGCAAAAAAATTTTTCTTTCGGTTGTAGCTCTCCCAAATTGAATTCCCTCCAAATTTAAGAAATACTGTGATTAGTTCTTGTCTTTTCCGTCCTGTCTGTAGAAACATGCATGTTCAACTTTTTCTGCTGGTTCAAGAAGTGAAAATGGCCTTAAGAGTCTTCAGAAATGCAGTATTTTTAGATATGGTGTAAAGACAAAATAAGAAAATGCAAGTGGGATACAGAAAGCAAAGTAAACATTTTATTAATACAAAAGGAAGGCTGTTCAAAGTTAGGACGATTGACAATACATACTGATATTTATGATCAATGAATAGAACATATACAACCAGATAATAATTACAATACACACTTTTTTTATAAGAACCAGTAAAATCTGACCTGAGGCTGGTTGTTCTTGTTTTTTAACCTTTTTCAGCCTGAATTGTTCTTAGCTTTAAGAACGCAGATTCAGATTTCAGCTTCATTTTGTTCTTATTTATGGAACTTCCAGTAAAATTAAAATAAATCTTTTTAAAAACAGCAAATGTTCAATGTTCAATGTTCATCATGAAAAATGGCACAAATTCTCAAATGGAATCTCTCACTCAGGAATTCATACTCTTAAATTTTGCCCTATCTCAATCTCTTCACTAAATCATTAACTTCCCTACTCGCTTTCCTGATCGTGATGATCAATCTCCATCTCTACTTGATCTCTTTTTAACATCAAATCCTGATATCTGTAAAGCATCTAGTGAAGCTCCTCTTGGCAACTCTGACCATGGCGTAGTTTCTGTCTTAACATCTCTTAATTGAAAAGCTACTTATGAATCTTCTTTTCATCGCACTCTCTTCAGTTATGAACCTGGTGAATGGGATAATTTTCCAGACTTTCTTTGCGATGTCACCTGGTCCAATGTGTTTTCAAATCCAGCTGAAAAATGTGAAGAAGAAGTCACATCTTGACTTACATCTGGTATTGAAGCATCTATCCCAGTAGAAAATTTCGTGTTAAGCCTCACTCCTCTCCCTGGTTCTCACCTGCTTGTGCTGCAGCGATTGCTCACAGAAATCTTTACTTTCATCAATATCAACGTGAGAAGTCTTCTCATAATAAGGTTCTTTTCAACCCAGCACGAAATCACTGCAAATCTGTCAGTTATAATGCAAAGTCTACATATCAACAAGAAACTCGTAGTAATCGTATCTCTTCACAAAAAATTGGCTCTCGAGATTTTTGGCGCATCATTAAAAGTGTCACAAGCAATAAAAGGTCATCCATTCCTCCCATTTTTAATGGTCCAGAGGTTTTATCATCATCTAAGGATAAAGCTGAACTCTGCTCTAATATTTTCAGTATTAACTCTACTCTTGATGATTCTGGTCATGCTGTTCCTGAATTTCACTTGATGACTAATAAAATACTGGATAGCTGCTTTATCACACCAGCTAAAATATCTTCCATCATTTCAAATCTTGATGCTTCTAAGGCTAATGGCCCTGATGGAATTCCTGTCGTCCTGTTTCAAAAGTGTGCACCAGAATTATCTCCTGTACTTTCTCGTCTATATAACAAGTGCATAGCTGAATCTTGCTTTCCTTCATCTTGGAAGTTTGCCTAATCCCAGTCTTTAAAAATTGTGGTGATCGATGTAACCCACGAAATTACAGACCAATTAGTCTCCAGTTATGAGTAAAATTTTTGAGACCTTTATCAATAATGCTCTTGTTAATCACCTTGAATCTAATAACCTCTTCTCAGATTCTCAATATGGCTTTCCCTCCCAACGCTCAACTGCTGACCTCCTTACAGTGATAACTGATAGAATCTACACTGCATTAGATAAATCTGGGGAGGCAAGAGCTGTTGCTCTTGACATATCCAAGGCATTTGATAAAGTATGGCATACTGGTCTTTTGAAAAAGCTTGCTGCATATGGAGTTAAGGGTCACCTTTATGAGATCATTCGTTCCTTCCTTGGTAATCGTAGGCTTAAGGTTTGTTTTAGACAGGCAATCATCATCGATACATTCCATCAATGCAGGAGTTCACCAAGGTTCTGTTCTTGGGCCAACCCTTTTTGTTCTTTTCATCAATGACCTGCCTGATGACATTATTTCCAAACTTGCCATTTATGCTGATGATTCAACCATCTATTCCTGTATTCCAAAATCAGATTTGTTCAGCCAGGTAGAAATGGCAGGCAAAATTGAGTTTGATCTGCAATCTATAGTTGAGTGGGGAGAGAAATGGCTGGTCACATTCAATTCCACAAAAACCAAACTTCTATCTGTAAATCATACTAAAGATCCCTTTTTACCGTCAGTTTCCATGAATGGCACCCAGTTGGAAGAAAACAACTCCTTTCGTCTCCTTGGCATTACTTTTTCACAGGACTTCTCCTGGCGCTCCTACATTGAGGCAATCGCTAAGTCAGCCTCGATGAATGTGGGCTCCCTTCTTCGTGCAAGAGCATACCTCAGCCCTGATGCCATTCTTTACCTCTATAAATCTACTATTCGACCTTGTATTGAGTATTGTTGCCATATCTGGGGTGGTGAACCCTCTGATTCTCTAAATCTTTTAGATCGTATCCAGAAAAGAATCTGTAATGCTATTGGTGATGAACTTGCAAGTAAACTTGACACACTCTCTCCCATCACAGATCTGTGGCGTCCCTTTGCCTCTTTTGTAAATACTTTTACAGAAAATGTTCAACTGAGCTCTCTTCTCTCATCCCTGCACTAAAAACTTTCAAGCAAAACACAAGATATTCATCTAATTGCCATGATCACACTGTCAGCATCCCAAAATCATCAAAAAATTTTTACCAACAAAGTTTCATTCCTCGCTCCTCCACTCTCTAGAATTCTTTAGCCCAATCTGTTTTTCCTTCTCATTATAATCTTCAACACTGTAAACAATGTTCATCGTCACCTTTCCTCCTTGTACCTCAATACACATTAGTGGTTTTAAACCTTGTATTGAGTGACTAATTAAAAAAAAAAAAAAAAAGCATGGTTGCTGTTCAGAGAAGACCCGATATGAGTATGCAAGGTGAAAAAAACAACACTTCTAAACCACTTGTCAGTGAGAGAACTCACATCATGTGTTGTTCTTATCTATTAATTTATAAGAAAATTCAGGCTTAGACTGTTCTTATTTTTTAAACAAAGAACCACTGCGACGAAGAGCATTTTCATTGAAATTATGTGTACATTTCTATAGAAATGCACTCCTTCATAGAGGTTTTTTAACAAATGTGCTGGCTGGGATGTATATATGGTAAAAAAAAAAATACCCTGAGCTATCTTCACATTAATAACAAAAAACGTAATTAAGAACAGAGAACATTTCCATTAGGAAAATAATAGTACTGTTCTTTGCTTCAGCATTCATTAAATCCATGAAAAACGACATTAACAATTCGCACAAAAAAAAAAACCCACAAAATTTTATCATTTTAACTATTTCCTTGTACTTAACAAGCACCCATTAGTTTTGCAATGTGGAAGACATGGAAATTGGTGATTTTCGCTGCTACTTCTAAGCTATATTATAAAATACACACATTGTATTTAAAATTTTTTAAATTTTCTTTATGTTGTCTATAACACAAATTTTTTAAAAACTTTTCATAAAATACAGCATTCATCCTGTTTAACATCTGTTACGCAAAAAAGACTGGGTAAATTAATTAATATGCACAATTATTTGTATGACAGAGACTTGGTTAGAAAATACCACGGGTGTACCATGAGAAAGAAAAGGGAAGGGTCGAATTGAAGAAGAAAAAGGGCAGGGAATTTATAGTACCATGGTAGTCGAGTTGTGAACACGAGACTTCCATTTTTGACAGTTTTTAGAATTCAAAGGGGTATAACAATTTATTAGATTAATTATTTGCTTGTCCTAAAAGAAGAAAATATTTAAAAAAGGGCACGTTCAAAATTGGGAGTTGATTGCACCCCTCGACATCCCCACGGTACCCCCTGGTTACCATTACACTAATATGGATAACACTTATAAAAGTATGAACAAATGAGGCATCGTACCCTATGGTAACAATTTGACAGATAGATACATTGTATAATAAAGTGTTCTCTTAGGAAAGTATATTGTTCATGTAGTAATGGATAACAGATTTGAATTTCGCAAAAGAATAATCATGAAATGATTCTGTGCTTTTGACTATATTAACTAATGTTTCGCAAAAGAAGTGGAGTCCCAAAAGCCTGGGTTGAACGACGTTCATTTACTTATTATAAATATATTCAATATAATTCTTCTCCGTCATTCCAAGATGGTGAAAAGCAGCTCTCATAAGGCTCAATTTTTCAGCATGTGCACTCTTGAATGGTTTATTGAAAAAATCCTTAAAAATTAAACGGGGGGAAATGAGAAATATTTTGCTTTTTCTCTTTGCATTTTGCTTTCAGATAATGATAAAACAGATTTTTTCTAACCACATCTCTATGTCACAATGGACATATTAAATTAATCTTGTTTTCATTTTGAAATAATGTTTTGGCGATTGAGAAGAGGACGATCATGTGCCAAAAAGGAAAATTATTAAACAAGCATTATTGTGGTTAAAAAAATCTTTTTTCAAGATCTTGAAATTCATAATCAGTGAAAATATATTTCTACAATATAAAAATTTAATTTTTTTTAGCGAACACTACCTTTACAAAACTAGTTCAAAAAGCATCATTTTCTCCTTTCAAATACTTTTTGGTAGTGTAACTTAAATATGAAGAGAAATTATGGACACCGCACAGAACCATTAACCTAAAAGCTCAAAATTTATGAAATTATGCTTTTAATTTGTAACATGATCTAACGTTTCTGCCGACTGTCAACGCTAAATAAAATCCATGCACAACTTCGTGTTGTTCGAATACACTGATGGAAGAACATCACCACGCACATGTATGTGATGATGTCAGAGATTCAACAATCTACCATTTTGGAAGGCTCGGTACTTGAAATATCTTTTACACTGAAAGATATGTTTTCATTTACGACCTGATGAGAACCACGATAGTGATAACATTATATATTCTCAAAAATTACATATCAATATAAATATAAATACATAGAAATATATCAAAAATTATTACGTACTGATTTAAGATATATAAATTTATGTTTCTTTCACTGATTTTTCGTTGCCAGCATTTCACTGACGGCAACGTCATGGTCTGTCGAGGATTTTAACTGGTCTGATCTGTTACCTCTGCTGCCTCTTAAGCCGGATCTCCACTAGACGATTTTTAAGACGATCGTCTTAAATTTTCGCGGCGACACATGCGCAGAAGAGTAAAACTGATCGTCGCGGCGAAGATATTCTCTCGACGAAAAGAAGAAATGACTTTAACTTTTCGTCAAGCGAACGACGATCGTCAAATTCTAAACCAATGGCATTGCAGTAATTTCCAACTTTCCAACATGGTTAGTTAAACTGGTTAGTTTCAAGATAGGTGACATGGATGCAAGTCGATTGTAGAATTTCTCACATTCACGTCCAAGGCCACCAGTTGCGGCGAACACAAGAGGAGTAAAAGTTCCGTGTTCGAGTTGCAAAATCCGATCGTTGTAATTCCGCTTCTTTTCTTTTTCATTGATCTCGTACGCTTTTTTCATGCTGTGGGTTCATATATCTCTTGGCCATCGGGTTAAAGACCCTTATGTATTGTTATATACCGTTTCAGCCTTTCACCCACAAATAGCATCCACTGAATTAGATTTTCATATGACATTACTTTCGGTTTCATTTATTTCTAAGAAGAAGCTCCACCTTTATGTATTGTAGTGATAAGAATGAAAAACGTATCATTTCATGAAGCTTTATAACTGGTAAGTTTTTCGAACAGCTTTTGATCTGCATTGTTATATATATAGGTATTTCTGTTATATACCTCATCTCTTCCTTTTTTTGAAAAACTTGACAGTTGTGACGTGACAGTTTTTTAATTGAATTTGAATCAACAAAGGTAAGGTGAACGGTAGCCAGGGAAAAACCTGTTTATTATTTTGTTTTAGCAAAAGCTTTTTTGGATGCTAATATATAAAAGGAAGATGGTATGTGATTAACATACTCCAATCACTACACTACTCATGACCTGCACTCATGATTGTTTTTGTGGTTGGATTAATGTACCATGGGTGAAAAAACACCAGAACAGAAACTTTATTTATCTTTATTTATTGGATCTTTGTTCTTCTCATTATTGAGAAGGAAGGCACATACTCAGTGCCAAAATAGAGGGGTTTTGACAACATTGAACCATTATGGGCGCCCAAAAGATGTGCCCAAAAAATTTAAGTTAAAGTACTTTTAAGAAGGGTTTGTTTGCTGATTTAAAGTTATTTAAAGTGTACTGTTAAAGTTATTTAACAAACGTATGCAGAGATATAAGCTCTCACGGGAATTGATATCGAACATTATCTCTCTCCTTCGCAGTTCTGAATTATTGATACAATGACAGTAAAAATAGAGAGTCAAGCACATTGTTTATTTTTGCTTGATGAAATTCGTAAATTTCACGTGTTTGACACTAAACCATGCATTCAGTATACCTTAACGAGATAAATTTTCGCGGATTTTGGCCATTTATACAAAAATGTATAATATATACATTTTGAAGATGAACAAATTTTTTTTATCTACTGCCGTCCACGAAAATTAGTCCACGCGAATTATTTGAAGTTGGGCCATCCGCGAAAATATGTCCCCGCGAAATGGGAAAAAAATTCATCCGCAAAAATATGTTCACGCGAAAATTTATCTCGTTAGGTATGTAAGAAAACGTTATGCCCAAAAAACTTCTGGATTCGGCACTGATACCTAATTTGATTTGCATGTGCTATTGATTGCACATGTCTCTCCTGGTTGGGATGACATCACAGTTGAGGGAAAGCAGAATAGAACACTCACTTAAAATGTGAGGAAAAATGTGTTGGAACCTTTGGCTATAGTGTTTGTTTTCCCAAAAAAAATACATCAAATATATTGGCTAATAGTCAAGTCACAACATCCCAACCCAGATAAAATGTTACTTTAAACAAAAACATATGTTACAAAATATGAATGTTTTCCAAATTCTTTGTAGGCACTACATAGGCAATGCATATTTTCTGAAAAACATCTTTTTGATTACATTTTCACACATCTCACATTGTACAATTTTTTATGACACTTTATTTTTCTATATTCCTAAAACATTAATACATCTTTTATAGCCTCTAGAATACATTTTGTAGCATTTTCAAAATACATTTTTTCATATTTTCAACTATACATTTCTTGCTGTCTTTCTTCAAATCCAATAAATCAAATATATAAATAGACAGTGAAGGATCATCTATTATCACACAAACATTTTAGCCAGCATAAATGCTTCATGCTATGACTTCAAGTCCTGATGTGGCAGGATTGTGTTGAGCCGGTGATGACCTGCATGTTTCTTTGAACCATGCAAGTAATAAGCCAGATTATGGTATACATTTGACTAGTAACCCGCGTAAAAGTTTTTTACGGCTAATAATTTTGAAAACGATGTGCCGCATTCCCTGTTTGTGTGAACCCCATTACGAAAATTTTAATTAAGGAATCGGGACTCAACAGTGCAACCATGTTGTAGAGCTCGAAAAACTGATCAAATAAATGTATGGGATCATTTTGCTACGACCAACCGTTGCTGAGATATCATCGATCAAAGATTTTGATGACGTCACAGCCACAGTACCAAATAAAATTTAGGTCCAAATGTTGCGTCACCCCATCACCCGTATCGCCGACCCTTAAAAACGTCAGTTATTCCTATTGGTTCTCGAGATATTTCCCCAAAAATGTCGCGTTCGATTGGGGATGCAATGCAATGAATCCCCCGTGATAAGGTAAAAAAAAAACTGACGTCACGCCACGTGCTATTATACTAATCGTCAATTATCAATGGTCTAACGAAAAAATGACCACGATTAAGAAGATTTTGACCGTAAATTTTAAAAAAACACAACACTCTCTAAAATAAAAGTGGTATGCACACACGCGGATTAGTATAATAAGATGGTTATATATAATATAACTAAGCAACTTCTCAGGTTAATGTTTGTTTCTGTGATCTGTTAAAATCCTTTTCAGTTGAGATCTGTTTTTGCTTAAATTACAGATTACGGACTCTCTTTCAACATAATATTCCTCTATGTGAGAGAAACTATTTTTAAACATAGTATACATTCATCTATATTAATCTGTTCCTTTACAGCCAGTATCAATGATCTTTGAATGTAAATTCACAAAAGAAACAAGTTTCCTCAAAAAATATAATTTTAAACAAGTTATTTTGCCTTGATTTCCTGTTTGTGATGTGAAATGTCTTACTATAAACACTAGTGTAAATGCAACTTGCAGTTGGGCATTGTGATGCATCAGCTTCCATCCATGAGGCCCTGTTGTGTCCCAACATAGTGGGTGGTTTCCCCATCGGTTTTGTAAGTTGACAACATCGCTGGTTGATAGTGAATTGAGCTCCCACCGGTTCTGATCCTTGTCATTTGGACAGGTTTTGGCATGGGTTCTGGCATGGGTGGATTAATATTTTCGGACCGCTTAGCTCAAGTTAACTGGCAGTCGGGCTGTCATTTTTGATAGTCGAGTCAGCGGTTACACAAGTAGCATTTTTGTTCAGTTGTCGGTTTCAATAAGCTATGAGGTCGCCCACCATGTGGCCTTCTCCGTTTTACATTCATCAAGTTCAGACGTATTTTGTGATGAGTTCTTTAATTCACTTACGGAGAAGTGATTAGTTGTTTAATTGGTTTACGGAGAAATATTTCATTTATTTGCTATTTGAGAAGATTTTCCAGGATGTGGATTTATGTGTTTGTGCTGGCAAATACTTGTTTACTTGCCTTGACTGTCAGTATGGTAGAGCTGACTTCCTCATAAAGGGGGTGGGGTGAGGAAACGTCCACACCCTGCATCATCAGTAATGTTAGTGGCAGATATTGACTGGGCACGGAGAGCTCTTGAACAGTGGGAACAGCTGATCCGCGATCTGCTCTTGCTGCCATTCACATCAACAGATCCCGACATTAATGTGACAGCTGGTCCATGTGTTGTGGGTTCATACCCTTGGTCTTGGTTCAGCTTCAATGAGTGGAAGCAACCTGAATTCGAGGGACCGCGTTCATTCTACCCCGTCGGTCACTGATGCTAACTTTATCCCTGGATCACTGGACATATCGAGTATCGTTGCACAAGAAGTTTGACAATGTTTGGGACAGATATTTACAGCTCCGGGCGGTATGAATATCTTTACTAATCCTTCTGCAACCACACCTATGCCTTTGTGTCCACCGCTTGCACTGGGTGAATCTGTTGCGGCCCTGCCTGTCATTCCAAAAGCAGCGTTGGATAAAATTAGGAATGGGGAGTATGTCAATTTTGGCCATTTGCTCTGCAACTACACATCCCTTGTGGAGGACAAATATTTGTTTCAATTGGTTGGTGGCGCTAGTCCGTCTGTTTTGCTAGTGTCAAGGGAAACCGAAAGACAAAACTCAACTCATGGATGGTAGCATGGTCAAATTTTATACGTGTGTATACTCACTTTTGGCCTGACAGAACTCTTGACGTGGTTAGATATTAGTCAGGCTAATTTTCGCTCTCTGTGTGGCTTAATTACGACCGTATGTTTGGTTGTCACATGGTACAGGCCCCATCTTTGTCTTGGGCTTGTGTGGATGACGACTTATAAAATCAATTTTTGGCACATGCGCCTTTGCAACACCTTTGTTTTAATTGTCTTAGTTTTGGTCACTTTGCAAATGCTTGCCCTTTGTGGTCTGTTAATGTGGTAGAGGGGCTGCCACCCTTTTGTGCCCCCAGCGATCAACTGTTGAGTCCTTAACATCTTGTTTCCAGCAGGGAGGTTCTGCCCCATGCTCTGAGAATCGGCTTTCCAGGGGAAGCAGAGACCACTTTTTTAACAGTGGTGTGTGTTCCAACCCAAGTCTTTGCCGCTTCAAACTTGTCTGCAGTATTTGCTTCGGGAGACACCCTGCATCAAGTTGTTCAAGAAGATATTCGGCCTGATCTCTTTTTTCCTCTACCTGATTCGGTTGTGATGCCAGTGAACATCCATCGCCTAGAATAGATGCTAGTGGGATTCCCTAATCGCAGATTGGTCATTTTTTTTCTCAACGGTTTTTTGGAAAAATACACATATGGTCGCTCTTTGGTAAAATGTATTAAAAAAGTGAACATTGATCCTGAAAGATGGCATTTGTTGGCTATGGACATAGTTTCTTGGAGAAACCGTTTTCATGCAATGAAAATCTAATATTTTATAGTATATTCCTAATTAATTTACTCCTTGTACATTTTAAATTTAGCTTTTGATAGTTTTTTGATAATTTTTGCGCAGTGATCCTCATCCTTTAGGTGTGAGGCCTATTCCCCTTAGGGTAAGGCCTATTCTCTCTCTCTCTCTCTCTCTCTCCAGCTCTTTGAATTTAATTTAAGATAGGTCAGCAAAATATAGCAATTTCAGGTCAGCTTTTGGAATTTTGCGTCAGTTTAAGTTGGCTATTGCCAAGTGCGGACCTTAATTCAGAGGACTCTCTTTCTCTCATTGGTTCTTTATCATTTGTGTTGAAAGTCGTCAACCCGGGACATATGTTTTACGGGGTTCTAGGACAACTGCCCCCTGGACAATCCCCCCCATGATGATTGCCCCCTAGTTAATTGCCCTCCAAAGCAATACCCCCAGACAATTTCCCCCGGACAATCGCCCCATATAGGTCGGAAAATCCCCCCCCCCCACAGAATATTGCCACCCTAAAAAACGTGTAAAGTATTTTTTACGACAATATTGCTTCTAAGGTATTTTTGCTCGAAAGTAGAAAGCGAAACAACAAATCAAGGAAAGTTAATAAAATATTTCAATTATACAGTTGTTTGTTATGACATAAATGAGTGCATTTTAACATGCGTTTCTTGCAAATGGAAACAGCAGAGGGAAATGTCTACTATTATAAAAGAGGATAAAAACTTGCCTCTATCAGGAAAAGCATTTGTCCAATTTAAAATCGGAAAGTTGAAATTTTCTTTCTCTGAGAGAACATACCATTCATTTGATGTTTAGGCGTTAAAAGTAATTCTCGAAGGTGTATTGAATAATGCGCTGTCAATATTCCTTATTTATAAACTGAATTCTAGTGATCTTTGTCAGACACTCCAGTGGACTCTTGTAAGTAAACACTTCAAATATCATTTTAGTAGACAATGAGAATGAAACTTTGCTCAAAGTTATTCGTAATGAAAGAGACACTGTTTTCATCACTTATCATTATTTTTGCTATTAATTTTTTTTATATTTTCTGGTTTGGGGGGCAATTGTCCAGGGGGAGTTTTCCAGGGGGGAATTGTCCTGTCACTGTATTAGGGAGCCTTATTGATCTCTCTACTTCTGTGTCTGGCCTGATTCATCATACGTCATAAGTTTATTTAGCCAGTATTTTATAGTATCCTGTCGGGTTCCGACATTCATATGTCTTCCTTTATGCGGCTATATTATTTGTTAAGAGCTTTTTGTTTGGAATTCTGGTAGATTTCTCATTTGCACAGACGTTGTTTTATTACTGAGGCGGTGCTTTCCTGGTCACCGCCCTACCAACACACATTCATTTCGCATTGGTGGAACATCGACCACTGCATCAGCTGGTGTTCCTGATAGTCAAATCCAAATTCTTGGTAGACGGTTGAGCAATGCCTATCAAAGATATCTATACCTCAATGATTCTTCTGTTCAGGCCTTATGTTTGACGTTGGCTTCTAGTTCGCCCCCAAAAAGGGAGCAAAGTGCATCCTCTATGCTCTTTATTTGGTCAATCCTTGTCATTTTATTGAGTCTTGCCCGTTTGTATTCTGAACGCATACAGTTAAGGTTTATACCAGTCATCACTTGGAAATTTTGATTAGGGCAAGTGTTGAAGGTATTCTCTGTAGTCAATTTTAGCTGGGACTGGGAGTCACACTGATATTGGGCAGCCACCTGGTGTGAGCTAATCATTGGTAGAATCATTGGAAATATAGATACAGGATTTTCTGGTGAGGCACTTGATATTGACAATATCTGCTTTTGTGTGATTGATTTTCATTGATTGTCTGTGTAGTCAATGTCGATGAGTGGATGTTCCAGTTTTTCACATGAAATGGACTAGTGGCTTGGGCCTGGGTGGGTTCGTCGGTGGTGTTGTTATTATTGTTGGTAGCTGTATAAGTGGTGATTAGGGCAGTCATGTGTGGTTGCTTCGAGAGCTGCCATTGCTGCATTGTGGTGAGGCCAAGCGAGGCCAAGACATTTTAAAAGACCACTGATAGAGCGGCAGTGATCACTCTGGAATGGTGTTTGTACTGAATGTAATGTTGTTTGTGCTTTTCAAAGTATGATCCTACAGAATGCAAGAAAATTGTAATTGTTTTAATATTTTGCATTGTCACTTGCTGCAGTTTCCCAATTTAATTAAATCGTAAATTGAGAAGCTTTATATTTCTCAAAATCTTTGCACATTTACGGGACTTCAGTTAACATAAATGAAACAATTCAATATAACTCAATAAGTGGAGTTAATAAGTTACTGTACTATAAGTTATTATAATACAGTGTATTATAGTGTATAAGTTTATTATAACTTCAAAATTGGTTCAGACATGAAATACTGGCTACAAGTATTATTTTAAGCATCTCACAAAAAAAACTTTAAAAAAGAGTGAAAGTAAAAAGAGAAAGAAAAACTATTATGGTATTCCGATAATAAAACTAAAAGTTATAATAGATAAGTTATAGGTCAGTGTGTTATTACAAATTAATACTATGATCACTATAGTCTCTGTGAAGTCTCGTCATCGAAGTCACCAGGGCCAATCAAAACGAATCGCACGATAAATCCTCTAATAAACGCCCTCCTTCTTTTTAGCACTCCCCTCTGATTTTACAAGAGGTATAACAGTCAAATTTTGCATGAACAACTAAACCAATCTCCCTTTTCCATTTTCCAATGACCTTTATGAAATTTGCTGGATCAGCATTTAAGAAATGATACACCAAACTCCAAGGAGACATGTCCAGCCAAATCACTTTCTCCATTTTCATTTTCTTTTGTAAATCCCATTTGAAAATTTTATCATTCTCTTTAGCTTCATCTCTCGAGTCTGCTTTAGCAGATAAATTTTCGTTCATACCAGGCGTTCAGTTAGCTTTATAAACGTGGTGACCTTGGACAGCAGATGTGAACAATCAAAGAAACGCAAAGTAACATTTCATTTTCTCCCTCAAACCAAAACAACATGAGAGAAACGTAAACCTTATTCTATTCCATTCTCAGATAAGGATGATTTTGTTGATGTTTTGTAAAGTTTTAGTTTCAGAAAAAGAACACAAATTCAATTCACAAATCCCTCAAATCCCTCTAATAAAAGCCCCCTCTTAAGATCGAAAAATTAAACAAATTCCCTGGCATTTATTAGAGGATTTACGGTATTTGTTGTTTCATTGGCAATAGTGAGAGCACATTCTACATTTGCAGTACTAGGAGTAATAAACAATAAAAATTTTAAAAGTTTCAATAACTCAGCATGTTGATTATACTCAATGTACATTTGCTAGTTAATTACTGATGGTGTTATTGGATGATCTTCTTTGTTTTGCTGGGTTCTGAAGATGTTTTTGTAACCATCTTGCATATAACACTATGTCAGATGTACTTACAATCAAAATAAGGTCTAAAATCCATACAGAGGTGAACAAAAAGTATTTACAAATGCATTGCATTTTTATAAGTAATATCAAAGATTAAAAGTATACTTTACATATAACTTTCAATCAACAAATCATTTATTAAATCAACATTCTTTAATCAAATTTAAGATCTTGAATCAATAAAGTATTATAAAAATATGTAGGACTTGTTAATAAACGTTTTGAACTCTATCATTTTTCAACACAAGATTCCTTTAACACCTCATTTGATCTTGCTGACAACTGTGAAGTTATCCACATTTCATCGACTCACAGTAGATGCAGAGGCAACATCAATTTAGTCTATGTTTTACTTTCATATGCAGTCAACCTATTCTGCTGTAATCAGGTCATAAAAGTCATTTCCTGAGCACTACATGTCACTTGAGAAACAGAGTGCACTTATTTGATATTCCAATACACAATGTGAAGCCAGGTTATCCAGTTGCCTTGACTTACATGTGCAAACGTTTATACTTTTTGCAGAATACTCATCGAACACTCTTGTTCGGTTAGTCCTGTCTGCTTGGATATCTAGTAAATTATTAATCATTAAATATTATAAGCTGCATTAGCTTTACTGTTTTTCGTCGTTCTTCAAATTTCTGAGCACTTGCTCTGATACATTTAACCAGACTTGCAATCTCATGGTGCAACATATCATTGTTCCAGGAAATGTTCAGATTTTGTATGTTCCCGAAATTCTTTTGTTCTCTGTTCAGTACTTCCAAAAATTGCTGAATTTATTTTCCCACTCCACAAAAAAAAACATGATAATTCACGGAATATAATCATGATTTTTAGAAAACAAACACAAAGATTTCTGACAGTAAAATAAATGTTGTGGCTACTTAATCGAAAAAATAACCTACATTTACACTCATGTCAAAAGTAATTTAAAATAGATTCTAGATTTCTCTGTTTCAAGCAACGTTAAAGAGAGGTTTGTGAAAAAACTCCTTTTTCATTTGAATGCAAGAAAATGTTGAGTTTTCAATAATACATGAAGTTTTTTTGTTAGAATGTGTAACGTGATTAAACAAATTTAAGTGGGAGATGACGGTTTAATTGAATAAATACGCCCTCTCTACACTATTTAAGTTACATTCTTATCAGTGAACCAATAAAGTTAGGCTTTATAAATGAGAAATATGTTATATGTTGACAAACAAGGCTTTAACAGCTGGAGTCCAAATCAACATTATTATTGTTTTTTTCTTTGCTGGAACTGTCTATTTTCCTCTTAATTTCTTCTCCTCCATACTCTGGCTCACTGTTATATCAACCAATGATTGAGTTTTCATAATTTGAAGATTTATCGCTTTCCACATAAAATTCAGAGAAGCTACTTTCATCAATGTATATAGCAAAGAATTATAGAATCGATGAAACACAGTTGCGTTTAGTGACGTCAATGGGTGACCTTAGTGACGAAAATTGAAAAACAAGAAAACTTTAAAGGGCTATAACTTTCGTTTAGAAAAGTATTAGAACACAAATAATACCCTTTTTTTAATATTTTCGAGTGCTTTATGATGATATTAATAAAAGTTTGTTTTTTTTGCCTCTGTTTCCCTTTCCAAATGTTCAGCTAAAATTAATTTTTGTTTTAGGGTATCATGATCATTATTCTGATCTTGCAGTGTTTTTTATTGGGCTGTTTGGCTTGCCATTGTGATAAAAGCCAACAAAAAATATTGGTAGGTGTTGACAGCAATCCGGGATGTTACAAACATAATGATACAGTCCATTGTCAGTATCTATCGGATGCATTGTTATCTGGAAAAGAACTGAACAATTCCTGCATTATTGTTTATCAGCAACAGTACCTATATAATGGAGTTCCACTCAGCAATATCAGCAATATGACTATATGTGGTTATTTTCCAGTTACAGTTTATTGTCGAAATATAAGCAAAGAAGAAATATATGATAAAGATGTTGGTCTTTCCATTCAGAACTCCTTCAACATAAGGATTGATCAGATCACCTTTCAAGGCTGTGGTTTTAAGCATCCTTTGTTTTATGAGAGTAGACATGCTGAACCCCTATTCATTTCTGCAGCTTTGTATTTCTACTCTTCTTGGAATGTTACTTTGTCTGCTGTCAATTTCATTGGCAGTTTGGGTTATAGTGCGATATTCTTGGAGTCTTTCCAGCTACAGTTGATTTCGGTGATTGCACGTGATAATATTCCAATACCCTTGACAATTGAAAGTGAAGTCAGCTATGGAGGTGGTGTTTTCATTGGCTATTTAAGAAAACCAAACGAATCTCCTGATATGAACATAATCCACATAACCGGTGGAAAGTATGAGAAAAATAATTCTACCAAGAATGGAACTTCAGAATTGACAAGAAAATCAGATAATGAGATATCTTTACTTGGAAAAGGTGGTGGTATTTCCTTGATATTTGGAGAGTCTGTGAGGAATAATAATGTTACTATTAACGACGTAGATTTCGAAATGAATTCTGCATACTTTGGAGGTGGATTGTATGTGTTTTTTGGTCACCATGCAATCAATAATATTATTACATGTAACATTTGTCTGTTCGACCGCAATCAAGCGAGAGAAGGAGGTGGTATTTTTGTGCAAGGACTTCCCAGAGATAACGATCTACGAAACCGTTTTGAAATGATTGATTGCTATTTCATTCAAAATAATGCTGCAAGTGGTGGAGGATTCCAATATAGTCAGTCAGGAAAATCTGCACGGAGGACCTTGATTAGCATAAAAGATTCAAAATTTGAAGCCAATGTGGCATACTATGCCTCTGCTGCTTTTATCTACAAAGCAATTTTGGATGTTGATGGCAGTATAATTGATAATCATGCGTCTGAAAGCACAGGAACTGTAATTTTGTACAAAACATATGCCAATGTTTATGGGAAAGTTATTTTTTCAAATAACACTAACACTGCATTGGTTTTGGAAAGCACTTTTTTGAACATTTTTAATACACTGATATTTAGTGACAACAGTGGAAATAATGGCGGTGCTATGGCTTTATTTGGTCACTCAGTTATTTTCTTTCAAAGATCTGTCTCAGTCCTGAATTTCATTAGAAATTATGCAAAAAATCATGGTGGTGCCCTTTATGTGTCTGTTCCAGGACCAAATATCAAGCCTCCTCCAGATACCTGTATGCAACGTTACAAATGTTTTTTTACATCGAATTCTGAACCAAACAATGTCACATTTGTGGGCAACAGAGCTATGTCTAATGAAGGAAATTCAATTTATGCATCCACGCTCCAGAACTGCTGTGAAAATGGAAGTGATGTGGGAAAGATTTTTCCAAATTTTCAGTTTGATGATCATCGATATGCCATTTCAACTAGACCAGTAGAAGTAGATTTATTTTTCAAGAAACAGACAATAGCTCCTGGAATACCCCAAAAATTCGAAGTCAAACTTCGCGATGAAATGCACAACACTGTAAAGGCAACTGTTAATGTTTTCGTCACCAATGTTAGATTACTCAGTCAAAGCATAGCGTTTGTTAAAGATTCTGGCATTATTTTTAGTGCTTCTGGTAATCAATCAGAAACATTTGACGTTACCTTAGTTCTTACCGATACATCAAGTGTATCTAAAATACTTCCTAATCTTACACTGGCTACAACGTGTCCAGTAGGTTACTTCTATGACAGAAACCGTCAGATATGTAGGTGTTATAAAGCAGATAAAGAGCATTTTATCAAAGGAGTTGCACAATGCTTTTCGGATCATATTTATTTGTATCTTGATTACTGGGCTGCTCCGTTATCAAATGTCACTCATCGATGCCCAGACGGATACTGTCGCCCGTGTTCCTTGGATGATAGTCTTACTGGTGCCGAATGTTTATACAAATCAGATTTACAGTGTCATCCCTCAAGAAATCAAACTTCTCCGTTGTGTAGTCAATGTTTATCTTCCTTGTCTGTCCATCTGAAAGCTGGGAATTGCAGTGATTGTTCACGAACACATGTTTACAAACCAATTTTGATAGAGATGTTGCGCTTTGTTATGACAATTTTACTCATATTTATTCTTCTTGTTCTAAACCATTATCGTTACACTAGTTATATCAACCCTGTAATCTATTCATATCAAGTAATTGCACAAGTTCTGCCATCAGACATGTCTGCAGTATATTATGGCATCAAATTAATAGTTGTTATCATTGGTAGCTCACATCAACATGAATTCTTTGATCATTGCTATTGCGATGGATTGAACGATTTGAATAAACACTGGATAATACTTTTACATACCGCACAATGGATAATTGGTTTCGCCTTTGCCTATCTTTTATTTTCATGTCGGTATAAGGAACCAGATTGTGATAGCTTTTATCGTACATTCAATTTTGTTTACTTGATCAGTTGCTGCATGGTTTTGAAATTCTGTTATTTAGTGCTGAAGTATGTTAAATTAGATGGTACTAAACACGTCTTTGTTTATGCTGCTGCAGAATATTTCAGTGATGAACACAAACCATATTTCTTTGTTGCCGTTATGTTATTGTTTGTGTTGGCTATCGTTTTCACAATTGCACTGGTTATATCAATGAACCGCAGTTGTTCAATGAACTACAGTTGTTTAATCTTGGAAAGACCTTTTAGATATGGATTTAAAACGAAGAAGGAAGCAACTAATACTGAGAAAGCAAGAAAAAGCAGGGCTTGCTTTTCACAATTTTATGTTATTTGTGCTGCTGTGTTGCTGCTCATCGCTATCATCACTGATGAAACATTTAAATTGACTTTGATGACTAGCATGTCACTAGTTTTCACGTTAATCCTCGTACTCTTCGAGCCATACGAAGATGATTCCATGAATTACATCAGCATCCTCATATTGGGAAATACCACGATCGTCTTTTCTATACTGGATGGTTACTTCTACCTGTATAGAAACGGGCCTATAATGCTAAATGTGTTTTTGATGGTACCACTTATGATACTATTGGTGATGCTACTTCACTATTTAATGGAGACATGTAGGAGACGTTTTCCAAATCTGCCAAGAGTGCCAGCATTTAGAGGCGATACAAGACCTGGTATGTTATGTTTGTTTATATCCCTTTACAGTTACAATTTTGTTTATTATTTAACATTGTTTTTCTTAAGTAAAGCAATATGCTACATCAGAATAACTTGTTTGATTGTGATTGATTTTAAAAACGTTGTAATTCTGCCAGGAAATTTCAAATCATGATGTTTTTATTTTACAGAATCTCTGAACATACCCTGGCGAATTCGTATGATGTCGAATACTCCCGAGACTGGAAATTTGCTGTAATTATCAAACATGTGATAAGCATTAATCTAACTGTCACCATTTGAAAAGAACTTTGTTGGTTTGATTGTATTGTTTTGATAATGAAACTTGAGAGTGATTTTGATTTTGAGAGTGATTTTAGTGATTTTATAAACAACGCTAAATTTTCTCAAAAAGTTAAGCAATAAGTGCTACCAGAATCCTAGATAAATTAGCAACATAAAATTTTGAAATAATACAACACTAGCGTAGCTACAGCATAACAGTTCTTGAAAATGTTACGCTAGTGTAACAACACTAGGTTGCAGTACCAGGTTGCGCGCTCTGTGTAATGATTTTTCCTAGACTCAATACTAAGATACATAAATTAAACAGATAAAACGTACACAAAGATTTTCAAGACGGGACTTTCGATTAATGCATAGCATCAAATTAAGCAACAATACTGGTAATGGTCATTTTTTAATCAACATCGTCTGACCTTGGTTGCTTACAAAAAAACGTGTATTGAATTATAAAATGATAAGACGACAAAAGATGTCTCAATCATCTATCTTATATTTTGATCCTTTTTAAAAACTCTTCATTATGTTGTATTTTGTAATTTATATAAACAATGCTGGTGACTTTTCTTAGATTGAGTAGCACACATTTGTTTAAGAGAGCCAGATATCTTTTTTGTTAGTTTTAATGAAAAATTGAAATTACAACTCGTCTCAAAGCCTTTTCACAAGTAACCATTATTTCAAATTTTAAAAGTTTTAATATCACAATATTTAATTGCAAACCTCAAAGACCATTTTAGTGATCATTTTTGTATAAATACAGAAATTTGAACTCAAATTATATCTCTGACGTTTTTCAAAGTGATACTGTTTGAAAAAAAAACTATTTTGTTTTATAACTCTTGTAAGATTGCCATTCCAAAATAAACAATAAACTATTGGTTGAGGTTTTAAGGCAAAAAAAAAATTAGTTTTGCAATCGTAGCTATATAACAATGGTTATTGCAATATTATTATTATAATATTATATATAAATATATACAATATTCTTTTATTATTCTTGAAGTATTAAAGTTCTTTATCGTCACGTACAAAAATTGTAAAATAAACCGTCTCCCTCCCTTCTTCATTCAAATTTCGGTTGGCGGGAAATGGAAAGTGAGGTGAATGTTTGCAAACGACATTGAACATAGAGGAAATGGATTTTTATTCGAAAATAACATTGTCTTACAAGCCAGCAAGCCATCACTGCGACGAAACAATGTGTCATATGCGTGAAATTTTATGGAAATTTACTTCTTCGCAGTGATTTCTCAATTAATTTGCCCGCCGCAAAAATCTTAGGGGAGGGGGGACAGAATTCTTTTATGGTATTTTTTAAAGAAATGTAATATCATTAAGTAAACTATATAATGATGAGATAAGAGTGCAAACAGAAGTCTTAATCGGCCCTTTTCCCAGTGGGCAGATTTGTTGAAAAATCGCTACGTATGAGTGCATTTCTATAGAAATATACACATTTTGCCCACTGGGTTCCATTACAGTCAGAGGCCGTTAGTGTTGTTGGAAATTGTTGGAAAGCGTTATTGATACAAACGTTTGTCATTGTTCTTAAAGTAATAACGTCTTAAAAGTTTGAAAGTTTAGAGAAAATGTGTTTCATTCTTAAAGTCACTTTGTTTTATAGATAAAATTTACAACGTACAACTTTCAAGGTGTTAAAACAGCAAATTCTTCCAGCCATGAGGTAAGTTGATTTTAGGGTTATTGTTTGCCATTAGACTTTTTTTTATGAATTCACCATTTCCAGAATCTTTTTTTTTCCCTCCTTTGCACCGAATGCAACTACCATAAGGAAAACCTTCAATTACTTGCCTTGAGATTATATTAAGCAGTGTTCTAAATAGCTGTGAATATTTTGTTCAAGAAACCTTTTAATATTTTTTCATGGATGTTTTTTTGTAGTGAGATTTTCTCATAAAACTAAATTATTATGCCAAGAGATCGACAATATAGTTCGAGTTATCGTGGAGCTTCTTAGAGGGAGTCAACTTTATCATCGATTTTAGGGATATAATTGGTAGGATATATCTAAATTGTTCGATTTAGCATCTTGGCCCTGTCTTCTTTCAAAGTTCAGTATGTATCTATATTCTTAGAAGCGACCACCACAGATAATTACATATTGTCCAGATGTACTTTGTTAGATTTTAGGCAATTTTTGTGAAATCCTGTAAAAAGTTAGTTTGGTTTTCTATTTCATAGATGAAACCTTTCGATGTTTTATGTTCAACGTTGAAAATAGATTTCATTTGTTAATCTGGCTTTAACTAATACCAGAAAAACAAATCAAAGAATCCTTCATGTAGGCAGTATTCATAGTTCTTATGCTTTCGTAATTTTTTAGCTGTTTAGTGATTGTGGCTTTCATATTCATGGGAAGTATATGGAGCTGCTTTGGATATTCCAAATCATGTGATGCATACCCAAACAAAATAATACTTTCAATCAACTGTTCTCACACGGAACCAGACTGTTGGAATTATTTCTCTAATAACATGAAATTTCAAAATAATTCCTGTATTTTGCTTGAAACTAACGTGGTCTTAAACGAAACTATCAGGATTGAATCGATTCAAAATATTTTAGTAACAGCTGATGATTTTCATTCTATTCAGTGCAAAGAAGGATTTCATGGGCTGTTCTTTGGATATGCGACTGATATAAGCATATCAAACATCTCATTTACAAACTGTGGACATAGTTTTGAACCGAATGCATACACAACATTGTTTTTCAAAAGGATCACGAATTTAACGATCGATAGTGTCACCTTTACCAATAGTGTTTCATCCTCTGTCGTGTTTGTTGACATTGCTGGTTTGCTGCATATGAAAAAGGTATCCATTGTGAACGATTACAAATTGTTTCCACAAAGTGTTAGTAATGCCAGTGCTACGAGAATTGAATATACTGACGAATTCATGCTGCATAATGCAAAAATTCTCATCGAGAGTTGTGTATGGAGCAATCTCTCTAATCAGAGCAACAGCACAAAATTTGGAGAAGGTGGGGCCCTTAATATACAGTTAAATGGCTGCACAAGTAATAACAATATCAACATTTCTTTCTGTAATTTTGAGAATAACACAGCTGAATATGGCGGTGCTGTCTTCATATCTCTATCGCCTTATGCAAGAAATAACATCATTGCTTTCTGGAAGTCAAACTTTACATCAAATCATGCAGGCATATCTGGAGGTGCTGTGTATATAATTGAAACGAAAAATGATGCTGAAATGACTGAGAATCATCTGATATTTTCGCATGTTCACTTTTCTCGAAATTATGCTATCCAAGGTGGTGGTCTAACTTATTCATTTGTCGCTGATACATCCAATCCGAATTACCAAGTAATTGATGTTGATCTTAACAGCATTGGCATGATGATCTTGGAAAACAGTCATTTGGTGAGAAATGTGGCTCATCTTGCATCGGCAGTTTATGTACAAAATTGTAAAATGGTTTTTAGAAATTCCAGATTCTTATTGAATACTATTCTATTACGCGAAAAGCAAGATAAATACCTATCCAACGGTGCTATTTATGCTTTCAATAGTAGGTTACAGTTTGAGGAGAGAAATTTATTTGACAATAACAACAACACTGCTGTTATCCTTGACTCTGTTAAAATGGTTGTAGTTGGAAGTCTTCATTTCATGAATAATTTTGGTTATAATGGCGGTGCACTAGCCTTGTATGGTCATTCTCAAATTATTTTGTACGAACATTCAACATTAAATTTTACTGAAAACTATGCAGTACATAAAGGTTATTCCATATTTGTTGAAATTCCTGGCCCACCTGTAGAAAATTTGAAGAGCACCGAACTAAAGTTATTTGACTGTTTCTTTGCTTGTCACAAGACAAATTCATCCAAGACATCTTGTGAAGATTTCGATGGAAAGGTGGCGTTCCATATTGAGCCATTAAGCGGTATAAGAAATGCTATATATGCATCTAGTCTGCAGAATTGCTTACAACCAAAAGATAAGAATAACTTACAAAACGTTTTCACCACATGGAAGAACTTCGTATTACCTAATGATTCGCTTTCTGTCATGACTGAACCAATTAAACTTCATGTCCAAGATTGGAAAGACTCTTTTCCAGGTGACATTTACTCTTTGTTTGTTGACATGATTGACGAGCGTGGTAACAATGTCAATGGTACGGTACGTATTGATACAACCAACAACGTGACCATAAGGAATCCGTCCTTTGGTGTAACAAATGGGAAGCACATTTCAGTCAATTTCTTCGGTGGTCAGATAAACAATAAGTTCGATGTAAACTTTACATCAGATGAGTATAAACCATTGCATGCTATCAAACGTAATCGTAATTTGACTTCCTGCCCATTTGGTTTGAAACATCAGAGTTCAAGTTGCATTTGTGACATCCGTAACAATATGAAACGTGGCATAGCAGTATGTAATATCTACGAAGTATACTTATATCCCAATCGCTGGATATCAAATGGTCTGGAAAGTTTCTCGTGTCCACTTGGATATTGCCACAACTGTGCAGAAACTTCAGATATTCATTGTTTATATAATAAAAGCAGACAGTGTCGGCAATACCGATTGCAGTCTTCGCGACTATGTGGTCAGTGCGAAGGGAATCTATCAGTAGTCATGGGGAGCGAGAAATGTCATGATTGTCGTAATGAAGAACACTGGGTAGCAGTCACATCATTAATTATTGTTGGTCTATCGTTACTCGTGGTTATTATCCTGGTTCTTGATCTGAGTATTTCTTCATACTACATAAATTCGGTATTGTATTCCTATCAAGTCATGGATATCTTGTGGACAAGCCAACAGGAACCTTCCTTAATGCTGCAAATATTCGTCAGTTTTACAGAATATACAACAAAAAATTTTGCTTACCCCAGTACATGTCTGTGGGACAGAATGGATAACCTACAAAAAATGGCGTATTCTTACGTGATTCCTGGTTGGATGTTGATATTCATGAGCTTCTTATTTCTTATAGCAAATAAATTCCCACAATTGTACCATGGTACCTTGATGAGAAGATGCTTAAATACGTTCACCATTATTGGCCTGATGATTTTTTCTGATTTCACTCGAATCTCATTTTGGCTGCTTGACGGAGTAAGAATTGACGGTGAAGATTATGTGTACATATATGCTGATGAACCTTATCTTGGTTATAAACATAAACCATACGTTATTGCAGCTTCACTAGTAATAATCATCTTCATCATTGGATTCCCGCTGTTATTTGTTCTCTCCTTGTTGACGAATCTTCAAAGACGCTGGCCTTTTCTGTGTTTTTTGAGTAGAATCACCGAAACTTTTGGTACTGGATTAAAGACGAATTACAAGTGCCTGTTCGTCTTTTACCTAATTTCAAGGGTAGTGATCTTTTCCATAGGCCTGTTTACACAGAGTAATCCTATACAGTTTGTGGTACTATCCTTTGTTTGTTTACTGGTGTGCATTTTATTTACATTGATGAGACCATACAGAAAACAGTCCACCAACATTGTCGAAACAGTTATTCTCAGTATTTTAGTACTCATCTCAGTATCAGGTCTTGGAATTGAAACAATCTATAGCGAAAAACACATTAAAGGGTTAAAAACACTGGTAGATGTACTGGGCTACTTACCAATAACAATTATGCTATTGGCTATTTTATTTGAAGTGATTAAAATTGTGTATCATCGTCGGAACCGGAGAAAGTTGATCGGTAAGCTTGTTACTATAAATTGTTTCCAATGATATTCTTTTTTATCGTCCATATTCAGTCAGTTTTTTTTATGTATCACTGTGATGCAAATCGTTCAAAAAATAGCGCTTGTTTTACTTAGGAGGATCCTGTGCAGCTGAAGTGCCTCATCGAATTCTTGAGAAATCATTGAATGAATTTCAAAGCAGTTATCAGGAATACGAGGATTGATATGTTTGCCTGGATTATAACTATTGGAGATATTAGACATATGCCTTCTAATACAAAGTCTTTCACTGTTTACTTATGTGGATAGGAAAAAGAAAAGGAACAGTAAACTGTTGGAGGGATCCCTTCTGCCCCTCTGGTTTCGTCGGCCCTGTGCTTTATTCTAGAGGGGTTTCTTATAACGTTTCTTAAATCCCCTAATAATCGCAAACGATAGAATTTCATGCTTTTTTTTCAAATATTTTACTGTATATGCTATCTTTTCTTTTTAGATTTTTACTTTGTACACACGGGAAATTTATTAGTAGTTGTAATATTTGGTTGACAATTTTCCTACATTTCTTTATAATTAAAGGACCTTATTTTTCGATTTATAACGAATTTTTCAATGTTATTTTATTGACCGAAAAGTTTATTCTATAGAATTCCCTATATCAAGTTTATAATAAGTTTATTTCCTATGAGTGCTGGTGCTGGCTTCAAAACCTTTTCTTTAATTTCTAATTTTCTCGTACCAGAAACGTTTTTTCCGGAAAATGTTTTTTTCTTTAAAAGAGTAATTTTAATGTAATTTTAATGCTACGCCAAATTATATTTCGTTAGACGAATTGCTAGGAATTACTTGTACAGTGTGTTTCAAAATGATTGCAATGGAAATTTTAAAGTTGTTTTTCTCAGTAAGTATATCGAATTTTGAAATAATTTTTTCATCAATCGAAAGCCCTTTTTGAGATCTTTCGCCAAGTATATTTTTGTGAGAAATGAAAAAGTGGTTTTCGAGAAAACAAGGAAAATGTCTTTGAAAAATGTAATTAAATTTTTAATGGTCGATTAAGACGTCAATGAAAAGAAAAGATTTTTTCAAACAATAACAGCAATTTGGCAAACAATGAACAAGTTTAAGCCGTGTGTTCATGAAAAACGTTTAACTTTTATGTTTTAAAATATCAATTTGGGGGTCTCGGTGCAAACATAAAATTAATAAAAATTTGAATGGATTCAGTGCTTTGAAACAATAAACACGATGTAATTAAACTACGTGTTAATCGACCATTAAAAATTTAATGACAATTTTCCAAGACATTTTCCTTGTTTTCTCGAAAACCACTTTTTCATTTCTCACAAAAATATACTTGGCGAAAGATCTCAAAAAGGGCTTTCGATTGATGTAAAAATTATTTCAAAATTCGATATACTTACTGAGAAAAACAACTTTAAAATTTCCATTGCAATCATTTTGAAACACACTGTATATTTCGTGATTTATAGACTTATTGATAGTTTTGATGGGAATTATTTTTTTATGCATGAAGTATTGTATTCCTCTTGGGTACGTATTGTAAACTTTTAAATTCAGGAAAATGTCAGTATTCTCTGAGGCTATTATCGTAAGCAAGTTTTGATTTTTTCACATCGATCAGTTTGATTTGCATTGTAATGTTGTTATAATACAGTGTGTCCCTGAGAAACTTAGCCCGAAACTTCAACAAGTAATAACTTTTTATACACATGTCAGTTTTTAGCGATTCAAACACCATCAGAAAGATAATTCTGTAAACTATCTTATAATTCAAAAAAAAATTTATGTATTTATGGATGGTTAAGAAGTTAAAAGGGGTTTTCTAGAGGTAACGGATCATTTAAACTATAATGAAAACTACAAAAAAAAAACACAATAAAACATCAATATCTCTTTAAACCAAAACATTTTTGTTTTAACACAGAAATTTTATATTTTTTTAACACATAATTTTTATTCCCAGTTGAAAATCAAAGATTCATTATTATTTGAATATATTCATGATCAAAAACAAAAACACATAGACTCATTAAAGAAGGTGTTAATCGATCATTAAGAAAGTAGTGATGCGTTAGATGCCAAAAAACTGTTATAACTTGGAAAATATGAATTTTCAATGTCTAATTTTTATATCTCTAGAAAGCCAACAAAATGCTCTTTCTAATGGTATAAAAACCGCTAAAAACAAATCACTTTATGAAAAGTTATTAGATGTTAAACTTTCGGGCTAAATTTCTCAGGGACACACTATACAGTGTGTCCACCAAAAATGTATCGGCTCGTAAAACGTAAATTAACATTCTCACGATTTTTTATAGAAATTTTACTAGAACTTAGATTTTCTTTGTTGTTTCTTTTGACATTGAAACTACCGGAACGCTTTTTTACAATAGAAGGTAGTTGATAGAAGAATTTCTCAACAATGCATTTCTTTTTACTTTTGGGAACAGAGGAACAACAGAATTTATTGTGAACAAAATATTTGCAATAAAAAAGCTTATTGTCACAAAAAGATACATTTTATGAAAATAAAACTTTAAAGTGAATCTATCAAGTTTTGCTGGGGGAATAATTTTCACCATAACAATCAATGTTTTGTTATAAAATAAACAGAGCAGTATTAATAATAAAAATTTCATAAGTTACTACTATCTCCCAAAAGTAAAAAGAAATGCATTGTTGAGAAATTCGTCTGTTAACTACCTTCCATTGTTAAGAAACGTTCCGGTAGTTTCAATCTCAAAAGAAATAACAAAGAAAATTTAAGTTCTAGTAAAAATTCTATAAAAAATTGTGAGAATGTTAATTTATGTTTTACGAGCCGATACATTTTTGGTGGACACACTGTAGTATCATGTATCAAAGTATGTAATTAAATAATTAAGAGAAATTTAATTTAATTTTTTCATAGCTAAAATGTACTGGTATTACCTCACGTTTCTTATAACAAGTCAGATGTACTTTTATGGATCTGGCTTGCAAACCATCGATGTTGTTGGCAACCATAATTTTTCCTGTAAATCAATTGGTATCAATCATTTGATTTGTGGAAATCTGTACGAAGCTTGTCGACAACCAAACATCAGTTATACTACAATCAATGTCATTGACGACCAAATTTTGGATCGAATAATTCAAGTTAATGATACTGACTTCTTGAGTATCACTTCGAACACATCAGCCAGAGTCTTTTGTAGATCCTCTGGTTTCGGGATAGCAATGTCTAATAATATTCACATATCAAATATACAATTTATCGGTTGTGGTATTAAACGAAATTCGACCGCAATGCCTGTAAAAGGAATTGTACCAACCATATCGGCAGCGTTTTATTTGGAATTTATCAACGGTGTCTTCTTCAGTAACGTCAATTTTAACCATAGTGCTGGTTATAGCATTGTTATATATGACAGTTGTGGAAACATCAAAATTGATGCAGTTAATATTTGCCATAGTCAGCTTGTTGGAGCTGATTATATCGACGTTAAGGGATATAACTCTGGTGGTGGCATTTACATTGAATATACTGAAAAGAATAGAAGTAAAAAATTTAGATCAAATGCAGTTATTGAAATCGATCGGTGCGTGTTCTTAAATAACAGTGCAGAAACGTATAGTGTTCGACCGATAACTGAAGGTCTTTTGGAGCCACATGTACCGTTTGGGAGAGGTGCTGGATTGACTTTATTCTTTCTAGGACATTCTGTTAATATTTCCGTTTCCGTCAGTAACACGAAATTTCTTTGGAACACGGCCGCATGGGGTGGAGGAACCTATATACGATTTAGAGGAAGATCTCGGAACAATACTTTGGTTTTCATCAATAACTTCTTTTCCAACAACATTGCTAATTACTCTGGTGGAGGTATTATTGCTACTAGTACTCAAATGTACGAATCCTTTCACAATACCATTTCTTTCCATAATTGCAGTTTTCATTCAAATCAAGCAAAAACGGGTGGTGGTATGTTTTTAAATCGCCTTGACCCTATGTTCAGAGAATTTGAAAAAACAATCTGTCACACTTGTACGTTTCATGATAATTTCGCATCGATTGGCGCAGCAGTTCAATTAAAAAACATGAAGATATTATTCAAGACAGCTGTGTTTCAACAAAATAACAGAGGAATCTTTTCTGGATTAACCAGCGTCAATGGAGCGCTGTTCTCCTATAAAAGTGAATTGGTGTTTTCTAAAGTTAACCTGGTCGATCGAAATGAATGCACAGCTTTTTTGTTGGACTGCTCGAACTTATACGTGAGGGGCAACCTGACATTCAGTGAGAACAAGGGTGCTTCTGGTGGAGCTCTCATCTTGTACGGACATTCTAAGATATATCTGAACAACAAAACGAATTTGGTGTTTGATGGAAACAATGCTACTAAGAAAGGTGCTGCTATTCATGTGTCTATAACAGGGGCTAGTCATACTTCAGAATGTGTTGCAAAACTTCAATCATATGAATGCTTTTTCCAATTTGAAGGCTCTAACGGGGTAGAATCACATAAAACATTTAATGGAACAGTCAAATTCGTTAACAATAATGCTTTTATCAACGGTGACTCCCTATTTGCGACCACGCTATGCCACTGTCGTTCTAATAAGGAAACATCGCTCAGAGATATTGTCAAGAACTGGAAAGGATTTTCTGTTCCCAACAATACCATTGCCACACGTCCTGTTAAGATCATCTATCGTAAAAGGGATTGGGAAGTGTGGCCTGGTAAGTTGTTCACGCCTTATATATCTTTACAAGATGAAGTTGGAAATAACGTCAGCGAGATCATAGATGTTGAAATTTCTTCTCAAAATAATGTTGTATCCATAGAGACTAACAATCGGTTCGTAGTTGCCAATAATTCGATAATGTTAAAGTTGATCTCGAAAAAGCGGATGGCAAACATTGATGTTGATATAATTATTGTAAATTTCCCTCACGCTAAGGTAACCATATCCAATATCAGTTTGAAGCCTTGCTATTTTGGTTATACTTTGGATCAGAATGGATTTTGCAAATGTAACGTTAAAAGAAATCAAGCAAAAGGAATTTCATTTTGTAATCACGGTGATATCTATCTTTTCAAAGGACGTTGGGCATATCCGAAACAGACTGCAGTCAATAATGATAATGAGAAAACTAATTCATGCCCAGACAATTATTGCAATCTCACATGTCCTGAAAAACACACAATTACTGGTTATGAATGTTTGTATAAACCTGGGATAACTAAACAATGTGTTAAAAATCGAAATCAAACATCTTATCTCTGCGGAGAATGTCAAGATAACTATTCAGTTGCTTTTGGTGGTGAAACTTGCCTTCCATGTGATGGAAATGGAAAATACAATGCAATTTGGATTATCCTATTAATCATCATAGTTTTGAGCTTAATAATTTTGTTTGTACTCTGGCTAAACGTGGATATCTATTCCAATTACCTTAATGGATTTCTATATTATTATCAAACTGTTAGATTGTTAACAATCTCCAGTTTTATGGATGACAACTCTCTTCGATTAATAAGAATCTTAAGCGATGTTATCCAGCTCAAAGGTTTGGGTGGAAAAGGTTTACAGTTTTGCCTGTTCAACGGCTTGAATAATAAATGGAAAAATATTTTCAATTACATTTTTCCAGTGTGGATTGTTCTATTTTTGTTTCTTGCATCTGTTGGGACAAATTACCTAAAAAACTCGTTTATAAGAAGGCGCAATTGTCTTCACGCTTTCACGATAATCAGTGTGATTGCGTACAGTGACTTCACCAGGATAACGTTTCAAATCCTTGATTTCGTTGAAATTGACGGCCATACTCGAGTGAAAGTATATGCAAGTGTGAAATATTTCAGTTCGGAATATCGTGGTTTCATTGTTTTTGGTTGTATCGCAGTAATAGTGGTTGTACTCGGTTTTCCTATATTTTTGATGTTCTCTTCGAAATTGGTTGCTCTGCGGTCCAGATGTTGCTCAAATCCTTTTCCACGATGGGAACCAATATTTGCTGCGTTTAAATATTGTTTTCGACAGAACTATGAATGGTTTTCGTGCTATTATTTCTTCTGCCGAGCAATATTACTTGGTATTGGAATATTCGTTGAAAAGACACCATTGCAAAACCTAGTTCTTGCTTTGGTATGTTTCTTGATATGTATATTTTTCACCATATGTTTGCCTTACAAAGACATGTGGATGAATACATTTGATGTGATGATTCTCACCAATTTGACCTTTGTTGCTGTCTTAAGTTTGGGCATGAGAAGTGCACTCGTATTGAAACAGAAAAATACTTGTCGAGTGTTGATTACAATTTTAATGTATGTACCCATCACAATTGTATTTGGGAGACTATGTTATCTATACTTGCCAAAAATGTATCGTGCAGTCAAGAAAGCTCGCAAAACAAGTAAGAGTTCATATGTTGCATATGTGAATAGAAAAAATAGATTCTACTCCAGCGTCTTCATTGTAATTCAGTCGAAAGGGCTTTATTTTTCCTTCCTCGATTGTTACCAGGTGTGTCAGCAAAATTGTTAGGTATGAAAAGAACACTTAAGTGGTGTAAATTATACAAATACATACATAACCAATTTTTTTGGAATCAAAATAAACACAGCTACGTAGTTGCTGACCTGCCATGACTTGACTATGTACTGCCAGCAGTTTTTTACAGATTAGTACAATGAAGTTTGCTTTCTCTGAATTTTTTGTTGTGATTCAGTTGGCGCTGAATGTGCTTGAAATGATATTATTTTCTTTAGAGAAACCGGTAGTTGCTCCTGTTCCGAAAAGACTTTTGCTTGTCAATGATGAACTATGCGATGAAGAGATCAGCGATAGCATTTGAGATCAAAATATGTAATGAATAACATTATGGTAATGTAATGTAGAATAATACACAACGATATGAATATCTTTGCGGAGTATAATTTTTCCACGTGTTAACTAATAGGATTAAATTGAAGTTTTTTGTTCTTAATCAAGTATCGCGTTGCTATACAAGTAACCTAGTCGTTTCTCCCTCTTCCTACTAAGCATCTATTGACCTTAAAAATAACTTTTAATTTGTTGATAGTAGAAGTTTGGAGAACATTCTCTTAAAATCCCACTCGAGTCCCACTCCATACGATAATTTTGCGCTGCAATTGGAAAGGTACATTGTGTGCGAATGTCATTAATCAATTTTCTTAAAGGGATTCCTGCACTTTAAATGATATTTATAAATATGATAGAGCTCAAAAAGTTGTTTAACAAGTCTCTTTTCAATATTTCATAATTATTTTTAGTTTTTGAGATATTTCGTTTTTAAAATCCTATATTTAATTTATGCAATGCATATTTATGATGTAATAAGATAGTAGCTAACACTTTTCATTAAAATAACTTTAGATATGATTAATATTACATCTTTGTAAGTTACTATGAAGTAAGGGCTTGCACTCTGAGTTGATTGATAGAAGAATGAAGTCATAGTATTTACTAATTCAGAAGTTCTACACACTAACAAAATACTATCTTATTACATCATAATTATGCGCTGCATAAATTAATGATTTTTAAATCGAAATATCTGCTCAAGGAAACAGAATTTCCAAAAACTGTAAAAAAGGTTCTTAAACAACTTTGCGAGTTCTATCATCCCTTGAAATATCAGAAAATAGCAGGAATCTCTTTAAAATGTTTTGTACGTTTTTCTTGAAATTCTGGTAAATATTCACTTGATAGATAATTTTTTTATAATTTTAAAATTTTAAGTGCAAAACTACATGGGATAGATGTGTCTGATTGCAAAATATTTTGTTGCTTTCTCGTTAGAGATTATAATTTACAACAGTGCAACCATGGGTTGCAACGTTTTCTTCTCAGAGTCCTGTACGTGTAAATGGTTTGAAATAGAAGTATATTATATTTTTAGTAGTTTACACTTTGTATTTTTAAATTTTTTGGATTAATTTTTAACTTAACGGAAAAATGCAACTCTAGATGCTTTTGACACTTGTCTTTCGCTTCTTTAAGAAATCCCAAATGCCATATGACTTTTAGTCTATTTGTTTGGTATTGTTGTTGTTGTTGTTGTTGTTGTTTGTTATTTTTTCTTTTTTGAGGAGGAGTGAAATGTTCGAAATTTAATGGATAATATGATTACATCCGCCAATCATCAACGGTCGCATCCTTAACTCGAAGTAAAGGCTTACCGTTAATTTGTACATGAAGATCTGCACTGTGATTATTTTAAGTTGGTTTCCATTGAACAGATTCTGAAAGTTACATAGCATGTAAATTAAGAAGAAACGTTATGTTGATGTTGACATGAAATATCGCTGCGATGGCGATCGTATTTGTTTATTTACAGTTTAAAGATGACGATAGTTTCATATATTGGAAAGAAAGAAAAAACAAATTATAAACAACTTTCAAATTTCTTCGGGTTTTTTTGTTTGTGCTTTCGTGGAAAATTGTATTTTAGCCCTAACTTGAATTTCTAAATGCGTGGAAAATTAAGCCACTTCTCTAAGATATGCTACGGTCTATATACTAAGAAGATAACTTGGGTGAGGGTTTTTTAGGCGCGGAAGCCTGTAATCGATGATATCTCATTTGATTGTAGAGCCTTTTCGAGCAATACAAGATGGTGGTACCTTCCTTATCATATACCAACTTGACCCTATCATATACCAACTTGACCCCTAATCTGGATCCAATCTTTATATCATCAAAATAATCATAAGAGTCAATAGTGCAAAGTATTATTCAAAGTGGGAATAACTTTATGAAAGGTTTGATAAAGAACTACATTTTTAAATAATTAAACTGTTTTTATATATTTCCCCGTAGGACGAAATATATGTTAAAATCGGCATTTTCCTTCTCCTTCTTCTTCTCCTTCTTCTCCGTTCACTTTTATAGCCGCGGTTCGGTATTGAATTTTCGCCTAGCCAAAGTAAATAAGAATAGAGGCTAGTCTACAGCACGCCATTTTTTTCAGTCAGTGCAGATGAGCAGTGGAAGGTTTTTGCTTTTTTTTCTGCTAGCTCTTAAAATGATTCAACAGATGAAACGTTAAATGATGGAAATGAATCGTTTTAGTTCAGTGTTGTCTTAAAAAGCTTTGTAAAAACTTTTGAATGAACGTGTAAAAACCAGAAAAAATTGATGTATCAATAATAATGATGTTTTGTTTTTGTTGATAACAATGTTATGATGATTGGTAATTAATTTGCTTCGAACAGTAAACCATTGAAGCTGTGGTTTCAGTACAAAGGTGAAAATTCATTATCAATAGCCAGGCTGAAGATTTATTTTTCTTTTATACCCTGATATAATGTAGCCCAACTGAACTGAAAGCACGATGATGGATGTACCAGCCATGAAGGAAATCCTTTTAATGTGGAGAACAACCAGTTCAACCAGTTTGTTAATTCAAAAAGTACATACAAAAACAGCAAGTAAAAACATGATGTCGTATATGCAATAAGAAGTTCAGAAAACCATTTACGTATAATATTTTAAAACACAGGATTGAGACACATAATAACTTGAAAGAATCTGGTCGGGTGTGCTTCCCTGGATAGTCATTTAATCCAACAACAGAAACATAGTTTACTATGGATGAATTCCATGATCACGTATACTGTTTCGATACTGTATATCATACTTTATTTTGCAAAATTTAATATATAGTAACTGTCAATTTTCCTGTATGAACAACAAACGTAATTCAAAACACAATACAAATGACAGTCTGTAAATTAAATCAAGCCGGAACACGAACTTCTACTTTCAGCTATGTAGTGATTTGGTTATGGATATGTATTTTCACTACAAAAGTTTGTTTTTTTTTCCATTTGGGATTTATATATGAAGGTCATTTTTACTGCAGAATAGAGTGTGAACAAATTTTTTTGAACAGAGATGTTTATTGTGAATACTTGAATTTGGTTTTATAAGTCACTTCAAGCCAATCTTTTATTTTGAAAATAACTATTCTGTCCTAATTTGAAAAATGTTACACGTAATATTTGTTAGTAGAGATTTTGATTACTTTTGATAGTTATTTGCTTATATGTCTACCCGAAAGTATACTGTGGTATCAAAATTAGGTTTAACAATTTCCTTTTCTTCTTTTGTACAGAAAACCTGTATCAAATTTGATTGTATGATGTTGTAAGATAATTTTATTTGAGTTAGGAAACTTGTCAAGCTTCTGCAACAATAAAGATTCATATTATATTATGATGAAATTGTCTTACACATTGATAGGTTTGTTGATATGCAGTTGTTTAAGTAACTTAAGCTTAGTTTCCATACGACTATATTCTGCAGTCGACTGCAAAATGCTCTTAAGTATTTTTCAGTCGACTGCAATTTGATTTCCATGTGACTGCATTTTGCAGTTGTTCAAAGAGTAAAGGAACGCAGAATGATATGATATTCTGTATTGTTTTTACTCTTCTGATATCAAAAGTATGGCTGCTTTTAATATAAGACTACTATTACTTCAACAATTACGATTAATTTTATTTTATTCTTATCGAAAATATCAACAAAGCCGCAAAAGAAAATATAAGAAGAAAATGTGGGTACAAAAACTGTTCAAAGAAAGAAGTCAGAAAGGATAATATTTTGATAAAAGATTTAATGCTTTTGACAAGGAATATTTTTTGTATGATTTATTTGAATAGAATTAATCGCCGACGTGCCGAACCATCTCTTCTATTAACTATGCAATGACGTAATATTTACTATTTCTTAAAACCTGATTGGTTCAAGAGCTCGACTGCAAAAAAAGTTGACTGCAAAAGTATTATGAATTCAACTTTTATGTCGAAACTCAAGAGAAATATTTTTTATAAAATTATGCCAAGACAGCGGAAATTTGGTTTAACTGCGCATGCGATTTGAAAAACGTTGTCGGCATTTTGCAGTTTACTGCAAAATACAGTCGTATGGAAACTAAGCTTTAGTATTAGTCGCATTTAGGTCTTATAATTTTTAGCTACGTGTCCATAGTAACTTCTCGGTCACTTTTTAACTCCACAGCAAAATATTTTAAGAGAAACCTTATCGTTTGACCGTGAACAACTTCATTTCATAATAAGTTCAAAGTAAGTTTTTTATGGTATTAAATTCAATCTGAGTATCAGGTCGATGGTAGTTATACTGTCACTATTTAATCACACATTTTTCTCATGGTTATCAATGTACACACAATAATTAATAAAATGTTTGCAACTTTGGGGAAATATATAGTCGCATTTTTGCGAATCTTGTTATAAATTACTTTTATCTGGTAATTTTTCCTCGACCGAGTATGAAATCTATAAGGTCGCTATTGTACTTTCGTACCCGCTAATATTATTCACGATTCTGATTCAGAATTTCATGCTAATTAACTAAACCTAGGTCTCAAAATCAACAGGTCAGGGTTAAGTTATGGGTTTAAGGTTAAGTTTAGACATCAATAATCAGCGTGTAATTTTGCATCACGAAACCTGCCCCTAATGCGAGTGTCCTGAACGTTTGTGCTGACGTTGACTATCAAAATGTAACGAAATGACATTAACTAAATTAAGCTAATAGATATCACAAAACAGGGTCAATATATATAAATGCCATGACAACAAAATGCATTTAAGTTGGTTTTCGAAAACTCGTGCGTACGGATTAAATCAGAAAGCTCACATCGAAATGGTTTGAAGACTTTCCGCTATTGCTATATTTGCATTGGTTGCTATCACTGTCACAGCCTCAAGCTGTCTAAATTTCTTTTTTTATACAATTATTTCTAAACAGATCCAATAAAGATGAAACCAATGACTCAACCTCGAACCCAGGGTCTCTTGCCTTTTCCATATACGCGTATAAGAGACCCTGGGTTCGAGGTTAACCAATGACTATGTTATAAAAGCAGATAATCCACAAGGGCTGAGTGCTTCTGTACTCATAGCTTATTTTGGTGGGATACTTTTTGGAATTTTCTTTCAAAATATGATTATTTATATTGAATACATTTCTTTAAGAAATGTAGATGTACCGATTAACGTTAAACTTGTCTAATTAACTGACAATTGTAATTAAACCGGCCTTATCCTGAAATTCTGAATTTATGAAATCCTATCCGTACTAACACAAAGGTGTTGCAATTGATATTAGCAGGTAGAATTATGTAAAACCAGGCAAAAATCCCTTCCACAAAAGCTATTGTAGTTTCTAATCTACTGTAAACACTGTAAGCTAACAACGTTAGAAATGTAAGGGAATCTAAAAACTCCTTAGCCAAGACGATTGTAGATGAAAAGACTTTATTAGAAATTTTACTTATAGATCAATGACAAGTGAACCCAGAAGACTGAGTCGATTGTCCGTGACAAGAGATACGTAACCTTACACTTCTGAATTCATTGTGTAAAAAGATTCGTGGTTGCTGTTATAATCTCAGTCCTGTATATATGAAATGGTGTAAATAAACCTTGTTCCGAGGACTTCTTGCTTTTTTCATATATTAATAACGAGGAACAAGGAACAAGGTTGTAACTAATCTTGCTTATTACAACATTAACTATCAAAGCCTAAACCTAACGACCCGTGGTCATCTCTCTATCTGTCTGTCTAAGGAACCAGAACATGTTCACCTTGATGAATTGAAGAAATCTTTTATTTAGAAGATCTACAATTTAACATAACATAATTACAAAACAACTCCTGCAAGAAAGAACACGTTTTTTGTACTTCTGACATAGAAGATTAATAAACTGTCAAAACGCAATAAAATGACGTGAAGCCAACAGTCAATAAACAAACAGGTCAACAACATATAAATGTCATGAGAAAAGAAAATTTCATTTAACTTGTTTTTCAAGAACTTGAACGGACGGATACAACCTCGCATCGCAATGGTTCGAATACTTTCCGCTATTACCTTATTTGCTATTATCATTGTAGCAATCACAGACGGTATGCCTAAATTTCTTTAATTACGAATTTGTTTATAAAAAGACTCAAGCCTTTTCAAATGTTAAAGCCTTTTTAACTTTTGCTTTTGAGTTTATATACTGGAAATGTACAGACAATAAAGATGAAAACAGTGGAGTGACTATTATAAAGACAATCAATGCACAGGAGCTGAATGGTGAACTTCTGTACTCATAGTCTTTTGTGTTCATGGCTTATTTTACAGGGATCCTTTTCCCAGCCGGCACATTTGTTCAAAAATCTCTGCGAGTGAGTGCATTTCTATATAAATATGCACATAATCTCAATAAAAATTCTCTTCGTCACAGTGACTTTTTGACGATTTTGCCGACTGGGTTGCAATTTACTCGAAATATGACGTCTATGTTTCTAAACCAACTTGGCTTAACGCGAGCCTACTTTGCTTATACATAGCTAGTTGGGATTTGGTCAACTAGTTTAAAAGTTGATATGGTTTTCGACAAAAGTTGCTAACCTAAATTGAAGTTTTGAAAGCCTTCCGTGATGGCTTAACCAAGTTGGCACTCTTGGCAAAATCCGAGCTGGTTTACGACTACTAAACAAGAAGCCGGTTGGCTTGAAGACTTCAGGGCGTGTCATAATGACATCAACACCTTTCGATTATGATTTATGCAAATTTTCATGCTAACTTAAGTTTTGTAAGTTTTCGAAATTTGGTTCAAGTTTGGCTCGAATTGCCCAATTTTGGTCAAATCTGACAAAATGACTGTCAAATTAGAAATCATCATCTTTCAATTGTGCGTGGTGCAAGGTTTTATGAAAATCGGAGAACCTTCGAATTTTGGTCCAAACTTGGCCCGAATTGCGAATTTGTCAACGTGAAATCAATAAAATATTTGTTTTCATGTTAACATTGCAGCAAAACTTCGAGTAGTAGAAGAGAAACAGTCCGTCGATTTTAAAGACCGCCGTGTGCGTCTTAAAGTCAATTATATATTTTAAAGAAATATAGATATACTTTAAGTTACGCTTCTCTAATTAAGCTGAAAATTATAATTTGACCAAGAAAACATCGGACATTTTTATCGCAGAACCTTTAAAATGTGTTAAGACGTTTGTATTACGCTATATGTATTATTTATAGATCAGTGTCGAGTGAATCCAGAAGATCGAATTGAATGTGGATGGTCTGGCATTTCCAAATTCATGTGTCAAACAGTTCGTGGCTGTTGTTTCAACAACAAGGCCAGTGGAATGAAATGGTGTTACAAGAAAGCAACATTGCCAAGGTTACCATGTGATGTGAACCCGGAGGACAGAAAAGAATGTGGATTTGCAGGAATTACTAAAGAAGAATGCTTAGCATCAGCAAATTGCTGTTTTAATGATAAATATCCTGGCGTAAAGCACTGTTATGTGAAAGCTTAAATGTGAAATATATTGTATCCAATTTGATCATATTCTCCCCATGTTTTCAATTTCATCGGTGTTGGAATCTACATTTGCAAACAAAAAACATTGAATATGGAAACTTCACATAATTTAGGACCATAAATTTGAATACTTCGTTGGGACGCCTTTAAAACACTATGCCTTCCAATCATTACTTGGTGGTTATTCAACTATTCACTTTGCATTAAAAAAGCGGACATAACTTTTTGTGAGCTTCTCAAAAGTACTTCACAAAATGCAAAATGGTCGCAACGTTCAAAGCAAAAATTTTCAGAAATTAATGAAATGGGTAAGTGCTGATTGCATGTCAGTCAGACACATATCCAACGGACAGATCTGATCCGCAACAAATATTTTCTATCAGTAGTAGGAAACTGCTGGTTTTAACACAATAGATTGAGGTTTGAGGCATGAGGTTTGAGGTAGAGTTGTCTAATTAAAATAATTAAGTGAGGTGTGAAGTTGAGGTCAAAGGTGAAATTACCGGAACGCTTTTGGTCAGCGCGGGAGCAACTGATCTTTCATTAGCATTCGCGTTCGTCCGTCTGTCCGTCTACAAATTTTTGTCCCCAGTTTTAGGCTGATACCACTAAAAACACAAGCCTTAGTTTTAAGGCTGGAATAGAGGCTATTTGTTGATCGTAGTTTAGTTAAGAAGTGTTTATTAATAGTTAACTACAAATATTTGCGGCCTCCAGAAAATTCACGTGAAATTGCTTAGTTAGTGGAGTTTGTTTCCAATAATATCTGAAGCAAACGAATTCTTTATTACACTTCTGATTTTTTCTGGGTAGCTATCGCTGATTTGGTGTTTTGTGTTATTATACTGGTCACAGACCTTTATCGAGATATGAGAGCTCTGCTACCTCCAAGCAAGGGTCTATGATGTATTATGTTATGCATTGGATACCCTATTGTATATGCATACCATTTGTTATTTTGTATCTGTTTATACAACAGTGACATCCATCAATTTAGACGAGCTTCAAAATTTACCTTTTTGAAGCCTGTTTGAACTAAAAGCTAAATCAGATGCACACCAAAATAGAATGAAAATCTCTAGTCACCCAAATACACATTTTGGAAGTAAAGCATTTAGCTCATGAGCTAAATCCCAAAATTTTGGGTTTTCGGCTCAGTCTTTAGGAAAAAGGGAAACTTTTTTTTTTTGTATAAGGTCTCTACTTTTAGGAAAGATATGATAACCCGGTCAAATCGGTAGCCTTTAAAGTAGGGGTACTTTCACCTTTCACCTTTTCAATCAATATGACATGAGGTTTTAGCTACCGGGAAATCCACTCAATTCTTAGCCTGGAGACCTATCTACTCTTAGCCTGCTAACTCAACGAGCCACAGGTTTTAACGTCTTAGTCAGATTTTGGCTAAAGCTAGTTAGTTCATCAACTATTATATATTTTAAATTTTAATTTTCTGCTATGATCTCACCAGGTTTAAAAGGTTAAGGGGTTGCTTTTATTCGAAACGATTTTAAAAGTTAAAGTTATTTGAGTTCTTTATCTATACTTCATATTCATACTTCATACTTAATCCTGAGAAACTAAGTTGCTTTTTCAAATTTGTTTTATATTATAACGTCTTTCACTCATACAGGGAAGCCCCTTCGTTCTTTTTTTATGAAGAAGAAACCTGTTTTGTTATAAGTTTTTCATTATTGTTGATGTTTCAAGCATAATTAAATTCATTTAATTGTTCGTAGTGTTTAAGCCACAGACGTAATAATTATATATGTTAACCGCCAATTTTTCAAATTCTGAATTTGAATTTCTTCATACTAATCTTTCAACTGTCAGAGGATGAACCCTGCTACTTGTTCTACCTGTTGAACAATTTCTCCTTTCTGCAGTACACATCAAACACATCAAACAACAAACATCTAAGACCTAAAAACAAGCTAATGCCATTGTAGCTAAGAGCTACAATGACTTAACCGTCAACACTTCTTCATGCATGATTTTTCATTTCGCTGTTTTCATATGCTCGCCGCTGCCTGTTGCAAGTGTCCAAGGTATAGGCCCAAGCGGATAACTTTTAAATCAATCTTTTAGATCTGTTTCATGAAAGACATCTTTCCTAATATGTTACTTTGGGCACTGAATTGCACAACTATTTCAGTTTTACTTTGGCTATGTTCTTAGTAGATGAAAATTCTCCGAAACAGAGTCACTTGATAGGATCGTAAAAGTCAACAGTTTGATAAACTTTTGCTTTTATATATAGTGCTACAGTTCTTATTATCCAAAATAAAAACATATAATAATAATTATAATTATAATTTGCTTCCTTCCTGAAATTTGTCGTTTTTCCCTTAAGAATTATATTTCATCCCCTGTTTTACCCCCTGGTGCCTCCAAAGAACCTAGATAATACGCAATTATGTTCAGTTATTTCTGCTATCATATCGAGCCAATCATATTTTCCATTTGTAAGAGTTTTCTATTGAGTTATTGGAAGTAAACCAGAAAAAAGATGTTTTTTTGTCAAAAAATAGCAATTTTACACCCTGAAAACCTATTTTTCAGCATTATTACCTATAATTTTAGCTCAATTATGCCTAATTCTGGTATTACCTAAATGAGTTAGTATATTATTTACTTTAAATGAGACATGTTATTGTTTAGTTGACTTTTAGTAAAGAATAAGCAAAAAATAGTTTAAAGAAACCTGATTTTTCCCTATTTTCTCCTAACCAAACCCCCTGAAAAAGATTTTTGAAATTTGTTTTATTACAAACTAATTTTGAACATATCTTCAGCACGACTACCAAGTTTCAAGTCGTTTGGATCACTAACTATCAAGGAATAACTAATTATATATCACTGTAAATGCTATGTTCCTTAGAAAGCCCATATAAGCGCCAAAAGTACCCCTACTTTAACCTTCTGATTCCATGTAAAAGCTACCGATTTGACCGGGTTATCATATCTTTCCTAAAAGTAGAGACCCTATAGATAAAAAAAAACCAAGTTTCCCTTTTTCCTAAAATTGAGCCCTAAAATCGACCTGGCTCATGGGGTAATATAATTACCTGTGAAGGTGCATTATGCCCTACTCAAAATTGACTTAATGATATTCTGTGTTTATTGTAATGCATTTATCAAAGCACACACCCACACCACATGTTTACACGTTGTCTTTTCATTCGAACAAATTAAAGCTTAAAGCTAAGAACACAGTAAGAACAATTCAGGCTGAAAAAGGCTAAAAAAATAAGAACAGCCATAGCCACAGGTCAGATTTTACTGGTTCTTATAACAAAAAGCGTGTATATAGTCTTATTATTTATCATTATTTTTCTAACTTCGTTTTTTAGTTTTTGTGTCGTCTATTAGTTTTTACTGTGTCTCTGCATGGATGGATAGCAATTTTATGTTCTTAATCTTATAAATAATCGGCAGTTGTTTTCCTTTAATTTTTATTTTCAATGAAGAAAGACGAAAACATATTTGTATTTGTATTGTCTAAGCTTTATTAAACGAATCAGATGGAAAGCAGATTTTTACGAAAAACAGAACGAGATGATGTTGACAACAATGACGACGCCGGATAAACATTTGGTTTCAAAACATGTGTTACACCACCACAGCATGAACTACTTGTGGGTTTTGAGAACGATTTGTACGAAATGGTTAGAGACATAAAGTTCCGTGAACACCCCAACAGATTCTTACTGAATTTGAATGTCGATCTAAACAGCATTAAATCATCAAAGAATATGTTGGTATTTGCCGATAAATCCAACAACATCTACGAAAAAAGCGATGATTACAAACAATTATTACACAGCAACATCACAAAATCATACCAAAAAGCCGACGTGTCAGTAAAGAAAGAAATCGACATTGAAACAAAAGAATTTGCGAAAAAATTGAACCTCTAAAATATGTATTTGTATTGTCATTATTTTTTAATATTGTCACTTATTTTTTAATATACAGTCATTCCTGTTTGGAATTCATCTGTGCAGAGGGGAGTTTGATTTTGAACTCTTTATGATTAAGAGAATCAAGGTCTGCATGAAATTTTGTGAAGTATTAAAAATATTTGAATGATTTATCTTTAATTTCCATGATACATAAAGATTTTGTTGGATTAAGTTTTGTTTCAATGATACTGGTATATGCACTTAATTTTGAGGGGTACTGTCTGCTTTTTTTTAACTCAATGTCTCAATTAATCGCTGTCACTTTAGTTATCACTAGGAAATTGCTATTGTGACCTTCCTAGAGCAAATAAGTTTTAGATTTTGTTTTGCACCCCAACATTTTTCAACTGTGCTGAAAGCGCTGACCTTCAGGCCTCGTGGCCTCTTGTTTAATTTAATTTAATTTTAATTTCAATTTCAATCCCAAAAAATAACAAAGAAAATCTAAGTTCTCGTCAAATTTCTATAAAAAATCGTGAGAATGTTAATTTGTGTTTTACGAGCCGATACATTTATGGTGGACACACTGTATACCGACAAAGAAGCTGTAAATCTTAATGGTGTATCTGAATTTTCGGATAACTTTAACTAAATATATCTATGTTTTCTCTCATGTCTTTTAATTTATTTCCAACGTGATAAAACTGGGGTGGTCTGCCGTGAGAATCCAAGATTTATCTTCCAACAAGACGGAGCTAAACCCCACACTGCCAAAGAAACGGTCACTTACATAGAAAAGAAGATGCCTGATTACATACCCCTGAAATGTGGCCGCCCAATAGCCCCGATTTAAACCCAGTGAATTATGGAATATGGGAAAGTCTTGTACGAAATGTTTATAACAGAGATAGTACAGACATCAATTTATTGAAGAAGGCATTGCGAAAATTTTAGAAAGAGTTTCCTCAAAGTGAAATCAATTGCGTTATTTCACAATTTCGAAAGAGATGCAGGAAAGTTAGAGAAGCACGTCGAACAATTTTTTTAAGGATTAAGATTAAGATGGTATTATCTCTAGTTTTCTCAAGGTACTTACTCAACCATCCATTTGCCAACTTTGAAGAAGGTGGACATCCCATCGCTAAACGTTTGACGACAAAAAAAAGACGGTTGTGAGTTGTATGAATATTTTTTGAGAGGATTTTTGTTTCTGCTCCAACACTGTAATTCCGCACAATAGTTTATAACATCCTGGACAAAGACATTAGTGTACAGAGAGCTTGTATCATATCTGATCAATTCTTCATCCTTCCCTATTCATATGTTTTTTAAACTGTGTGATAGATTTTGTGGAGAAGTTAGTTTTACATTCTTTTGAAACAAATTCTCAATTGCCCTTTCCAGTAACTCAGTTCCTGAATAGTTACTACAACTAGCACAATGGAATTTTACTATAGTCCTGACAAAGCTGGTCCGAATGACCTTAACTGATGTTAAGCCATACAAATGCTCTTTAATTATGACCTTGAACTTTCTTTCCCGCGAGTCATTTCTTAAAAATCCATAAGAAGCTAGTTAGAGTTTTTTACCGAAAGAAAGAAAAATGTGTAGAACGAAAGTTAACTGTGTTCGAAAATACCCGATCGTATTCGTTCCGAGGCCTTCTGATGAATTTTAAAATCGGTAAAATTAGTTCTTTTAAAAAAAAATTTGGAGAACTTTCTTAATTTCTTTCTTTAATAAAAATAGACTATTTTACTTGATTCCTAATGTTAATTTTTATGTTAGGGGCGGATCTAGGATTTTTTAAGGGTTAGGCAAATTTTTTTTGCCAAACACACGTAAGGGCGCAATCGATGAAATTTACGCCAGTTTACGCCCAATCTAATACATACTTTTCGAAATGTCAAAAATATTAACTCGAAGTCATTCGTCCTAACGTAAGGAGTGTTATAATGCAAGCCTGTATTGCTGCACTAATGGAATAAGGGAAATAAACAAAAGAAAACTAATTGAGTATGAATGGAATGTATTGAACTACTTTATGTAGGCCAAAATAATATTTTCTGCCAGATTTTAGATTAAGTAAATAACCAATAAATTACTTCATCTGTTATCTTCTTCATTTTCTTGATTGCTTGTTGTACATGAACAGGAAGAATCCATCAAATGAAAACATACTTGTAATGAATCAAATAAATAAATTTTCAATCACCTATACCATGATAGATTGGAGCACTCAAATAAATACATGATATTTCATCTATGTACTGGTCAAGATGGTCAGATAGAAAGAAAAGAAAAGAAATTATGTTAAGAAATAAAGTAAAATGACCAAAATCAAAGTTAGAGACAAGCTCCTTGATCATTATCCAGCAGCAAAAAAAAAACATATTTCTGCACTAGGCGTTCATCAAATCAAATAGTATACCCTACCCTAAAAATGATCCATGGTTAAATAATTATGTCAACCACAATTATAGTAAAAGATGGTGTTTCCAGAAATCCCTGAGACAAGTCCAAGAACCTATATAAAACTACACAACAACAGATAAATTATGTACTGCTTCCTCTTTAATAAGAGCTACAACATTTTTTCAAGAAACAAGAAGTCAAACTAAAACATTATGTAATTACCTTTTTCAAAAGAAGACATAACATAGGTTTTTGTAAAATGAAAGAATAACTCCAAAGATGTTAAAGTGTTCCTGCATCCAAAATGATTTTTCGAGGGATGATAGAATGCACAAAGTTGTTTCAGAAGTCTCACAGTTTTTGGAAATTTTGTTTCCTTGGGCAGATATTTTGATTTAAAAATCATAAAATCATACAATACATAATTATGATGTATAATAATGTATAAGAATAAGATTTTTATTCTTTGTTTATGTGTATAAACTCTCAATATATTATAACTTCATTTTCTTATCACTCACTCAGAGTGAAAGCCCTTTCTCTCTATAGTAAATTAAAAAGATATAGTATTAATAACTTGCGATGAGAAGTTTAACCTATATACTACCTTATTATACAGTGGCGGATCTAGAGGTATGTCGAAATTTGTGTAAAAGAGTGTTAGCAATCTAACCATAATAGAAAAGTGTTCAAATAATCCCATTGGTAATTAAATTGAATTCACAATTTATGTTAATGCTTTCCTACACAAATTTCGACATACCCTCTAGATCCGCCACTGTTACATACATCATAAAATATGCATTGAATAAAGTGAATGTAAGATTTCGAAAATTAAATACATATCTCAGAAACTGGAAGTAAGTAATATACTAACAAGAGACTTTTTGATCTCTATCATATTGGTTCATATCATTTTGGACACAGGATCCTTTTAAAGTTCTTAAATTCAAAACCAGACAGTCATCTCGAACCAAGAAAAATTATGCTGAACTGTACAAATAAGTTTACCAGGTAGAGATACTGGTGCTAATAAAACCATGCAGCTGCCTACGCAAAACAACCCATAAAAATAACAATGACTTTGTGTATTATAAACTCAGCCATTCAAACGTAACTCCATAACATTTACAGATGCATTTTTGGTTAACAGAGAAACATACAGATACCAAAAATATTTATATACATCATTAATCAATAAAGAAAAGGCTTCGGTTCAGTTGACACAAACAAACTTATACATACATAGCTGAGCTACTGTAATAATTAACTGTCGTCATACTTATGGTCAACGAATTATGGTGCTAATAACAGGCCTCCCACAGAAATTTTGACTATCATATATATGAATATATGGCCAAAAACGGCTAAAATATATGGAAATATATGAAAAAAATGGGTAAAATATATGATTTTTTGCTAAAATATATGTTTTTCGGACCTGAGGTAATTGTGCAAATACAAACTGTTAGTACTTTTGACTTTTGACAAAATTAGAAACACAAGTAGCAATAAATCTGATTTATTAAGATCAAGATCTCGCAATTCTCTGTGTATAAGTTCTAGTGATGAATTGACGTTTATACTTTTAAATCCTGAATAGTGAGAAATCTACAGATAATACTATCTTTTTGGTTTTTCAGAACGAATATCCTGAATTGAAAAGAGAAACTACAGTTCAAACGAACATAGCAAGAAAACAACCCAACACAATTTCAGAAAGTCCAGAACATAACAAATGATACTCAACATAATCCAAGTTATAATAGATGAACAAGAACTATTGCTTGCTCTTTTTCTCTTTACTTTTATTGTCTAACACTAGGAGTTCTGAGGAAAGCACTGCCTTTCGTTTCAATCCCATGTTAATTTTGCTTTGGCAGGCTATAAGCTTTTGCCTGTTTATGGTACTCTTTTTCATCACTTCACCAAGATCAGAATTTCCCTCCTCTACACATTTGTCAGCTACCTCTATCCCTTTCATGATTGACTTATTTCTTTCCAGTTGTCCAATCTCATCTTGCAATTTACTTTTTTCTATTACTTCGTTCTTCCTCTTCTCCTTCTCTTTTCTTTCCTTCTCCCCCAGTTCTCTCTTAGCAGACAAAAAAGCATCATACCTCATTTTTGCATGTTGACAAGATTTTATGAGTGATTTATCACACTTCACTTTTAATAAACCTCCATTTTTAACTATATGATCTTTCACTAGTCGCATTACAACATACTCTCTACAACTTGAACCTTCATAATTTGGGTGAATCCCTTCATAACTTAAACTATACATAACTAGAAACAAATTTCTTTTGGGTGTTAGAGTTATAAGGAGTTCACTGTACTACAACCGAAATAATCAAGCTCAGAAACAATTCCTCGTAATTTGAAACTAGTTCTTGTTACATGAACAGACACTTCTGTTTTTATAAAACTCAAATACAAATCAGGTATACAACTGTTAAAGCTAATAGTAAAAAGCTCAATACTCGATACTCCTTTTAAGTTTTCTATAAAATGAAGAGAAGTTCATGAAAAATGCATGTCAATACTATGTAAAACTATATGTATACTACTAAGTAATAACTTAATCTACTAAGCAATCAAAGTTGATAATTGTATGAACAAATTGAAATTTTTAATGGACAGCCTATATGAACAATAATTAAAAAAAGATGATAAAAACCAATTCTGACTCTCAGCTACTGAAAAAGATTTGAAAATATATGAAATATATGAAAAAATCTCAAAATATATGATAATATATGACATTTTCACCATTTTTACAAAAATATATGAAATATATGAAATATATGACTTGTGGGAGCCCTGTAATAATCCATGCTAATCATTTATATTATATAGCTACATAAAATAATAAAACACTTGCTTTAAAGCAGCCACAATGTTTTCATTTCGCAAAAGCAAAAGAAGAGACACAACTCGAAAAAAAATGCTTTTCCTAGATTTTGAAGTCAGTTTTCAACAGATGTATTAAGTGAATTCAAAATTTCCTAATTAATACTTCATTATTGCTATCAAAAGCTGCAACGATGTTTTCTAGCGAATCCATGTTGAACTGGGTCTAATTCGAAGGTCCCACGGTCGTTTTGTGCAGATTTGGTGACCATTCATTCAATAAAGTGTGTAAACCCATGGTTGTACCTTAGGCAAATTTTCTTCTGGTTCATTCATTTAAAGTGTGTAAACCCATGGCTCCTTAGGCAAATTTTCTTCCAGTTCATTCATTAAAGTGTGTAAACCCGGGGCTCCTTAGGCAAATTTTCTTCGCCTAAGCTGAGCGTTAGGCACTAGTCTGTGTTGTCAATGTGACTATGAGAAGTCGTTTTCGGGGCAGAGATCACTACCTATAAACTCAAGCTGTAAAAAACATTAATTTTTAACATCATGGCGCGCGCCGCGCCTCGCCGGGAGAATAATAATCCTATTTGGGGAAAGAAAGGATCGGGCGGATTGGATGCGGGAATCTCCTGATATTTTCGATTATTTTCTGATTATTGTAATACAATACCTTTTTCATACAATTTTATGAAAAACATTATTTAACTGATTTTGGGTTAGGCATTTGCCTAAGTTGCCTAACCCTAGATCCGCCCCTGTGATTGATTATTTCATCAACATGGTTTTCCTAGCTCTTAGCAATAATAAACTAGAAGTCATTTTAATAACTATTAGTTTATTCAAACAGATTAAAGATGAATGTCAATTAAACCATTTATTTTTTCTGAGAATGCTAGAATCAGATCTTTCTCGAATTTCTGTTTAAACTTTATGCTTTGGCCAAGCCAACGAGTAAAGTCACGTTCTAAAATCTTAGTTTGCTTTGAATATTAAGCAGAGATAACAGCAAAAAGTAAATTTGATTGATGAAGAAACCATACTAGTCACTGTAACCATACGACGGGTTCTTCCATAACCAGCGATGATGACATCCTTTCAAAACCAGAGTGTCTGGCCGAAGAAAAAGGCTTGTTGGGTACAAAAGTTTTTCTTTCCTGATCGATTGTCAAGCGCAGAAAAAATATTTATCTTCGTTTGCACCATAGAAACACTGTTGATCATAACATTGAATTCTGTGTTGATACATAAACTACGGAAACAGCCAAGAAAAGAAATTAACAGATACTTTATTTTGTTAAGTATTCTTGATATTGGTGTTGGGATACTTTCTAATCCTTCTCTCGGGATCTCCTTTGTTCACTTATGTCAAGAACATGGAATACATTGTGTGCTGAAAGCCGTGACAACAATCTTAAGTTATATTCCTTCGTTGTTATCCTGGGCAATGACGGTTTTTATATCTATTGATCGTTACTTTGCAGTGTCAAAGCCGCAATTACGACAGAAGTCGCGGTATCGTTGCTTCGTTTACTTTTATCAGGTAGCAACTGTTGCTCTTTCAGTAGGTCTACTTGTAGCTTTTCCTATCATGATAATAGTATTGGAAGTCCAACCGTACAAGCCATCCTTCGCCATCATACATCTGGTTATAACATATGGTTTTACCTTACTATTGACTTTCTTGGATTTACATATGATATGGTTTGTAAGAAAAAGGCAAAAAAATCTTTGCATCTTTAAGCATGCGAAAACTGATAACAATTCCAGATTGTTTCTGACAATGGTAATTGTTCTTTCTTGTTTGCTATTTACTGCATATTTTAACGCTGCAGCAGTGTCTTTGAAAGTTTTTGAGAGCATCTCAAATAAACAGGAGGTGCTAACCGTTTATTATTCAATCATTATACTTAATAGTAACTCGTTTATCAACGCCATAGTAATCATAACAAGAAGTTCTAATTTGCAAACAAAAGTCAAGAAGCAAGCATTTGCTAAGGAGTGATACTGGTAGCAACTTGTCTTCAGCTTACTGGCAAAAAAAATGGAATTTCATTAAATCGTCTCAAGCGATAATGTAACGATGTACCACGTTTACTTGATAAAGTAATGAATTCAACCCAGATGTTCTCTCACATAATCGACTGAAGTACTTGATTGCTCAGTCTACAATAAAAGAATAATTCAAATCACGCATACACGAGATGTTTTGAAACGCAAAGTGAACATCGTATAACCAAACAAATAGCCTGTTGCACTTTGAATCACAGACTAAAACAGTTAGGTTTCGCTTTTAATATATAATAGCTTTTATTTGATAGGGCATTAGATACGTAATGTAATCAATGCTAATTCTACAAAATCAACATGCAAGGGCTGCAGATTGGGTGCACTCGCCAGCGAATATTATTGATACGTCAATCGATAACTCATAATGAAATACATTATACATATCAATTCTTTTAGCGACATTTTACTTTTAGCGACATATTATACATATCAATTAAAAAATAAGTTTTTGCAGAAATTTGAAGTGTACAGAAAAATAGTTTTCTTCGTGAAACCCTCGTAGCCCGTTGTAGCTATTTAGGAGATAATTGTTTTAAGGAGATAATAACATTCCATGAACCATGTCTTCGTAGTGATGGGGTTGATAAGAAAAAATCAACCAATGAACTGAGGTTCAATAACTTTTATAATACTTCGTCTTATACAGGGTGGGCCAAAAAAAGGGAGACCCTCATCGGATATGTACATCGTCTTCGTTTTTTAAGATATTTTGAAAAAAAACTGGATGATGGACAAAGGATTTTGAAATCGTTGAGAATAGCTTTTTTTTTCCGTAATAATGCTTATAACTTTGAAAATTTACAATAATATGGAACAGCAGGTAATTGAAAAATTGAAAATTTTGACGTCAAAGCGTTAAAAAAATTGTTCAACGTGCTTTCCCTGAATATCTCTAACTTTCCTGCATCTTTTTCGAAATTGTGAAATGACGCAATTGATTTCACTTTGAGGAAACTCTTTCCAAACTTTTCGCAATGCCTTCTTCAATAAATTGATGTCTGTAATATCTCTGTTATAAACATTTCGTACAAGACTTTCCCATATTCCATAATTCACTGGGTTTAAATTGGGGCTATTTGGCGGCCACATTTCAGGGGTATGTAATCAGGCATCTTCTTTTCTATGTAAGTGATCGTTTCTTTGGCAGTGTGGGCTCTAGGTCCGTCTTGTTGGAAGATAAATTGTAAAGGACTTCTAAGCATGAAGACTATTGAGTTGAGAACAGTAATGGAAATCGATCCAGTCATGAGACAATGCCCGATAAAAGACGTTTAAGCATTAGATCAATTTTTGTTGAACGATATGCTAGAGACAGCAGACTATAGTATTTCAATTTGTAACGAGCAACCTTCTGATGTGTCTGGTAGTCATTGGTTTTTAGTATTTTGTAAAGATCAAGATCTTTTTTTCTTGGATTCTCACGGCAGACCACCCCAGTTTTACCACGTTGGAAATAAATTAAAAGAAATGAGAGAAACATAGATATATTTAGTTAAAGTTATCCGAAAATTCAGATACACCACCAAAATTTACAGCTTCTTCAAATTCGTCTTTAATCTTGTTTGAAAATTGAAAGATCTGCTCAAGGTCTTCTTTGACAACAAATCTAGTTTTCGAAATGATAAGGTCTTTTTCATGCAGCATTAACTTCAAAATTGCACCGAAAATATTGTGAATGATTCAAACTCCTTTCACTACAAACTGTTCGTTGACTTCACCGAAAGAACGCAGCACCAAAGTAGATTCAACATCGGGTTCACGAGCATATACTAACTTCTGAGAAGATAAGCTCTTGGAATGTGGCTTCTCACACATAATACTTTTGTTTCTTCTCTATTGATTCATAGACATAAGTTTTGGTTGAACGCTTTTGTTTCATCATCATATCGCTTGAAATATCTGTTCTTCACAAAGTCAATGTTTTTACCAATTCGGAATCTTTAAATTTTTCTAAATGGTGTTGTATACATCAATACTCAACTAAATTAGATAATTAGTTTACCTCTCTTGACCTTTACTTCACACCTCACTTAATTATTTTAATTAGACACCTCTACCTCAAACCTCAAACTTCACTTAATTACTTTAATTGGATACCTCAACCTCCAACCTCATACCACAAACCTCAATCTATTGTGTTAAAAGCGACAGTTTCATACTACTTCTATCCTTCTGTAAGCCTTCTTGCGCACTATTCTCGTAGTCCTCAGCCTTATGATGGGCTGGTTGAACTGACTTATGAGTATTTATCGAGGTTTTTTTTGAAGTTGCTCGAGCAGGACACACAAGCTGTAACAGCCATTATAACGCGATGGGGCAATCAAGCTAACTTCACGTTTTCTTTTGCCGATTACTTAATAACTCGCGTTAAGTTCCCTTCGCTATGCTGAAATATATGTTTTTCTTAATCGGTGCCTGGGCGCTTATTACAAGTTTTTCCTCTAAAACTGGGCGCTTAATCGGACGGGGTGCTTATTTGGGTCCTGGGCGCTTAATCAGTCATTACTTTAATTAAACAACCACAACGTACAAAAAGGTTTTCAAGATGGGACATGTATGTATTATCGATTAATACTTAGCAACAAATTAAGCAACATTACCACTAAAAAATGGCCATTTTTAAGCAACATTACTGCTAATGTCTGACTTTGGTTGCTTACAAAAAAAGCAACGTGTAACAAGATTGTAACGCCTCATCTTTCTGAATAATCTTGTTCTACCAAAAATGGATTAAAAAGATTTTACAGTACAGATAAAGTTAATTGTTGATTTTTGTGAATTTTTTCTAGCAACGAAGAATGAATTAGATTCAGGTGAAATGTTTCGATGAAAATGTTTTTAGATAAGATGTAGATAAGATACGATACCATGAGAAACCACTGTGAAGGAGTGCACTTCTATAGAAATACACACACTGTTACAATAAAAATGCTCTTCATCGCAGTAAACAAAAGTAATAAACTCACTGCAATGTTCTCCGAAACTGTTTTTTGTTCTGACTTGCTTGAGTTATGAAAAAGGAGGATGACGTTTACTATCTAACCTAGTCGTGTTTGAGACTGTAGTGTAAAGGGGGGTTTACGTGAGGTTTGTTTACACGTAAAGATTCTTGAAAAATTTTTCTTTTAAGCTGGTGTTTTAAGGCTTTAAATTTAAATTGTAAATCAAAAAGTCAACGTGGTCATGAATAATTAATGAGTTGAGACACTGAAACTTGACTTTTTGGTGTACAAAAAAAATTTAAAGAATTAAAACACCTGCTAAAAAGAAAAATTTTTAAAGAATCTTTACGTGTAAACCTCCCTTTAGTGTCAATCTACTAAGTTTAGCACTCATTGATGTCTATAAAATTACTTCTTTCAGGATTTGAAAGAATATATTGCATCTGTTCATAGACGTAGAGAATGACTTAAAACAACGGAAACACTAGAAAAAATTGAAATAATGAAAATTTTTAACCATCGTTTATACTCAGAAAATTCTCATTTCGCCCTAATTACAATCTCATAGTGAACTCACTAAACTGTTTTTTAATTTCTGGCTAAGAAGAGCTCAAATACACAAGAACAATTAGGTGTTGATATCCCATAGAATCAATACTAGAGTGTCTTAAATTTCCAATTCCTAATTTCCTGGGATACTGGACATTGGCTGAACAGTGTATCTCGATCCGAGAAATATTTCTTATTGTCAGGTAAAGTTTGAAGATGTTATTAATGAGTAAAGAAAAGATGACTGTTGGTGCACTATGAAAAGCTATCAGTACACAACGCTACTCATGTTGGTCTATGGGATTAAGAAGGTCAAACATTTGTTTATATACAATATCGTAACATCATGTAAAAGTAAATACGTGTTATTTTCTTCTCAACGCAGAGGAGTTTGAATGTGCGTGAGAATGTCTTATGAACCAGTGGCATTAAGTACCATAGCATATGCGACATTCCCTGAAATCAATGTCACTCAAGATGATGGCATTTCCGAAAAACATGGTAGGTAGAATTGATTTTAATTGTGTTATTCTCGGTTCTATATCGAAAGATAGTGTAAGAAAGTGGCAAGCTTGCGAATCCGATTTATCTATGATTTTTATGGGATTGACATGAACTGATGCAGGACCAAACCGGATGTGCCAGACATGTAGCTTGATAGAAGGTTTATCTTTGTTTTATGATAGACCATTTAAGTGGCTATCAAAAAACAGCAACCGATATATAAGTGTTTTCCAGTGACTGAATATTAAGCGTGTACGATACTCGAAAATAGCAATCAATTGCACATTCTGACCTGACTGATGGAAAAACATGATCAGACATTAGATATTGATTTTTATCATGTTTGCTACAAATAACAATAACGTTTGAACTTTTCCAAAAAATTTGTTCCTAGGGAAAATGGATTTTTTTTTTGCACAGCTTATAAGCTAGGATTTGATTACTTTACCAAAGATATAACAGTTGAGAAAAAGTGTTTACAAAACGTTTCTCACAGAGCTTTCTATCCTTATCTTTACAACCATGAAATTGTATAATTATCTCTAGCAAAATCTTGATTAAAAGGTTAATTCAGCCATGTGTGTTATAGAAACAATAACTCAAAGTTCCAAAACATATTGGTTCATCACGTCATCAGCAAGGCACTAAATAATGTTTGTTTTTTTTGTTTGTTTTGGATTAGAAAATACTGAAACAACCACAACAAATAAATATGGAAAAATAAATAAATCAATATTTTTTGTGTTGAATTAGTTTCGTTTGTTTTAAACGCGACTGTTATTCAAAATGAAAACCAAATATTTCATTTTCTTGAAAAAAAACGAAATAAACAAAAATGCAAATACAAATATGTATAGATCGATGGTCTCACATGATTAGATCTTTCCAAACAGTGTTTTTTTTTTTTAACAAAGGAGTTGTCGATTTGTCAACTTGAGTCAACTTGACATACTTCTGAATTCAATTCATGGTACATGAATGAAGTTTATTTCCACCATTGACTTGTCACTTGACAAAAGTGTGGCGTCATTGAGAAGCCATCTTCATGATGAATTGTCCCTTTCAATAATGGCAGCCTTTAAACTGAAAACGCTACGAACAACGGAGGGTGTATTCACACTATCTTGGTACAAAACAAAGTATCGAATTGTCTTGAAGTGTTTGTTTAAAAAGATTTTCTCACGCAATATGGCGTCTACTTATAAGAATGAAGGGAAACCAAAAGAAAAAATAAACAAAACGAAATACCAGAGCAAACCGTTCGTTTTGTGTTTGAACGTTATCAAAACCTACAACTACATCTACGCAAAAACCAACTACTCAACTAGATGTATGCTAAAAAATATTTTTATCAGTATTTCTTTTCGGTTCTGCAAAGACAAAAACAAAATAATTAGTGAATCGTGTTTTTCATCATTTTATCTAAATTAGTCTCGTTTAAGTTGAATGACTACTCAATTACAAGCTTTTACTTTGATATATATATGCAAATCATCTCTCGTTTACCCGAATTTGTTTTTGTTTTCTGTATCAGATGAGATATACCACAGATATTTTTATCGTAAGTTAAAAGATTCATTTATTTATGCTATCCTTCAGCTTTTTTTGTCTCTCGTTAGAAGATTGAACTCCTACGCAGTTTGTTTCCGAGAGCGAATGCGATACATTTATTTTGAGAGACCAAACAACTTGAAAAAACTCCAAAAACTTTGAAAGCGGGGTGCGTGCACGTTTGAAAGAGTGGCAGAAAGAATATCTGACCGAATTTGGTTAGCAACAAAACACGAGGCTGTCCAGTGGGCAAACTTGTTGAAATATCACTGTGAAGGAGTGCACGTCTATAGAAATATACACATCAATGTTAATAAAAATACTCTTCATCGCAGAGGCTTTTTTTTGACGATTTTGCCCACTGGACGTTCGATAAGCATAGGCTTAATCTGTATTTGACGGAATGAAACGTAAATTCCGTATTTTAAGGTCGGTAAAAAAAATATTTGGGACAGTAGCTAAATCGTGTCGCTGACATGCTTTGCCGCTTCCTAAATAACAACTTTATCATAATTTTCGGACCATGACCTTGATCTGGTCCTGATTTTTGAATCAGGCTAGCGTACCACGATAGTTACCGTTGTCTTTAAAATGTCTATCTACTTGGTCGATTTTCGAAAAGTAACTTTGAAATACTTTTCCCATTCTTTTCAGGTTCCCACCAACCTCTCTCCAAAAGCTTTGATTCTGACGGAAGGTATTTGCAGGATACCATTGGCTTACCTAAGTCTAGATCACCATCACAAAATTCTCAGACAAGTTTAGAACCAAGGTCGACAGAGAACGTCCCCAGATTTTTATATCGGCTTATGGCCGAGGATGAAACGAAACGAGTTCGTTCCTTCAGCAATCTTCAACGTCAAAATCACTATGAACACAAATCAAGAAAAATTTCTACTCCAGAATTTAAACGACCAAGGAGACTATCATTGGAATCAGGCGATACAGCAAAAGCTGAACGTATAAGAACATTAAGGGAACAGAGATTCTCGATTTCAAACAAGCTTATCAATATGACAATAAGTGGAGAAACTCAATTCAATTCATCCGAGAGCAATGAAGGCGAAGTTAAAAATCGTTTTTCCAAAGCCCATAAATTTATGAATTCGCTTCGACGTAAGAGTGTTATCCGTGCGAAATCCCCGCTAGCAAAAGATGAGAGGACTGAGAACGAGCGGTTTCACCATGACAATAAGATCGACTCTAACCTACATCCGTCCAATGAGATGATTGCAGCATGCCGCGAAAGAGACCGGGTTATAGATGAATGGAGTAAAACAGCGACGCAATGCGAAGAGTTAATCGATGAGCTAGAACATACTCTTACTGAGCTTATCCAAGTACGTTTTTAACTTGTATGCATTTGTTTGTGTGTTTGTTTGTTGTTGTTGTTGTTTTGTTTCTTCAATCAAGTTGGCCTAAAATACGCATAGATTTTAAGGTCGAGAAAAAAGCGTGTCAGCAGTTTTCTTGTGAGATGGTTTTCCACGAGAGAGCCAATCATTTTTTTACTTTGTTTGAGTGCTTTGTTAATAATAAACAGCTGCTCGTTTCTCAATTGTTCTACTTATACTGACAGCGTAGTGCAACATGTAACAGTTCATTATCTTTAATTGACTTCCATCCTTTTCTTACGTCCACGTCAGTGGGCAAATTTGATGAATAATCACTACGAAGGAGTGCATATGCATAGAAATTTACACACTATTTCAATAATACTCTTCATCGCAGAGAATTTTGAAGATTTTGTCCACTAGCCTGATTCTTTAATCATAAATATCAGAAAATTAGTTATTGAGATTTCATTTAGATTAAATCTGAGTGTGACGAAAAAGATGATGAGATCCAAGAACTGCTATCTCGCCACCAATATGATATAGACGAACGAGATCAGGAATACGATCGTATTCACGGACAACTGCAAGAAACAAAACAACAGTTAGATGTTGCGAAAACAGAACGGAGAGAAGCTTATGAACAAAGAGATCGTATTCTCCAAGAGTCATACACTAGCTCCAAAAAAATTAAAAGCTTGGAAGACGAGAATAACTGTTTGAAACAGAGGTTGCGTTCAGTCGAGGAACAGGTAAATATCTTTCATAAAATAGTTGATTAGAGCCACCGTGTAATGGTGTATCTTTGAGTGCTGCCGCTGCGACCCGTGTTCGAGTCCCAGTGATATCTCGATACTCCACTCCGATGCGCTCAAAGGCAGCGTATCGGCCCATTAGGAGCCATCGACTGACTGCACACTGGCCTTCGGGCAAGTTAGAGCAATGCTATACATATATCTGCTGGTAAGTCAATAGTTGCAAGTCACTGGTCGGATAGACCGAACTTTACGGATGGAAGCCCAAGGACTAAAAACTCCCAGTTACTTACTTACTAGTGACTGTTTTTCTTGAAATGAAGTTAAACGAAGATTTAACAGTTTTTCTTCAGTTTACATGAGACCTTTTTAGATGGCGCGTATGAAAAATGAACAGACATTACGTTTGTTGAGTGCAGAGGAGCAAAAGAAAGAATACGAAGAAAGTTTTGCCAACGAAGGATGCATCAGTCGATACGAGTCGGGTTTAAATACAATACGAAAAGTTGATTGTGAAAATGTTGTTGTATGTTTGTATTTCTACATGTATTTTAACAGCAGTGGGAAAAAAATTGTTTTTTCTAATACAATCTGTTTTTCCTTCAGAAAACTGCAATCGAAGATGGTGAATATGATGAAATTGCCATCGGTATTGATACAGTAGGTTATTTATTAAGAAGTCATTGGGAAGATCAATATGGGTTTATTTTACAACTTAGCGGAGGCTGGTATGTCTTCCCGTGTGCACAAGCTTGTTAAAAGGAATTTTATGATTGATTATTGTTCCTTACATGTAGAAGATCAAAATTTGACAGGTGTGTATTTGGGCGACCATCTGTTGCCACCTGGCGTGACGTCATTACCAACTATGGAAACCAAAAATAAAATTCACCAAAAATGAAAAATCTTTGCACCATTCGGAAGCCCTTTAAAAATGATAAAAAAAAGTATTACAACTATGCCTTTAAAATTTTGGGAAACTGTTTAGTGGATGGTGTTAGGTGTTTGAAGGTGGAATGGGACTCTCAATATCACTCGTAATATCACGTACAAGTTTTCAATTTTCTTCTTAACTTTTATTTTAGCTAGATTCCAGGTTAGGTTTAAAATTAGACGACGCCTTTGACGAGCCTTTCGTAATGGTGGCGTTTGTGACGAATCAGCTACAACAGAAATGGAACATCAGGTATATTTTCTACTGGGCAAATTTTTTGAAAAATTACTGCGAATGAGTGCTTTTCTACAGAAATATACACACGTTTGCAATAAAAATACTCTTTACCGCAGTGACTTTTTGGCGATTTTGCCCACTGGGGTAAATGTTACCTATGTTACCTTAAGTCAGGTTTGAATTCAAACTTCGTGATGATTCCAAGAAAATCTGATGACGTAAGATTGAAATTGGGTAGTTGACGTGATGTCAGAGTTACGTAACAGCATTGCTCCATTCCCATAAAGGTCATGTACTACGCATGCGCTGTGTAGTCTGTTGTTTTTTCATAATGTGCAGGTCTTGAGTACTCCTGCCTATTGACTTTGATTTCAGGAAATATGATCGCATCACAAGCGTTAACGGCTTATCTGTTTCAAAAGCTGATAAAAGAACTGTGGAGAAAATGATTAAGGAAACCCAAGGTCGAACAATATCTTTAGTAAGTTCTTCAGTGAGTTCTTCAGTGAGTTCTTGATGACTTATAACATTAACCGCGCATTAGAAGCACTTTTTAACATGAATAAACTTATTTTTAGGTGCTACGACGAGAGAAGAATACACCAACCAATAAATTTGAAGCTAATGTTGATGTCATCATACCAAAACAAGCAGATTTGGGTAAGACAAACCTTTCCTTTTTCGAGGGGAGAAGGAGGAGGAGGGGGTATAGCCAAACAAAAGCTTCATAATTGTTTGACACCTTTAATGTCTTTAGGTTTAAAGTTTGTATTGCAGATATATGATTTAAAAGATGAAGATCATGGGATTAGAAACTTGAAAGATGGCGATATAATATCAAAAGTGAGTTTACAATAAGTAGTGCTAGAGAAAGGGGTGGGGAAGGGTGTTAATGGGGGCGCTGTTCTCCGCTGACTATGGCTCGATTCGAAGAATTTCCGCCTTAACCTGATACCACCCCCATTAAGCCTACAACTCTAAGCTTAGAATTCTATGACAATCACTATCATTTCTTCGTTGTTTATGCTATATAAGGCGGACAATAGTATGGCGCAAATGATTGATTTAGCGCCCTGGGTTCATTCAGACCTGGGGGATTATAAGAAGTGTAATCAGTAAAATCAGCATGGAGTATTTATGAGAGAATCGAAGTTCTTTTAAGGTCGGGGCGTCAAAGACAATTGAAAAGGTTTATATTTCAATCACCCTACGGTGATTATTCACTATAGCTGTTTATCAGGATTGGGCGCTTATTTGAGCTGTTAAAAAATTTGGTAGCAGCACAAAGAATTAATCTACTTTTTCTCCGTTTTAACCATAGATTAACTCACAGAATGTTTCGGAAATCATTTCTGTCTTGTTGAGAAAGATCTCCAAACGTATGAACCAGAAACTAAATTTAAGAATAAAACGCCTGTCTGGATTCACGGAAAATGATATGAAGGCGATTAACAATGACGTCACGACACCTGTAAAGGCAAGTAAAAAAAAACATTTTGGAATAATAACACAACATCTCCATTGTAGTAGTTTGGTTGACAGTTTGAACAGTTCTACTATGTTTTATCGCCAACTTGGTTTCAATAGTAAATACAATCATTTCTGATTTCTGACCTTACATCCATCGTTAACGAATATATTTTTGACAATTTCAGGAAAGGTCTATCTTAAATGCTTTCTCAGTTCGTAAAAGATCGTTATCTGAACTACCATCTCCCAAATCAATACTTAACGATATCTCTTCATTATTCTCTTCTGATCCTAAGACCAGCTCGAGCCTGTTATCAAATAGTACACCAACTAAACAAAGACGAAACTCCGAGAGTTACAACGTCAAAAAACAAAGTATACCGGATATCACAGTCACTCATTCATTGCCCGTTCCCAACTTGGACAATTCACTCGGAACGCGGCCTAAATCACTAGCCTTGCTACGAAACACCGTTCACGTCTCCACGGCAATATTTCAAGATAGGGGTAGCCATGGAGACATTCTTGCAGTAAGTAAGCGCAACCCTAGTCCCAGGCCAAGTCCGAAACTTCTTCGTTCGACGTCGACGATCGATAGACGTACTCACCGGACTCATCTGTCGCATTGCCTGACGGTCGACTCATTCATCGATCTGAACTTTTCTCAATCTTCAACAACTGATATTGGAATGGATTCTAATGATGACTCGTCCATATTCAACCTTCAACACAGTCTACCTGGCTATGCCACACTTCCCAGAAGATATCAAAGGAAAAGGAATACAAATGAAATGGCGTAAGTAACTTCTTGTAAATTAAAATGAATCACACGCCACTCTGAAATATTTGACGTTGCCTTTTCTTACTGCGGCGCTAAATTAGTCTATTCTCCTAGAAATAACTCAAATAAAATTTTAGATTACAACAGCGCATAAAATCCCAAAAGCTGCTACATATTCGTTCGTTCGCTGTATAAGAAGTCTTCACATACTTTTAATTTCTTTTTCAGAACAACCCGTGTAGTGAGAATGGAAAAATCCGTCGATGACGTCATAGGCTTTTCGATATGTGGGGGTAATAAAATTGGTATCTTTATCAAAGAGATATTACCTAGCAGCATGGCTGACGTCTCTGGGCTGAAAGTCGGCGACAGAATCTTGAAAGTAATTTTATGTTTTCGTCCTTTTCGCGATTTCCAAACACTTTTATTCCGAATTTGAAATTTCTGGAGGACGTTCAGAAATTATGCGGCATATTCAGATGTAATTTTGAATTAACGCAAGGAAGCTAAGCGCTATAGTTTTTTCCAGGACCTTACATTCACATATGAAAAAAGCACTGTATTTCCAAGATACAAAGGGTCGAAAAAAAGCTCAAGAATTAAGAAAAAGTTGACAAATAAAATGAGAATTGAAGAGAAGTTGAAATTCATTTGAATTAAAGAGAGTTCGAATTATGGAGGTTCGAACTATATAAACTTGAGTGTACCTTTAATTGGCTAATATTTTGTTCCAGCTCAATTCTTCAGATTTGTCAAGAGCAACTCTAGATTTCGCGACTCGAATTATGCTGAATCATCGTAAATCGTCGCATTTTCGAATTGAAGTGAAGTCTTATCCGAGTAAGTAGTTAATTCGAACATTCCAATTTAAAAGTTCGAACAAATGTTCGAGATAACGAGCGAAAAACAGTTTAAGGGGCTAAATAATTGATTCGAGATTACGGAGTTCGAGAATGCGGATGTTTTTAGCCTAGAATTGCTTGAAAAGTTCAAGAGACCGGTTAAATAGTTCGAGATAGTGAAAGGTCGAGATAACAGATGTTGGAGATAACGAACGTCGACTGTAACTTCTTATTATTAAGCTTCCTAATGCGGTGTCTTCTTTTATAGATTTTGAAGAACTGTTATCAAAAAAGCCATACGAATCTTTGTATGTTAGGTAGGTATGTTGTTACGGTCATTTAGAATAACTATGGCCAAATAATTTTGATGCACACCCTCCCCCATCCCAATATGGATATTAAGTTGCTTGCTTACACAGGGCTGATTCGCACAACCCAATATTGAGATGAGATAGGGGGTTAAGAGTGAATTTGTCACATAACTTATTAACACGATTGTAGATTGAGTAAGCGTTCAGATTGAAATAGTATTTTGAAAATCATTTTCCCAGTCGTTTTCAGTATTCATCTTAGTTGAAAGACATACTTCGATACTGTTGTTTACAAAAGAGATACTTCGACACTGTTGTTTTCAAAGAGATACTTCGACACTGTTGTTTTCAAGGAGATACTTCGACACTGTTGTTTTCAAAGAGATACTTCGATATTATTGTTTTCAAAGAGATACTTCGATACTGTTGTTTAGGTGTCTACAGCCTCATACCGCATCGAAGAACAACGAGTTGAGCTTCCGGGTTGGCGATATACTCCACGTGACAGACACATTACGTCATTTTAACAAACAAACTTTGACATGGTGGTGGTATGGAGCATCTGTAGAGAAAAGCCAATCACGCTCTGCAGGCTTGCTACCACGTATTGAAGGGTAAGAGCTTCGTATCTACCGTCATGAGTTGATGCACATCATAAGTAGCGATGGAAGATATCTGTATCATCAAAACAACTATTCGACAAATACGACAGATATTTACCCGGTTTAAAGTTAATGCATGGCCTTTGATACCGTGAAAAGATTCTTTTCGAGGGAACCCTTTTTATGCAGAAAATACATGTGTCAATTCGGACCATCTAACAAGGAGAATAATTCATGGTCAAATGCAAATGTTTCGTCATTTAATGGATGGTTTCCACTGTGTGTTGACCTCTCACAAAAGAAAAGGAAACGCATAGTGTAAACAAGGCTTAAACTGTTGATTCTTAAAATCTTTTTAGATACCTTGAAGAATTGAAACGCCCTATTTCCACACAATCACTAGCTTCTATCGATAATGCAATGCAGAGCAAGACGAGTAAACGATTGAGAAGGATGAATAAGTCTGCACGGGAATTGAAGAAATGGCTGGTGAAGAACTCTGGTGCCTTACTTAACCAAAGCTTTACTAGAAAAAGAGACCATAGCTGGACTGAGAAGAGAGACGGACACCAACTTTCTTCTGATGGTGAGTACATCAAATATTTGTAAAATAAGGAGTGGAAACCGACCGATGTTAAGGACTTTTTTCAGTATCTGAAAATAAACTCAGCGAAATTGTTTTTAAAAAAAATGTTGGAAAATCACCGTCCTTCCCTTCAGAGATCAGGAGGGCTGCTTGCATCGCTATCAGGTCAATCCACCCCTCCCCACTGGAAAATTGCCCCTCCCTGTTGTATCGAGGTCGTATTTCTGTTACTTGTACCATTGAAAATGTCCCTTGTATAACATGCTCGGTGTGCCATAAACTTTTTGTGTCAAAAAAAGAAAGCTACGAGTGTTCATTTTCCATTGGAAACAAAACAGAATTTATTATACAGTCGAATCTCTTCGAATACTCAGTCTCTTCACAGTAAAAGTAACATCGTCGATGGAAAGATGACATTCAAAGTAACGGTACCAGCTGATGCAATAGACCTTTTTTCACCTGTTGATCTTTATGACGAATAGTCACTTGCCCATTCCTCTTGGCAAATGCGACGCAGTGCATCTATTGAAACGTTAATTATTTCTCTTCTTGTATGCATGAAGCCATTGCATTGAGACCCAAATCGAACACGACGTTTAGGGGAAATTTGGGGTTTGCGACAAAGGCCATGTAGTGGCGAAAAAATTTGGGCAAACTTTTTGGGAACGGGGGCTCTACGACGTCATTAAAACTTTGATCGACGACATTTCCTAAACGGTTCGTCATACATATATTTTCGTGTTCAAAATTTCGAATTCTACAAGATGGTAATACATCCGTTGCCAATTCCTAAATTTTATTTTTCGTGAACACTTTGGGTGACACAACGCAGGCTAAATTTGGGCGGCGAGCGATGCCGCTTTGGTGTCAAGTCTCAATAAAAATACTCTTTATCGCAGAGACTTTTTGACAAATCTTCTTACTGGGAGTGAGCACATCCAGCCTCGTTTGTGGTTTCTCTGGTCACGTGGTTTAATTACTTTGTAATTATCCTTCATTACAAAATTTCTGAGAGGAACAATTAACAGCTTCTTTTGACACTTCAAGGAGGAAAGGTGTATTTGTATAACGCAGTCGCTGTTTGTTGTTTTTAGATATTCGGAGGAACGTGTACTATGAAATTCTTTTGCAAGAACCAGTTTCAATTTAACGCCATCAAACAATCAAGAAATGTTGACTTTATCTTGTAGATAATAAATATCTGAAATATATTAATACACTTTCTTAGTTCAAACTTTCTCCCTCGCGAAGTAACAGGATAAATATATAAGTAAAAGAAGACACGTAACAAAAGAAAATATTCTTTTTCATAACATCGCAGGTATAGTTCGAACACTTCATTCATGGTGCCACTTCAGTACATAGTTTCTCTCAATGTTACGTAGATGCGTAGGAGATCTGAATAAGCTTTGTTCTTCTCCCTGTGGCTAATACCTGATTTCGAAATTTGTTTTTTCAGCCAATCACATCGTGACAGCAACTCCTTAAAAACAAAATAACTGAAATCATCCCACAATCACGCCAAATGTTCCGTTGAAACCCCTTTGATTCCTGGGAAAATTTTCCGTTCATCTCCATCATTCATTTGCGCAAGCTTTACTGGTGAATGGCGCACACGTGCCAGGCTATAGGATGGGGAAATCGCAGCCCACTTTTCTAAGATCTCAGGTGGAACAAAGCGATGCCACGTTAAGCAGCTCATTTTTCGTAAAGTAATAAGTTGAGAGTTGAATTTCTCAACGATATGTTATCAACTGACGAAGAGCTATTTTAAAGCAGTTTTACAAGAATCAAGGTGTGAAGGCTTAGAGTAAAAAAGTGGTCAACATTTGTGGGGAAAATCCCTCAACCCTACAATCACAGTCGGTGCATCTAGGTCAGTTTAGCATAAGACTTTCAAATCTGCTTACTTTTAAGATCTTCAGATTCTTTTCACAGTCGGCTTTGTCGTTTTCATTCCTTAATGGGCAACTCTACAGAATACGCAGAAATTGTCGTCATCATTCCCAGTCGGCAAAATCGTCCAAAAGTCACTGCGATGAAGAGCATTTTCATTGAAATAGAATGTAATTTCTTTAGAAATTCACTCCTTCGCAGAGATTTTTCAACAAATTTGCCCACTGAGATAGCAATGATGGTGAGGTCGTAAGTCTTGCCAGCACTAACAGTAAATAATTTTATGCAAAGAGGCCAACATGGACTACAGAGAACCGTGGTAGTATTCACTGGACAAATAGTGAAAACGAACAAAACAGTAGACACGAAGAGTGAAAACCAGAAAACAAAATAAATGTTACCTGAAATTTTGTTTTGATCACCACTATAACAGCAATAAGTAAACCAATGCATTTAGATTTCAAGAACACCTTCCAACTGGCAGGACCGTTTTCTTTTATAGCTAGCTCAATCTTGTCACCATTTAAATGTTTTAACTCCATCACACATTCCTGATTGGTTGTATACTTGTGGATTTCTGTTAAGAAGTTGACAAACAGAGCAAAAACATCCGCTATGCTTTTCACATTCGTGTCATGTACATCACATCGATTCTGCATGAACTTGATCTGATCCATAGTAAGATCGAGAGAAAAACAAATTTGTGAAATTTTATCATCATTCCATACATTGAGATTCAGAGTTATTTCTTTCATCAAGTCATCACTGACTGAACAAACTCCTTCTTGTCCAACTAATTTTGAAGTATCTACAACTTCACACAAATTCAGGACATTGATGGCGTGCGATTTGAGAAAGACACTAGTACATGAGCTGTCGGTAAGGAAATCTTCACAAGGAACAAAATTCAAGTAAAAATTCAAGATGGTTCCAGCATAAGAAAGCCAACTCCAAGAAATAACAAAACTGAAATCAAATTTACCATGCGGTGACATGCAAAAAGGCAAATTCTCAATATGACACTTTCTTGAAAGACTGCTGTCTAATTCTTCATTGCAATGATCTTTAAAATACTTAACAGTGATACTCCAACCATTTGAAAAACACATCTCTGAATCATTCTTCAAAGAACACGAGACTAGGAGACATTTTCTGCTTTCCAAAGTTATTTGTTTTAATTCAACAAGAACATCAAATTGAGAATCTTTATTTGAGTCTTTCTGTTGCAATTGGTAGCAAATTGATGTAGCCATTTTAATCTCGTGCAAAATATGATTCAATTTTTCAGATTCTCTTTTTAATTGTTTGAGTTCTTTGTTGGCATCATCTAACTTGCTGATGTTTACAACAAAATCGCCAGAAGATGACCCAGGGTAGCTTGGATTACCGTGTTTTTGTTTCGATGCACTCATTATTGAACTTGGTTCAATGTCATCAAAAGTAACTTTTAAGATTTTCTGTTTGCTGTTGAGACAAGCAACTGTTAACACCGGGACCGGAACAACACACATGGATTGCACACCAAATATTGGTACGGTATTCACAAGAACACAGTGCAAAGAAAAACTTAACCCCTGTATTACTTGTTTCATTCCTTCAAATCCATATGAAGGATTAGCCTTCAGAATCACTTTGTATAGTAATATCTGGCTTGAATTTGATACAATAACGGCATCACCCGTTGATGTAAATGCTGTTACAGGAAATGCCATCTGATCAACATGATACTGAATACCATCATCACCGTTAGAAGTGATCAAGACAATTTTACCATGTGTACCAATAATCACTAAGCAATTATTCCCAGAAAGATTTTTTTTATATGATGTAATTTTCTCCTTTATATGGGATTCTGCAGCCATTTCATATGGCAAAGTGGCACTGTTATCAAAACAAACTTCTTTAAGTGACAGACAACAGATAGAAAATATTGGCTGTCCAAAGCTGTATAGCATTTTTGGTTCTTCGCAAACACTTTTGTCCATAACAGATTGCAATACATTTGAATTTGAACAAAGTATGACTCCGAGTGACCCTTGTGTCATTCCAGAATCATTGCATAAACATTTGAATAGGTTAGCAGAGACCAGAATATCAGTATCCAAATTAGGCAAATGCGATATTGTTAAAAATGATGCCACATTATCTACAAAGTCATTGCTTGGGGACATTGACAGGAAAAAATGTTTTTCCAAGCTTTTGCAAACATTCAGTTTTGATTGTTGCAACTTGACATCAAATGAATGGAGGCTGAGATAATCAATGTCATCAAATAATATGTAGACCGATGATTTTCGGCAACTTAATTTCTCACCATTCAATTTGCGTATTATTGTTACAGGGCCTAATTCGTTAACATCCAATTTTGAAGAACTTTGTGGAACTTTTTTAATGGGGCACAGTAAGTCGTTAAATACATCTTCAACATCACCAGTAGATTTGGTTACAAAACTTGAAAATCTATGAGAACAAATCACAAAATAATCAGCCATATAATTAATCGTCAATAAAAGTCATAAATACTCTTAGACCTTGTTTACAGTACCCACAACAGAACTGAAGAGGCCATCCTGGGTATAAAAAAATACTTAAATAAAACAAGGAATTACCTTTCAGGAAGATCTTTGACAAGAAAACATAGACAGCTGCCAGAAGTTAACACAAAAAATACATCTTTGTTGAAATCAAAGTCCACTATCTGTCCAGGAAAGGATATCTCATAATAGCACACATTGATTTTGGTGTTCTTGCAATGAAACAATTCTTTCCAACTCTTTTCTCTTGCCATTGCTTGACAAGCCAATTCATTGTTTTGTTTAAGTTCCACAAAAACAAGGTTAAAATTGAAGTTGAAAACAATAAAGGCCATGTCTGATGAATCACTGAGATATTTAATTTTTGGATTTAAAGGGTTTTCAAAGCTTTTAAAACCATCAAAAATATAATGGAGGCTTGAATTTATATTCATATTCACTGCTATACAGAAGTCTATAAAGAGAAGGAATATACAATAACGCCATGATATTTTATATTCTACAGTTTAAAATTGTTAGTTTCATGTTTTACAGTCATCAGCTATATAATATTTGACCTGTTTTTACATTGATGTTACCATTGAACACTGTTATATATAATACTCACTGTTACTGCCGCTGGCCAAACTTATGGCGACACAGAAACAACGACAGTATTGTTTCCCTTATGGTTTTGACGCGTCTTCACATAGAATGACGACTACAAATAAAATACAAGTACATAATTAACTAAAGTGAAATAACACAAGAAAGATACAAGAACTAAACCAATAAATGTAGACATAAACCAAGCAAAAGACAAAATCACAATCATAAACACTTACTAAAACACTGTGGGCGAACACATAAACACTTGCACAGGCAGCTTACTGCAACATACTGACGGACACAGGAGTTCACCAACACTTATAACATTCAAATCATACGATACAAACTCTCGCGAGACAAACGATTAACAACGAAATAATAGACCAAATTATAAGACGTTTACAAGACAATATGCAAATTAATACACATGAGATATACACGCTTAACAATACGACTAAAGAATACAGGAACTCATGATAATATATACAATGCATACAATGCTATAATCATTTAACTACTATAAAACAAACAAAACATAATTAACGTCAACCTATATTACAACACAAAGAAAGCTACTGCCAAACGGCAGTAACACTCACAACTTATACATAAATGGAAATTAATATTCTTAATTAATTCATAAAGCTTTACACCCTTTTTTTATAAGAACAATCTTATATAAACACGAGCCTCAGATTTGGCCAAAATAAGAACAACCTGAGGCTCAAATCAATGTTTCAAAAATTAAGAACAGTCTAAGCTTGAATTTTCTTATAAATACAACTCATGATGTAAATTCTCTTGGCAAATGGTTTAGAAGTTTGTTTCCTTTTTTCACCTTAACATACCTATATCCGGGTCATTACCGAACAGCAACCATGCTTTTAAACAGTTGTTTTTAAGAAGATTTTTAATTTTACTGGAAGTTCCATAAATAACAATAAAATGAGGCTGAAATCTGAAACTGAAGAACAAAATAAGAACAATTCAGGCTGAAAAAGGCTCAAAAAATAAGAACAGCCAGCCTCAGGTCAGATTTTATTGATGGTTCTTGTAAAAAAAGGTATGTATTAATCTTAAATTTCCTCTCAATATTTCTGTAGTCTGTAGTTAATTCAACAGTCTACAAAGAAGGGCAGTTACTACAACTGTTGATTATCATTTCACACCCACTGATTTACCCTCTGAAATTTCATATGCTATATGCTTCAAAACTTTAGCTTTCTATATATATGAATCATTTGGTGGAACAACTAGCTAGGAGTTAAAGTAGGTAAAAAGAGAAAATTTATATGAAATAACAGAATATTTTATTTTCATTTTGTCAGATTTTTGTTCAAATATTAGATGTTCTTATTGAAGATGAATGAAGACCAATCTAATTTGGTGGTTTAATTTGACTCAGCAAAAACATTGTGGTTTGTTAAAGTTAACTTTAACATAATGTTTTGTTATTTTAATAGCTACATTTTCAAGATGATGTTAAAAAATGAATGTGCTCTATCTTCAGGTATTAGAGTATAAATATGCAGGCTTGAAGAAGGCTTTCACAGAATTTCTCAGAAAAACAATGTTTTTACCACCATTCAGCAGATCTCATGTTTATGTTTTTATTTTCTCATAAACCGAGAAATCTTTCTTTGGGCTAGGAGGGGGGAGGAGAGGCCTACCTATTATAAAAAGTTGGGTTTAGTATTTCTGGGAATTACATTATTTAACAAGGTTGTTGAATTGAAAAGTTAGTTATACAGTTTGTTTAACACATAAACAACGCAAGTTACTTTTATTTACATAATATTAATACTCCGTCATCCTGCAGCACGTTTACCACCCTGAAGCAAATAAGACAATAGAGTACTCTCCTCCCATAATCTTTTGAATATACAGAGTCTATTATGAAAAACAACTCGTTTTTTACTCAAATAAAAATTAACGAGTTAATGATAAAACACCAGTAATAAAAAGAGATAATCTCTCATATTAAAAACCAATATAATAAAGAAATGCACGCTGTCCATTTAAAGGTCATATTTCGTATAATTATCACCACGTGGTAAAAAAGCATAATAGGCAGAAATCAAAATACCGTCAATAAAGCTTGGTTCACAGTAGCTTGGAGGGATGTCCTGAGAAACAGTTTTTTGTTATATACAGGATTATTTGTTTATGTTAGGGTTATGAAATGTTGAAAATGAACATTCCTTTTCATGCACATGTTGAAGAAGACAGACGATATAGATGATATTGTTTTCATATATCATTTGTTTTTCTTCTGCTGAGAAAACAACAAAAAAGACAAAAAACTCCTCAATGGTTTGATCACTTACTCTTCTCTAATATTTTCTCCCATTTTTACGTTTGACTCAATTTATTTATTTATTTATTTATTTATTTATTTATTATTTATTTTCCGTAGGTTAAAAGTTACAGTTTTCAACTGATGTGGACCTACAATTTCGTTTTCTCAACATATTACATATAATATTTCATCTTGCAGAATTTGAAAAAGTCTCTTCTCTATTCAAATTTTCATGGTTCTCCTTGTAGCGCACACTAAGGGGTGTCCAAATGGACAACGTTTGTAACTGAATATACATGTATGTTCAAACTGAAATCAAATAGATGAGTTTCTGATGTTAATTACCAGTTAAAGATCTGTTTAAACTAAAAATCTAATAAACTTCACAAAAACAGATTTCGAGTGCTAATGAGTATTATTTTTAATAATTTTTTTTGTCTTAAAAACGCCTCCTGAGAACCGGTTTAACCGATAGTGTGCAGAGAGCATCTAATTGCCAACCAAGATGCGTGCGCATATTGGTAGGAAATTGACTTGATCTATTAAGCATTTATGTTGAAACTCACAGCAATTATCGAGCAAAAAACACTAATGTTTATAAACATCACGTCACTTAGAAACTCATCTATAAACTGAAAATTGTTTAAAAGTCTAAACCTAAGAAAGAACACACCCAAAAAACAAGATGGCTGACAAAAGCAAAACCTACCAGGTAGCCAGTAAAAGTACTGTGAATAGTGTGCTTGAGTTGAGTTCTTTGAATGAGTATATGTGGTGATAATTGAAAAACTAATTATTGATAATGACTAGTTTTCTCCATCATGAGTGTCAGAGTCAGAATGATGAATGTTGACAAAAAGTGTATATAATAATGCCTAATGACAATTCCCTGACAATTAACAACTGAAAATAATCAAATATGACTCATATAATTGAGAAAGTGTGAAGCATTCTCACTGAACTCAAGGGAATATTTTTATTCCTTAAGCCTAGTGTCCACCAAAGGTTCTCTAAAGGGTTTATGCTAAGTGCAAATAATTAGATTTAAAATTCAACGCCGGAACGTCTAGTGCAATGTCTTTGATTTCTGAATTTTTGTCCTTAGCAAAATTTTGGTGTTACAAATTTGTGCACACCTTCAATTTTTTGCTTTACTTGTTTATGGTAAGGTGTTCATTCATGCGCAAAATTTTGATTGTGTTTCCTGTTTTTTCTAAAGGACACTGATATGTGAATTACGTTCATCTGAATTTATGTCACGTTTAACAATATATTTTCATGGCACAACAGAACCAAGTTTCTTAAGATTTTGTATTAATAAATTTTGTATCTGCGGTATTTTTGAAAGCAATCTTCAGAGACTTGAAGTTCGCTTGATTACAGGGTTCGTGTAGTCAGGGAAAGTCAGTAGGAAAAGGAGCTACATATAGTCAGGAAAAGTCAGTGAATGTCAGGGAAGGATGAAGAAAGTAGGATAGGATAACTGTTTGGTCCTACTTGGTCCTCTTTCTAGCCTGTTTTTGGCCCCAGTTGGTTTGAAACTAGATGAAACTCAGTGTTTACTGTGTTCAAATAATTTTATTTTCAAGAAGCTTTTTGCATTTTCTGTTGTTTGCATTATTCTGAACTTGAAGTTTCTTCATGTTGAAAGATGCTTCAGGTTAAAAACATTACATTTTCTGGATTTTTTTCAGGAAAAATAAATACTTTCCAGGAGAAGTTAGGGAATTTCTTAGGTTAAGAGCTGTACGAACCCTGTATTATCATTTAAGTTTCTGTTAGTAAAGCATTAAAGCTGTTTATAGATATTTTGTTAGTACTCTGATGGGAAGCCATTTTGAAGCTTGAGATTATAATGATGTGCCTTGAAAAGGAATACCTGTGGAAGGTGGATTCAATTTTATGTTGTTTGTCCTTTTAAAATGACGAAAAAACTCATCCTTTAAAAGGTTTCTTTTAAAAGGATCATGTAATTCAGCCTTACTAATAGTAATATTTTCTTTCCCTAATAAGTTTATCAGTAACTGTGGATGAAATGTTTGCTCTAAAATCTTGTTCCTGAACTTCTGGATAAGTTGAATTAGAACTGACATTGATTTGTAATTTAAGTCTATCTTCTCCGAAGAAATTATTTTACTTTCCTGATTATTTTATAGTTCTTACATTGACATAAACATCATTTTGTTGATATAACACATATATCAGCCTTACTAACACCAAGGTACTTAAGTTTTTGTTTCAAATATAAAATCCTGACATAAGTTTCGAAATACTCATTTATAATTTTCTTCGATGTTTGGTGGATACTGTGTTCAAGAGGTAAGGCTCAGACACAATGTACAAAACCATAGACTCCGTTTCAGCTTAATGGATTGAAAATTTACCCTTTACGAAATAATTTTCCACAATGACAGCACCAATCTTAATCTTTGAATGAGGTTATATTGTTACAAAGAGTTACTCTCGCAGACACTTCAATCATTTTTCTTCTAGTCAAAAGTGAAGTGATATGATGAAACGTTGCATTGGTTTTCGAAATGGTCTGATGAAGGGTATGCTTAACCGTTCAACACAAACCTTCAGTGCAAATCACAATATTGAGGTAATTCTATCAGAAATCTTCCCCATAGATTGCTTGAGTGTTTACAGTAGAATGAAGAGGCTGTTTTGTGGTAGTGAAATTTTTCGCTTCACAAACTTATGACTGATAAATTGAGTTAAATTTCCTTAAAATATATAAACATTGTTTTATTTGTATGTTTTATGGTAAAGCAAATTGGAAGGAACAGGATAGTTTGAGTTTTTTATGAGAAACATTTTTAGGGTTTCAGAGGTAAACAATATTTACAAGAGAGCTTTCGGTGGGATGAAAAATGATTTTTTAGAATAAATTCGTAGAACGAATACAAATTAAGAAAAACTTTTTAAATTATTGGAAAAGTGTATTACCTTTGTTAATAAGCATGTGTTATCTGTATTAGTATGAGAAACTCAAACTTTCTGCTATTTAGCCTTGTGAAATGTTAACAGTAAAAAAGGTGCAGCAGGGGTTATTTATTGTCATTACTCTTGAAATGTTTGGTTATTTTTTTGAAAATGAAGGCGTATTGTCATTATTAAACTTTTACTTCTTATTAGAGTAAACATCTGAAGATGATCCTGACAAAGCAACCAAAATCTAAAGTATCCTCTGATCAATTAGTTTTTGGGAAAGTAATGACAGACCACATGCTTGAACTTGAATGGAATAAAGGTCATGGTTGGAGTACACCTGTCATTAAACCCCACACTCAAATTAATCTGCATCCATTGATAGGTGCCCTTCAATATGGTGGCCAAGTATGTATAAAGTTATTTGGAATATGACAGAAAGTTTGTCTTACTAATAATCTTTTTTATGGTGGCAGATTTATCCAAGTCTAATCATATGTTTTGTCGAAGATATCAGTACTTCAGCTTATTTTTTCTTTATTCCCTGTACTTCTGTTAGTCTCTACAGCAAATGTACTGAAAAATCACTGAAAAGAAGTGGATTTCTATAGAGTTATACACACTATTTCAATAAAAATGTTAAGACGACGGAAACGTGAATTGATCAAGAGAAGACACATTCAATTATGACACGTTCATGTATTAAAGCTTTCGGCTGACAACAGCCATCTTCAGTGCGAGTACATACAGATATGAAATATTTTTTAAAGAAACGCCTTTTTTTATCAATTATCATAAAATAAAATATTACCTAATAAGGTAAATCAAGTGTCAGTATGCTGCGATTGCGCAAGCACTCCTCAGACGATTGATTGACCGAACTTATCGAATAAATACGATGGAGCAGAAGAGATATTTTTGTTGAGAATAGGTTTTTCTTTACTGGAAGACCTTTGCACCGCTTTAACAAGCTTACTACGAATATTACTACGAATATTCACTGAATATTTGTAGTAAGCTTGTTAAAGCGGTGCAAAGGTCTTCCAATATATGTGACCTTAGAGTTATTTTTAGTTCACAATCTCGTATGTCCTCGTTTTTTAGGTTCAAAGACCGTGTTCCTAAGTCCTTACTTTCAAATGCAGTGTACAGATTTACGTGTAGTAGCTGCAATGCTTCTTATTTTGGTAAGACCACTAGACATTTGAAGGTCAGAGCTTCTGAACACCTGGGCTTGTCCCCGTTAACGGGAAAGATAGTTAAGAGCACACAGAACACAGCAGTTAAGGACCACTTATTATTTTGTAATTTTAGTTCTTCTCTTGATGATTTTCATGTCATTACATCTGCACGTAGTAACTATCTTCTTGAAATAAAAGAGAGCTTAATGATCTGTAAAGAAAAACCTATTCTCAACAAAAATATCTCTTCTGCTCCATTGTATTTATTCGATAAGTTCGGTTAATCGATTGTCTGAGGAGTGCTTGCGTAATCGCAGCATACTGACACTTGATTTACCTTATTAGGTAATATTTTATTTTATGATAATTGATAAAAAAAGGCGTTTGTTTAAAAAATATTTCATGTCTGTATGTACTCGCACTGAAGATGGCTGTTGTCAGCCGAAAGCTTTAATACATGAACGTGTCATAATTGAATGTGTCTTCTCAATAAAAATGCTCTTTATCACAGTGCCTTTTTGACAACTTTGCCCACTGGGAAGGTACTTTCTCTAATAAGCGCCTGGGAACTTTTGCAAATTTACAGAATTCTTGAGGGCAATTATTCCATGCATGGTGGTAATGAAGTTTTAGTAAAAACAAGTGGGATATTTTGAGTTTACTTGTTTTGTGTAAAAAAACTAAAGATGGTCAAAAATGAACATTTCTACTAAGTTTACTCTTGGTCTATTTCCTCTTCTTCATTTTTGTCTCTGTTATCTTATTTTTGAACTTTCCAATATTTTTTTGAAGAATGGCAAACCAACTGGGACATCTTCAGGTACATTCAGGCCTACATTTTTCTTACAGATTTATGAAGGGATGAAAGCATTCTACGGTGTGGATGGAAAGTTTCGAATATTCCGGCCAGATATGAACATGGCAAGATTTCACCGATCCGCTGAAAGAATGTGTCTTCCTGTTTTTAACAAAAGTGAACTTGAAAAATGCATCATAGAACTTGTCAGACTAGAAAAAGATTGGATTCCAAAAGACGATGGATGTTCATTATATGTTAGACCATCGCTGGTCTCCTTAGATGTAAGAACGTTTATTTTTCCATTTATTTTTTGGATTAGTTTTGTTTTCAGTTTCTGATCATGTATTTTGAATCAGTTTTGCTTTAGACTGTCTCATCATGTGACGACATCACAAAAGCGTTATTGTTTGTTATTCTGTCACCAGTCGGATCGTACTTTAAAGGGGGCACAATGAAACCAGTGTCTCTTTTTTCTGACCACAACTTCGTTCGTGCGTGGCCTAGTGGTATCGGGGAATACAAAGCTGGAGGGTAAGTGGCAACTTTTGCATTTTCACTTCTCACTGGATCCATCATAAATCCAAAGTCCACATCATGTAAAGTCCACAGGTGATGATGGAATTTTTTACCTTGCAGAGGTGTACTTACAATTTCCTGTTAACTATTCCAGTAATTATGGACCTACTGTTTATCTTCAACGAGTTGCTGAAAAGAAAGGTTTTGATCAAATACTATGGCTTTACAATGATGAGGTATGTTTTATACTCCTAGTTGAAAAAAAGTTTTAAAACATTCGAGTTAGCTCACAAAACCTTGTGATGACGTTACTCTATGCCGTTTCTAATTGATAGGTGACTGAAGCTGGGACCATGAATATTTTCATGCACTGGATAAATGAAAATGGAGGTAGGCCTGGTTTCTTTCGTCGTGATTTTTGGAGAAAGGAGGGGGAGGGACTTTTAGAATTGTGAGTTGTGTGAATTGTGAGTTTGGTGATATTGAGTGAGTGGGATAAATTTACGGAAACGATTTATGGAGATAAACTAAAAGGATAGCCGAGAAGTTTCCCTTCCTATGCACTTACCTCGTGGTTTGTCACTAACATTTTCTGTCTAATAAGATGGACCTAATATTAATGGGTAATTTCTGAGTGAATGGATGATCATTAAGTTGAACTTGAGAAGCCCCCAAAACTCTGAAAGTAATATCGTACCTACGAGAAATGATTGACTATCATGCAGTCAAAAAATTTATTTTGAACTTTGACCCATTCTTTCTTTTGTGTGGGAAAATATGGTAAGATTACACAGGAGGTTTAGAAGTTCGGGAACGCTTTTTATTCTATATTAAAGCCGAGTTACACTGTTTCGTTATTTATAGCTAATTTTCTTGTAATGCGAAACTCAAGAATAGGATATTTCGGCTACCGTACATTTTTCCTTAACATTGAGCTTACTTATTTTGCAACTTATGAAGGAGTACATTTGTATTGAAATATACACACTATTTCATAGTCTTCGTCGCAGTGACTTTTTGACGATTTTCCACACTAGGTTCTGCTGCTGAGCCTAACAAGTACATAATATTTTTTCTAATTAGATGAAGAATTGATCACCCCTCCCCTGGATGGTTTAATATTGCACGGTATTACGAGAAAGTCGTTCTTAGAGTTGGCTATCGAATGGGTATTTTCAAGATCATGTTGAATTGAATATTCCTTCTCTTCGATGATAATAGCTTGTGATTTTCCATTTCCCTTGTTGATTGTATAGGATGAATTTCTGGTATCGGAGAGAAAATTTACAATGAAGGATGTTCGAAAAGCCCTTGATGAAAACAGGGTAATAATCTGAAATTTCCCGCCAAAATTTCCTCAAACCATGTTTTTGCTAGTACATTTTTTTTTTTTTTTGCAGGTAAAGAGTATATTTGCCTGTGGTACCGCATGTATTGTTTGTCCGATCCATCAGATCTGGTATGAGGAGAAGGTACGGCACTAGGAAATCACTCCTGGTTAACGGTTGTCTTCGAGGTGAAATTGTTCTTTTATGAGAATTCTGATGTCTTTTCAGGTGCTGGAAATTCCTTGTGATATCAATGTTTCGTTAGCGAAACGATTTTACGACACGTTACGCGACATTCAGGTTTGTATCGGCGAATCATTTGAACATTAAGTAACGTATGCTATTAGCTGAAACACAGTTCGTGTGCTTGTTACAATGATTGAATTCTCTACATTATTGGGGGTTCTTTTTACATCACCCTTTTATGGCGTTAAGTTTCTCAGGCGTTTTAAACACCTGAAAAGGGCGTTCATTTTGTAGCATTAATTGGAACGTTTCGTCAATAAACAAACGTAAGGTGGAAGGTGGAGGGAAAAAGGCGAAGACGCTGCGTAAGTTCCATGAAGAAGTTCCCGTAAAAAGCAACGAAACAGTTTTTAATGACAAATATAACAGATGGTTTTTCAACAAGAAGTCTGGGACTAGATGTTCCCGCCATAGAGCCAATCACATACGAATAATATATATATAACTTTTCAAATAGTCAAAAAAGGCAAACACTCCGATCTCTTGGAGTTCTCTGAACATCTGATCTGCTAACTTTCATCAGTGATATTTTGAAAATAAATGTTAGCGTAATGACGAAAAACCTTCAAGGTCGAATCAGTACGACGTGTAATTGTTCATAAGAATTGGACCATATAAGCATTTTGGTCAACATTTGGTCCAAAATGGTTTCTTTTGAGCAGATTATAAGAAATGACCCTAAAATTACAGCACATGAAAATGTAGCACGTACAAATTGTCATAATAATTAAACCATATTCACAATGAGGTCCAAAGTTTACCCAAATACCTTTTTTTGGGACCAAGATTTTCCTCTGAAATTCGAAATAAACACTTTGGAATTGCGTCGTGCAAATCATGAGGGAAATTGGTCCAAGTTTTCTTTTAAATATTTTTTTTTATTTTCAGTACGGTCGTGTGCCACATGTATGGGCTCCAGTCATTTGCTGAAAGTTTATTTTGGTGAGTTTGGTAGAACAACGAACAAGAAACAATAGTTTATGTAATTTCAAATTCTTTTCGTAAAGTTTTTATGCATACTATCCACTAGACAAAGTCGTCAAAAAGTCACTGCAACGAAGAGCATTTTGATTTAAATAGTGTGCACGTTTCTATAGAAATGCACTCCTTTGTAGTGATTTTTTCAATAAATTGGCCTACTAACACCGTTTATATATATTTAAAATTTATACACGATATCTTATATTTTAACTTCACTTGTCAACTACAATGCTGGACAAAACTATTAGAATTATACAGATTACGAGCATCTCTCTTCCTCTCCCCAAAACAAAGTTGTTTCAGTTCGGTTTGAGTCAGTTTCGGCACAAACAAGCTTCTAACAAATTTGTTTGGGTGAAGGGGGGAGGGGGGGGGGGGGGGGGGGGGGGGGGGGGTGGGGTGTTGATACTTCAAAAATTCTGTTTTGTTTTGTCCAAGATTGTTGGTCTTGGAAAGTATATTATGAAAACATGTTTTTGTGTTCAGTTGCCGGGTTTAAAACTATATTTAAAATATTTTTGATTATTATTATTTATATATCACATTTGGGGAATCACCAAAGCCAGGGGTACTAACAGGGTAAGGATAGCATTCACACAGTTGTATATGGAATATATTATTATATATTATTAAACTCATTCATATTTCTTTGTAATTGCTCTAAAAAAAACACTACATTATGTTGAATTGTTTTTCTCTTTTAACGTAGGAAGATAGTTTGGGTTTTTTTTGCAGCAGGCATTTCATTGAAATTCGTAGATGACGTGTTTTTTCGAATTGTGCGTACTGGCGTGAGTTGAAAAAACACTGCGAAGGAGTACATTTCTATAGAAATATTCATAATATCTCAATGAAAATGCACTTCGTCGGAGTGACTTTTTGCTGATTTGCCCACTAGTTTGTGTATCTCAAGATGTAACCAGCAAAGACGGTCTCGTTTTAAATCTCTGTAAGACCCTATGAAATGACTGTTACTATAAATGTATTTTTAACCCAGTTGGCACATGGTCACTGTGGAGAAGTGCATATACACATAGAAATATAGAAATATACACACATTTTCAATTGCTCTTCTTCGTACTGACTTTTTGCCGACTTTGCCAACTCTCCTTGAAGCAAAACTTGAAAACTAACTTGGGTTTAAACATTGTGCGGGGGCGTTTATTGCAAATTTTCAGAATTTTGGGTGGTACTTAACTGATGGTGGGCGGTAATTTCAATTCGATCGTGTAGTGAGAACCTGTTAACGAGGTGCTTTTTATACAAGAAGTTGAACAAATTAATGAATATTAATCGTTTTGCGAATGACAACCTCGTCCCCTGACTTCTTCCCTTTTGGTACAGTGATTCTTTGTCATCAGCCAGTATCATCAGAGGAAGCAATAAGTCCTTGGAACGAGGCTGGCACATCAGGCAGAAGAGATGAATGTGTTACATAGAATGACATCGAGTCAACGCGTTGCTGTGTTTTTCAGTCAATTTATTATTGTGATCGATTGAATCATACCCACTAAACAATATACCGTAGCTTACTTCCATTTTGTCTTCGTGTTGCACGAGCATTAATTTCTTGACGCAATTTTCTCTCTTCCGTGGGACTGGGTTTGAAGTAGCTCTCTCGTCAATGATGACGGCAATGTTAATCAAGAACTGCTCGGCCGGCTTGTATGATCTGATGATGTACAACAGGTTTCTTTGATACCTTGAACTGGCGGTAGTTTTGAGAATATCAACATCTGATGCATACGTTGGTGTGAGATGTGTTCCTTCTGCCGGAAAAGCAATAAGGTCGTCAACACATAAGAAGGTTATAAATAAACAGCCCCGCCCTTTTTGTTTATATCCCAACCAGGCATGATTGAAATAAAACTCGTTACATCTTTTGTTACTGTGCATTAAATTTTCCAGTGTCTCAACATAATGGTAGACGTTACTATAGTAACATTCCCGGAGATGTTCTGTCTGACAGATTTGCTGACATTTTACGGAACAGTAATGCGTAAAGCAATGTTTACACGATCTGAATTTCAGTTCGATCTCGCCTAATAATAATTCGGATTTACCACACAGTTTATTATTGCAGTAAAACCGTTTGCGTTCGGATTTTCTGGGTGGTTTTTCAGGCGCCGGAATAGATGGTTGTATTATGGGCGTCTCTTGAATATCAGTGATTGAACGTTCTTCTGTTTGATTCGAAGGAATTCCCAACGTGCATCCAACAGCTATAGAAAGTCCAGTTGCGTTCTTCACACAGTTCTTTTCGCATGTTGACGTTTTGTAGTACTCGTCTTTTTCAATACCTTTAAAATTCGATGGAGAAAAACATGTTGCTGAAAGAAAATTCAGCGTCTGGTCACCCGAATTATTATTATTATTGAAGTCTGATATCGAGCAATGATTTATTGCTAGCGGGAATGAAAACAAACGCTGAAAGTCCACACATTCTGAGATGGGAAATGGTTCGGACACGTGTCGTTTGTATTTCGATTGCTTGGACTTCTTTTTCATTCGGTTTATTTGACTAATTCAACCTCCAATGATAAACCAATTAGAAAAACGCAATGTATTCTCTTCTTTATCTTTTTTCAGAGTAAAAGCTCTAAATTTTTTGTGGAAAGATCTAAATATTACTCATCTTCATTCAGAGAAAGAGAATAGACAAGAACGAAACAGCTGCCATCTAGAGATTATTATCATAAAAACAAAATGGAAGAAGAAAGAAAGGATTCTATATACTTCTTTTATTTATAATCAAACATGGTAACGGAAAAAGCTTCATGAAAATTTCTTTGAAAAGAAAGCTGACCAAAAAACAGTGATTCCGTGTTTGTTTTTTGTTGTTGTTTTTTTTTGGTTTTTATTTTCAATTTATGAGTTGATAAAATACAGACTCGAGCACTCGAGAGGCCGCACAGTCGTATTGAACAAATACGAGAAAAAAGTGTTATATGATGTTAGAATTTCTTAAGAGATATGTGGTTTGTCTAGAATTCATTTGTTGTGGTTTTGGTCTGGTCCTGATTGTTTCATGAGCTTTCGCCAGCTGTTCCGTACCGATACCATATCAGCTTTTTTTTTGTATAGGGCTATTTGGGGAGTGTGGGACAGGGAAGTTGCTAAGCTTAAATCGTAACCACTAAAATTGCACTTTCAAATTTATTTAATCTCTAATTTCTAGGGAGAGGAACTATGGTATTATATGGAACCCGATTTCTTAAATATTATAAATGCAGCTGGTTGCTGCAGCGAGCCAGCGGCATTTTTATTGATCGAATAAATTGGACTGGGCATGAATGTTAGACACTAGGAAAGCTTCATATTTACTTAAAAGTATGATAAAATTATAAAGATACAAATATTAAAGAATGTTTCGACAAACGTCCGTCAGTCACTTAAACTGACATCAAACAAACAGACGATGACTAACAGAGTGTTTCAGGTAAAACTTGGGTGCAGGTCGTAGGTCCTGAGTCTTACTTTTTCAAATCCCCGATGAAAACCATCAGATAGAATTAGAAAAAAAATTTTCAGTCAACATCAATTCATTCACCGAATATATTCAATAGTTTTCTATCGTATGTTTAAAAATAAGTCAATATTTAGATAAAACTTCCTCATTGATTCGTATTATAACTGGTTTCTAGGCAACCAGATGTGATTGTTATTGGCTTTTGATGCTCTTCCTTGCACGGGTTTAAAACTTGCTCTCCGTCACATGTCATGTATTAACGTTTCCTTATTAGATAAGTTTCCAAGTGAAGTAATGCTTACAAACAGTGTTCTTTACTCGATGATTGCTGTATACTATAATGTTAAAAGCTATTCTTTAAAAGTGCATCCATCTTTAAGTGCATCAATCTTTTCAGTTTATGAGATCCTATACAGTGTGTCCACAAAAAAAGCTGGCCTCTCTAACTTTGAAGAAACACAGCTGTTTTTCTGTTTGCTTACTTTCAACAAATTTGGCCACTACCCAGAAAGATGATTTTTTGCTCCTGATTTACAACACTTATCGAAACACTCGAAATCAGCATAGTCATGAAAATTGGATGAATGCTTGCCCCAAAATTCTTTTTCCAGCCATCTATATTTTATAGTCACATTAGGCTGTGATTGGGTAATTCTGGAGTTTTGAGGGGTAATGTTGTGGTTTCAAACACCTCGTGTATAACGCGGTTTGAACAAGCTTTTCAAAGTCATTCCTATTAATTTGTTTTACTATCGAGACTATCAACACTGACTACTAAAAAAATCCACGAGCGAAAACAGCGAAACTGCTCATTGTCGACATTTTTCTCAGATGAAAGTGCATAACTTTTACTTCCGAATACTTTGTTAACAGAATCCCATCTCTTACAATCATAGGTTGCACTTACCAGATGAGGTTCAGTGAATAGAGTTTCTTATAAACCGTTTCTTAAGCCTGGTTCAGACCTGGCGATAACGACGATTACAACGATTAAAAAATTAATCTTCGCAATCGCCAATCGCCAGGTGAGAACACTCTCAAGTACTTCATTACTAAATAGTAAGAAATCAGTAATTTTTTATATTTCATCGTCGTAATCGCTCGGCGTTTAGCGACGATTCTGACGATTGCAAAAGTGTTCACATTAGACAATAACGATGTTTATGACGATCACACTGAATTTTAAGAAATTTATAAGAATCTCTATTCACTGAACTTCATCTGGTCAGTGCAACCTATGCTATTAAATTGAGAAATGCCAGATATGTGAAATGTGAAGTTTGTTCAATTATTCCAATATGATAAGAAACCCTTAAAAATATTACCTGGTAACTTTAACGTAAATCTGTAAGAAACAAAAGTTTAGTTTCTGATGAAAAAAAGAATCCGGGTATGTTAAGTGGAAACTGGAAGTATTTTCTTTATAATATGTCCTTTCACTATGTATCGAAACGAATATGTGTTTATTGTGGTGTGTCTTGGACTTTTCCCAAACAAGGGGAGTGCAAAGTTGTGTATGAACGTTTCGATACGGCTTATTTACACGTGGCTTTTATACTTTCAGTAAGATGATTTTCACTTTAAGCTCAGTATGGAAATATAAATCTCTTATGTAAGTGCCGCCAAAAATAAACCTAACGTAAAATGCAACCTCAAAAAGAATATGATTAAGAACCGAATCAATGAAAATTTTTCACGTTATTATGAAGGCATCCGAAAGTCTTTTGATCATTGATATTCTGTGCTATGATATCATGAAGGAAATGCTAGCATGAACAACACGTCATTGCTTACATGTTTTGAGCGTTGATATCAATCCAATTTGTGATATCCTCTTTGTGTTAGACCGGCAAATGCTTTTTCCCAGAATTTGCTGAGTCAGCATATTTTCGTGCACTTTACATCATCAGCTTTTTAGCACTTGAGGTGTTACACCGTCAACCTAAACTGGCTTCCGATCAAAGAAAGAATAGAATTCTCAGCAGCAAAGATAGCATACAAATCCATCTATGATGAGCACTGGCCTGAACATCTGAAGAATCGGTTTCGTGAACCAAATGAACGTCTACGAAATGCAGGATATTTTAAACTGCCAACAAATATTAAGAACTCATTTCTAGACGTAACTAGCAAAGTATTCAACGATGTACCATTGAGCATACGCAATGAAAGTAATTTTACAAACTTCATCAGAAAATCCAAGAGATACCTTTACAACAAGGTTCTTGCCAGAACAATTTCTGAATGACTTTTATATAAAACGAAATATTGATAATTAATGTTGTGTTAATTTGTTTTTTCACGTTCTTTTATATAACACACATGCACAATTTTATACGCTATTTCAGGAGAAGAGCCAATGTAATATTTGGAACTTGAAATATAAACAATTATTATTGTTGTTATTATTATTATTATCTGGTAAGAAACCTTTTGAGTGAATTTTTCATAGTCATTTCATAGTTTCATAGTTTCATACTTTTTCGTGCAGCGATGGTGTAGTGGTTAGTACCTTTCAGTACGACGCTGCGACCCGTGTTCAAGTCCAGTCATGCCGTTTGTCAATATACCACTCCGATGCGCTTTAAAAGCAGCGTGTCAGCCCATTGGGAGCCATCGACTGACTGCACACTGGCTTTCAGGCCCAAGGACTAAAAACTCCCTTTACTTGCTTACTATTCGGTAGCCGTGCGCTCTAGACGTTCACACACAAGAGGCTGGTGATTAGGTTTTGCGTAGATCTGGTAGATTTCGAATCCCTGTCTCTGTAACACCAGTGATCAACCTCATGACCAGTGACTTTTCAGTGTTAGGATTATTATCAATCAAAAATTGAATTAAGCCCGGTGTGTCGTAGTGTTAACCGCCTTTAGTACTGCCTTTAGTACCGCCTTTAGTACCGCCTTTAGTAGCGCTTGCGTTAAGTTCGATGGATAGGTTTGAAACCGTTTCAAGTTAATTTTGTCATAGATTATCGTCTAAAAGACACCGCACTATTTATCAGAGGATGGTATATGCTAGAAGAAATATGATGTGCGTTGTTTTTATCATGGAGAGTGCGACCAATCAGAAAAACTTTGCTACTAATGCAAGGACGTAGAATTAGGGGGGGCTTGGGGGCTTGAGCCCCCCCCAACTTTTTTGTCAATTATGAGAAATTTGTTTTTGCCTTTCCTAAAAATTGAAAATCATGTTGAAATTATAGATTTTGAGTGCTTTTATAGGCAATCTAGAGGTAGTATTTTTCAAAAAATTTCTTGGCGCAACGGCCCCAACCATGGTGGGGCCTCTTTCAACAATAGAGATTTATTGAGCCCCCCCAACTCAAAATGTCTTGCTACGCCCCTGTAATGAAGAGACTGCAAATGAATTGGAACAGACATGTTCGCGGTCAGTGCTTTTACTGCAAGCAAGAGATAAGATTAATTTCATAATGGTTGAGATAACGAGACAGAAAATCAATTAATTAATTCTTAAAAGTCTTCTAAGAATTCAACTAAAGGAATTTCTAATCTCGAAAATAACGTTACCGACAGAGACAATATTAAAAGTCATTACATCTTAAATATTAAGAATTTCAAATTTTGTGATTTTAATTCTACCCAGCTCAGCGTTTGTGTTTTTTGTTTGTTTGTTTATTCCAGTTACAATAATGCCAGACCAAAATATTTTGCAGTTTAACGTAGAAGTGTAGTAGTGTGTAAAATTCATTAACATCACACTCTCCAATGAGACTCCTACCCAAATGACAAATGTTTACTCGGAGAAGGCATATTACTTTCAGCTGAAATGACTAGTAGAAAACAGTTGAGGTGATTTTGCTTCAAACTGGTATTGAGTTCAAATACTGATCTCAGATAAAACGTCTTTTCGAACGTCTCAAAGACGTCTTTCATTTGCATTTGAGCGCCATTGAGATGTATTAGAAACGTCGACTCAAAGCGTCACGGATTTCAACCAACGTTTTGACGACACTTTGATGACGCATCAGTGTTTACTGAGAGAATGGCCGAAACGTTTGTACGAGCCACATGTATATGAAAGATCTTTACTGAAGTGGTCAAAATATTGACAGAACCAAAGATTTCGTGCGAATTGAATGAATGTTCGAAATAACTGTCGTGTGAGATGGAGAGAGAGTGGATGTGCGGATTGTGGACACTTTTGTGTGTTAATCTTTTGTAGTTTGGAATCATTCGTCCTATGGCTAAGATTAAGCGACATGAAAAACCTGAAATAGTAACCATCTTCAATTTTGGTTATAGTTTTTGTTGTGATCAACCGCCAGACCTCTACCCATCACTCAATCAAACTAACAAACAACATAAAAAAATAAATAAATATACAGTGGAATCTCTATAAAGCGGACACCTCTTTAAGACGGACAGCTTATCTGGGAACGGATGGATTTACAGTCAAACTCTTATGAAAAAGTCTCAATAAAGCGGAAAATTATAAAGCGGACACTCCATAAAGCGGACACCTTTTTCAGGTCCCAAATGTCTTTTTGCCTATAGAAAATCTCTCTAAAACGGACACAGATACAAAAACAATTTTTCAAGTAAAATAACTTATGTTTTCTTGGAATATTTACTTTTTACAATGTTTTACTCTCTTGTCGATACAAAATAACTTTTTCACAGCATTTTCTGTCCACTGAATGGCTTTGACAAGTCCAAGACATTTGAAATTCACAGGAATCTCGAGTCCGTAGCCATGGCCATTATTTTTTTGGTTTCAAGTACAGTAGCATTTGATTTTTTATTAAGATTTCCATGGAATGGATAATCTTATTCATTTCGGCGGCGTATCTATTTCTCTATCTATCTATCTGGGTAATGCTCTAGCCTGTGATTTTCATATCTCCGCTGTGATATGTAAAATGTTGACAGGCTAAAGCTGAACCGAAAGCATGTAAAAACAATATGGTGGCGCGTGGAAGGTCGTGCTTGTGTTTTATGCTTGGTACTTTTATCTGGAAATGTTGGAAAAGTTTACGTACAGATCGTTTCATAATTAAAGAACTGCATGTGACTTGTAAAGAGACAGGACTATCGTTTGTATAACAAAATATACGTGATTTACAGTCGAATTTTGAGAATTTTATATACAGTTGTTGATAATAACAAGAAGGAATATCATAACATTGATATAACACTGTATGAAGACTCATTTATCTGATGTATTTAATCGATGGTTATGAAATGTATACATTGACATATGAAACAAATAAATTGAGAAGACAAGATATTGAATGAAGATATATCATGGATTAAGATATTTTCACAAGAGAATTCCCAGTGTCTTCTTACATGCTGCATGTATTGCTTGGCTGACTACAACATATCTGTCAAAAGCCTCCAATACTGATTTTAATTATGTTGTGCAGTCTTTGAAAAAAGAAGCGATGTAATCTTGAAGAGAGTTTGTGTCAGTATGATCCAGACATTATTTAAACAGTAAATTGATACACTTTGAAGCAGTTACGAGATGTCGATTGGTTTACAGTCTACAAAACAATAAACATTAACGAGACCATACCAAATTCATGAGATCATTTTTAATAACTACCGTAATGCTTCGATTAGACGCTCGGGGCGTTTATTAAATTTTTTGAATTTTTAGGGGGCGTCTATTCGAGGGAGGCGTTTAAAAGAGGGGGGTGTCTATTGAATTTTTGTGAAACTCTTCTTTTTCGTAAATATAAACTAAATATAAACATCGATAAAAAATATACAAAATTAAACTTGAAGAATGGGAAATCGGACTTGTTGTTCCTGCAAAACTTAACTTTACGACGAAAAATAAAAGTTATTCTGAAGTTTTAGAAAAGGAACTTTTGAAAAGAAAGACAAAGTTTCCAACTGTTAGTTTAAAATTTAAAAAGAAAGGCGTCTATCGCAAATTTCCATATTTTTATACAAAATGAAAACATTGAAGCTGAAACAATGCAATGTAGTAGTTCTACATGCCTTTATTAGTGTGTCTCTAATAAACGCCCCTCTCTATTGGAGGGGCGTCTATTGGAGGGGGCGTCTAATAGAGGGGGGCGTTTATTTAAAAATCTTCTGAAAAGGGGGGGGGGGGGGTGGGGCGTTTAAAAGAAGCATTACAGCATTAATCGAAGCATTACAGTATGCACTGGTAATAGAAAATAAAATTAAGTGACGTCTTTGCCCATGGCTGAATAAGTCATTTAAAAGCAAAATGAACAATGACGATGCAGTATATTAAGGAAAGTCAACAAGAGTAAAGGTCACACCTATCCTGCCTTATTCTGTTTCTTGCAAACAAAGCAAACCTCTGTGGCTGTGTGAAAACTTCCACGGAAGAACATAATGATCAAAAAGTTATTACGTAATTGCCCAGTGAATTTGAAATTTTACTTCTGTTGACTATAATTGAATAGTTCTTGACGATTTTTATTTTTTTAATTTTTATGTAAATTAAGCAATTTTACATTGTATATATTTATTCTTACTCTGCACATTTGTTATTGTACTTAACAGGACTTATATATATATATAGAGAGAGAGAGAGAGAAAGCAGCATGCATACATAATGAAGTGTATAATCCCTTAGAAAAAAGTTTATTTTTGACAATGAAAAGTAATCACAATAACATCTTTTATCGAATTAAAATTACAAGCATGTCATGCTTAAGTTACGGAAATCTTTTAACAACTTAGTTGTTTCTTGTCTTTAGAATAAAATCGTTTTTCATTGCATTAAACGTGTCCTTCTTTGCCCTATGAAACTTTTTAACTTTACAAACCATATTAGAGACCCATTCTCGATTTATTTTTGCTAAATATTAATTTTCATATGGAATTTCTAGAAAGCGAACATCTCCCTAAAGCGGAAACTTTTTTCAGGTCCCAATGGTGTCCGCTTTATAGAGATTCCACTGTGTATATATATAAAAGGTTTTAACGCAAACAGTGGTCCAAAAAAAACTCTCATTAAACTTATTGGACATTATTATCAATTCAAATCTCTTTATTTGTACGATGTTAAGTAAAATCCAGTGGGAATAATATACCATACTTTTTGACAGCAAAAGTCCTTTACCTTATACCTGAACCGCTTGTATTAATCGCAAAAATTTTATGGAGCATCTAGGACGTATAAACAAAATACTTACGGTAGCACGGTAGTAGAAATTTGGAATTTTTTGCTTTCTCAGGAAGTTTCAGTTTCCAAGTCTTTTTTTCTTATTCCTCAACAAAAAGATGTTTATGCAGTTATAAGGATAAATTGTACAATGAAGAATTACATTTTAATCTCATTAAAAATCACTACAGCGCAACGTCACCATGATAATCCTGATTGTAATCGTCAAACAAAGGATTTCTCAGAATGACTCTGACATAAATGAGTCCGTCTTTCAAAAACACCGAGGCAGATTCTGTTATGTTATGTTAGTAACAGTTGTTACCCAAATATTGGTTGCTAATGTCTTTACACAATATCTTTCTCATCATTGTGAAATCTAGTGTAGTATCTCGTGGGTTTTACTTCAGCCGAAACTCGATTGTACATTTCCGTGTTCCATTGCAAGAAGTCAGACATGTGTTCTACAGAATGTATCGTCTTACAGAGTATTCAGTCATTCGTGAAGGTGTGGCCAGGACTAATGCCAACTCTCCTAGAAATCAGTTATTGTGTTTCATCAAATTTTCTCGATGTCAGTAAAAACGGAAGGGAACCATATTCAATGAAAAAATGTACAATTTCATAAAACGTTCGTAGTTCGTAATCGCTCCCCTCGTCTGCTACGAACTAGTGTGATCACAAGGGGTCGGTAGCCTAGTGTCTAGAGCAATCGCCCGACCAGCGAGAGCTCGTGGGTTCGAGTCCCATAACTTTGTGCTGCAATTGGAAAGGTACATTGTGTGCGGATATCATTTATTAATATATCAATACAGCACATTGGTTTCAATAAAACAAGATAATTTTGAAACTTTTCCGATTCGAAAGAGACGAAACTTCATCAAAAATATTTCAAACTTCACAAACAACGGAACTGAACAAATACGTTGATCCTGTTAGCTACTTCGTATTGATTTTATTTCTAACTTGACTTATTAATATTTTTACCGCCCATGCAACAAATACTATTGGTTAGTGTAATGTCAATATGGCCACCTAAGGAACTTCCTTATGAACGCCAAGGGAAACTTCCCCCGTTTTATTGATGATGAAATCGTGAATACATTTCACATTCCACACTTCCAAAAGTTTCCATTTAATATGGTTCTCTTTTATACAGCCATTTTGAACGCGTTTCTTTCGCTGTCAGCAACTGTCCCTACTTTTTCATCCTATTAAAAGCTGAAACAGCTGAAAGATAGAGTAACCAGCTCCCTTCTTCGCCTATAAAATGCCTTGCCTCTCTACTAATCAACCATTCTGCTTTTGGTTGAGAAAGATACTTGGGAACATGTTTATTAAAAAAGAAATAATTGCTTTGGGTGAGTTTGAATATCTCTGTCAACGAAACAACAAGTCCAAAGTTAGATAGGGGGAGGGAGGGAGCAAAATTCGTCGAAATGGAAGACAGTGAAACCATGGTATTTTTCTGGTGACATCTCACGCTCTTATTTCATTTTAGCACTCCTCCACCTGTTTTTTTGTCACAGTTTACCTGGTTTGCGATTATTTACAAAGTTGGACTTGAGTAAATTGACGGAGAAGGGTGAAGTTAGAATTCGAAGAGATGTGTTCATGTCTTTTGGATACCTAATGAATAAAGTTATTGAGCTTCAAAATGCAGTTGTGAGTTATATTATAACATAGAATTAACACAACATTAACTCGGTGTGCAAATTGTTGAAACTTTCTGCGAAGGAGCACATTTCTATAGGAACTTACACACTATTTCAATAAAAATGCTCTTCGTCGCAGTGATTTTTTGACGATTTTGATCACTGGGAATACATTTTCATAATTAAGAAATAACAATCTGCAATCACGGTAAGAGCAGTTGAACTGTTTACCTCTTGTCTCGATACTAAATGATGCAACTCCTGTTTTAGTTCAAGGCTGTCCAGGGTAAAGGCCCTTTGCCTCCATGCTTCAATTCGTTGTCAATTCCAACAAAAAATGTAAGTTACACCTTCATAAAATTATTTTTTCTTTTATCGATAATTACAAGCAGTATTTCTGAACTTATCGGATTAAGTCGGTAATTTATCGGATTATGGGTTTGGAATGTTTTTCTGGAAACGCTTAACTTTTATCCAATCGGTTGAAAACAAGATCTGGAATGTAAAACTTTAGTTGGATACGCGTCAAAACATTTGTTTGTTAAAATGACAGATGAAAATTGTCTACTTCATCACAGAATTTCTTTAGAATCCGTGTTCTCATAGGAATAACTACCAGCCAGTGAGCAAAATAGTCAAAAGGCACAGTGATGAAGAGTATTTTCATTGAAATAGAGTATATATTTCTATAGAAATGGACTTCTTCGCAGTGATTTTTCAACAAATTTGTCTAATGGGCATTTACATTTTTAGGACCTGGATACGATGAGCTTTTTCAAGGCCATCCTTGAAAAGATGCAACAAATCACACAGCAGATAAAAAATCACGAGGAGAAGAAAACCGTGACGAACAAGATGCTCGTCAAAAAATTAGACTCCTTTTCCAGCTCACTGTCGGAAAGTGAGAAAGCAACGAATAATGCTATTAGCGTAAGAAATTCATATTTCTATCCATAGTCCATTGTACAATAACTGCTTCAACTTTACTAAAATGGCATGTATATAAATTCTAGACTATAAAGTATCTAGTAGCAAAGATTTACTGATAGCTCACATTTTTAGTTCTTTAACAAGGATGGTTTGTCAACAAAAGAATTCGTTCTTCAAGACAATGTTTTCCAAACATTTCCCATGAAGAAACAATGCTCGACAGAAGCGTATGATGTACAAAAGTATCTGATTTTCCGGAACATTGATCACGTACTAAGACGCATGAGAAACAAGTTATTTACCGCTTCCAGTGACGACCATGATCCTTATAAGCGCCTTCTTCATTAAGGGCGCAAATAGTGTTGAGGGCGGCTATCTATCTTTAATTAACACCATATGCAATTTATTTATTTATCTATCTATTTATTTATTTATTTATTTTTATACGTCCTTTTCTTTGCTTTTTAATTTCCCACATTCTCACAATAGATGACCAATAGTTTTAAATCGTTATTGCCACGTGTAAATGCGATAAGCTTTCATAATATTCAAGCTTTCCTCTGCTTTGAGTTGGGTCAGCCAATCTGTATCCAAAATACTTCACAAAAATTATTGAGACACCTGTATTGGAAATGAAAACTCTGAAAATCATATACGTCAAGGCCCCTTCCCCTTCCCCAGAATTCAATGTTGTATATGGCTTCCACACAAGCCAGGCAGCCACATGAATAACTTTGAACAAGTACAACATTGAATTCTGGGGGATGAGGGAGTTGTCTCATAAATTTTTGTGAAGGATTGCAGGTCTCGAAGTTTTGAAGTTTTTGTGGGTTATATGATATTATGTTTAGAAATATTTATAACATTAAAGGAATCTGTATAATTAAAGAAAAAACTTTTTCGAAAAAAGAATATTTACGGTAGTAACGGAAGCAAAAACCGTATCAAAACACCCTTGGATTTTCTTCCCTGTCCTTCTTCTACTGTGACAATATTCCCGCCAAAATGGCACTTTAGTCTACGCTTTACAGTCAGTAAAAATTATCTTTCGAAACTATGTAAATTGAAAATGAAACAACACAGGGCATAAATTTTTAAGAAAAAGAGGAGTTTGATTGGGTATAAGGCAAAACAAATTTAAAATTTGATAAATTTTAAATTTGATCTTTGTCAGAGCATCATCAGATCACAACTAAAATGATGCTTCGACAAAGATCAAAAAGAAAATTTATCAAATTTTAAATTTGTTTTGCCTTAAGGCTGAAATACATTATCATTTTAATGGATCAGTTTAAATTGTTTTAAGGCTGAAATACATTATACATTTAATGGATCAGTTTAAATTGTTTGAAATAAAAGAAAAATATAGTTCCCGTGGGCAAAATCGTCATAAATAGAACAAATTTAAAGGCTGAAATACATTATCATTTTGATGGATCAGTTTAAATTGTTTTATTTGTTAGGGTAAATAAAACCATTTAAACTGATCCATTAAAATGATAATGTATTTCAGCCTTAAGGCAAAACAAATTTAAAATTTGATAAATTTTCTTTTTGATCTTTGTCGAAGCATCATTTTAGTTTTGATCTGATGATGCTTTGACAAAGATCAAAATTAAAATTTATCAAATTTTAAATTTGTTTTGCCTTGTTTTCCATTATACCCAATTGCCTTATACGTATCCATGGTTACATTATGTATACAATCGACTCTCTAAAACTCGAACACTCAGGGGACAAAACAATTAGTTCGAGTTATCGAAAGTTTCAGTTTCCCTGATTTGAAATTGTTTGACATTCCACTTTATTATTATGTTAATGTGTTAACCTAAATTATTTTCGTTTGCAACAATGTAGTTGTTCTTAGATAAGCCTTTACACAATTTTTCTTAAGCGAATAATGAAACAAGAGCTAGTAAGGCTCTAAGCCGAATTTTTAAATAATTGAGTTTGCAGCTATTTGCTTCTGTTTTGCGATTTAGTTTTCAAGTGCTTTTACCGTTTTGTGCTAGACTGTTCTTATTACACTTGACAAATCCTGGTTACACTTGGATGTTTTCAGAAATTACATAGAAAAAGATCTTAGAATTATGAGACGTGTATGACGATTTTGTCATTTACCTTGGTACTATTTATTAAGTTTCCATAAAATCCTTCCAAAGTAACAAGATATTAGAAACTGGTTTTCCCCATAGTAAATGTATTAACCAAAACTTTTCTACGGTTTTTAAACCAGTGACACTTTGTTAAAATTTTTAGGTTGAAAGTTTTGAAGAAATACCACTGAGAAATATCTTGATTATTTTCTTCTTATATTGAAAATATTTAGTCAGGGAAAAGAGACTAATTTTGAAAATTGGGATAAACTTTCAATCGTGATTGCGGAAAATCTGACAACGTAATTGAAATTAGGTGTCGTTCAAAATAGGTGTCTACAAGCCACTTTGAAAAATTCAAAATGACACTAAACTACGGCCTCCAAATTTAACCCGTGATGTTGGTTGCTCTTTTAATGGCGAGGTGCTGAATTTAAAATAACTAAATGGAGAAGTTTACCGTCGATTATGTTGGTAAATTTCCAAATGGCCTTCCAACTAACTTATTTGAGAAAAGTGATTCTCCAGACAGAAATCCAAGTGAACTATACAGAAAAATCTAATGTAATTTCTGTTAAAACTGTTTTCATTATGAGGAGAGCTTTTGAGAGTTTAAGAGTTGTTTTATTATTTTCCTAAATGACAACTGGTTAGCAGACGGTTGTCAGGACGTTTCATTTACTCTCTCCAAAACATCTGTAGCCTTAGAATCGCCTTTTTTTTCATTTGGTATATGTTTTCCATCTTTTTCACTTTTTCAACATGTTGAGGATGTAGTAGTTTTACAACCTCGTACTTAGGGCGCTTCTTATCAGTACAGGGACAAGACAAGAAGACCTGAGACGAGGTTGGTTAGTTATGAACTTTTTTAGCGTTTATGGTTTTTGCTTGAATGTTTCTCCATAACACTTTTTCTAGGAAACCAACCTCACACCCAGAGTTGCTTGCCTATTTATCAAGTCAGAGTTAAACGTTACTGTGTATCAGATTGATAAGAAACCGGTTCTCTGCTCTCTCTGCTAGATTCCAGACTCCAATTTTTCCATAACTTGGTCAGTAAATTTTATTTTAGTTGTTAAGAAACTGGGAACGAAGTAGGTTTGTTTTCATATAAGACGAATCTGTGTATGACATCTCCATATCTTCCCTCCCACTGATGGAAATCCAGTATTGAAAATACGTTAAAAGTTCCAATGACATGTAGTTGGATTAGTTTTTGAGTTTATTTGTAATGTAAGCTTTTAAAAGTCACGTGGTCTATTTCTTTTGTTTCCTAATAATCATACGCTTCAGATGTATAGCTGCTATTCACTTAATCTGCCATTTTGAGTTTTAGTCACAACGAAAATGAAATTGTTATTGAAACTTGTAAAAGGTTTTCTGTACAAGAAAGAAAACATAATCGACAATTGATTAAATTTCTTGATAGCATTGAAAGTTCTTCATGTGAGATAAGTTTGAGTGAATAAAAAGATTGTTACTTTTAACAGATGAACAGATTTCTTTGTTCGTGATGTGATACCAATTTCATCTTCGTTCTTGACCGGCCTTCCTTTGTAGACACGTAGGTGAGTGTTTTTTTGGAGTTTTTTGTGTTTAATTTTAGTCCCAAAGTGAATAGTCTGTACTGTTATTTTTGAGAGAATTATATATCGGTAAGAAGTACATTACCTGTTCACAACTACCATATGAAATGCAGAATTGCGTTATATTTATTATGACGTGTCGTCAAGAGGTTATCGTCGTGAAACAACATGGCGTTTGCATATAATACATTTTGTTTTGAAAGTGCTCAACAATATGCAAAAATTATCTCTTGAAATTTATTTTGAATCAATGTGTAATAAAAACTGAACACTTCGACGAAACCTTTCAAATTAAAAAAAAGAGTATTCTTTCATTTCATTTCACTCAGTAAATGAAGAGGTGTTTCCACTCTTGTTTCGGTGGGTTTTCTTTCCCTGTTTCTTAGCTATTCCTTATTAGTGTTTTCACACTAAACTTCAATCGCACTGACTCACACCAACTAAAAGTTATAATCTTTCTTTCACTTTTCATTTTTAAAGGGGGAAAAAACACGTCCCTGTATTCAATAGTGTGAAATTATGTTGTTGACATTGTTAATGGGTGTAGCAAGTTCAAAACAACAAAAGCATTGCTGAAGGGATGAGCAATATAGAGAGTGAGCTAACAAGCAAATGTTATCCATAAAAACATAGTAATGATTAGATCTTGAAATTCAAACGTCTTTCACGAAATGTTTTTTTTTTTTTTTTGGATTTTCTTGGCGCTTTTTTCTTGTATTTCCTATATAAACAATGTGTTATCAGGAGACGATTCGATGATTTGAACAGAGTCATTTTCATTTCACAAACATTTTCACAATCATGACCAACACCCTCTTTCAATTTTTTTTTTTTTTTTTTTTTTTTTATGGATGTAGAAAGTTTTTGAATATACTGACAAATGTTGTTTTTTCTTCACGAAGGATTTTCACATACGAACTCGTCCTCTTCAAGCACACGTCAAACAAAATGATGAACGTTTTCTTTCTTCATAGCAAGGTTGATCAATTCCCCAAAAAAAACCATCTGCTTTCGAACGCATATTTGATTAGAGAATAAAAAACCATGAAAAATTCATTTGATTTTATTTAAATGAATTTTCACGACCCCCTAGGAAAAAGGAAAATATTTTTCATCAGTTTCTATGAATCTCAAAATACAAAATACTCTTAAATATAATATATAAGACAGAAATTAATCGCTTTAGAATTGGTACAGATGTACGAAGAATATCTAAGTTTTAAAAAGTTGATGGTAAGCATATTAAAGTACAGACTTTCGTTCAATTTATATTATCTCCTTTTTTTTTTCTCTGCTTTTCCTTTCTTCGTTTTCTCTTCAAAAATGCTGCATTAAAGAATCACTAACACACCTTCATGTGGTTAACCGCTTGGGAATAAGTTCTTCCTTTTGAATCACCATATCAAAGACCTATCATCGATTTTGGTTTGACGTATATAGTTACTTGAAAAACACCCCTTAATTATGTTTTTTCCGTTTGATTATGTTTTCTGTTTGAACGTTATTGATGTTATTCTAATAGAACGTATTAGAACAGACCGAAAACCGACAAACATTCGGTTTCTACGACATTCTAACGAATACGTTAAAAACCGATCACTTTGGTACGTTGCATTTTACGAACAGCCTCATTTACATTTTTCAGAGTTCCAATAAAACGTATTGTGAAAATGAAACGAGTTGCTTTAGAACACCAATTTACAAATCACAAATTTTTTTAAAATTCACTGACATCCCTATAAAAACATACATGACATTTCAAGAACTTCGACGAATTTTTCCCAGTCCTCTGAGGCTTTGAGTTTTTGAGAACCGTCAGGGTTGATTTGAGTTTTAATCCAAGTATTACATTCATTCCAGTTACTGTTCCTTTAGTCTCATTCTTGAAGCAAGTGTTAAACATTATATATTCCCTTTTGTGACATGAATTTTTTCATAATACTCAAACATCAAAAACATGCAAACAGATTGGCTGTCTTATAAGTCATCTGGACAAAAAAAAACGTGTTTTTATTTTAAAATGTTTCATCGTGAAATAAAGATCACCTTTCTTTATTTATTGGTTTACCTGTGGCTGGAAATAATCTGAACATCATATTGATAAAACTATCCCAAAGCGTTGAATTCTCGTCTTTGATGGAACCCATGAAATTATTTGATTCATGAATGATTTTATACCCCATTGTGAAAATGTTCCCAAACCAAGGCATATTCAGGATCATTCAAAAAAAGTGGAAACGTCCAATGGCATGATATTTCTTTTCAGTCTTAAGCGTTGATTAGGTTGCTTGTACACTCTCCTTTTCTACATGAAATGATTAAGCTCTCCTCCACAAGTTTGACTGAGCTGTAGCTACGCCTTTGAACTTTGGTTACGCCTTTGAACTTTGGTTGCGCTTTTGAACTTTGGTTAGGCGTTTGAACTTTGGTTAGGCGTTTGAAGGGAGGAAAATCATGCCTAACTACAAGACACTAATTATTGCATTTCCGTATAATGTAGGAAACAATTTTTATTGTCATTGCTGTGCATTCGTTTCTTTTACCGCCGCAACCTAGCCATTAATAGTGGAATACCAATTAGTCAAAAATCATACCATTGTTGAGACCATTAATCACTTATGAGAGGAATGCTTTGTAAAGATTTATTCACGAACAACTCTACCAAGTTATAGATAAATCCCTACAAATGTAAAGCAAATATAGTTTAGTGTAAACAAAACATGTTTACTATGAATTTGCCTCATCATGTCAGTTATGTCACTATCCATGGAAGAAAATGGTGGAGTTGTCAAAGTCTTATCACACTTTGACATACCTGGAAATTGTTTTTTATTCCATATTCTTTTCTGTTTTCCTTTAAGTTCACTGAACCAAGTGATAACGTTTCTTTACGTTTATGTATATTTACGTTTACTTGTGGTGCTGTTGTTATCAGACCTTCGAAACTGTTTCTTTCCTGATAACATCAATAAAAGCAACGCACCAGTAGGTAACTATAAATCCGCCTTGTTTCCCATGATATTCATAACACCAAGCTGAGATCTTTACCATTTCACGTTCTAAATTTAATTTCTAATATTTCAAAAGTGAAAATGAATAGCGGTAGATCGGTTGCTTTGTCATTGTTACTCGGTGCTTGGAACGACTTACCTTTGGAAAACGTAAAAAAAAAACACAAAAAAATTGTGAAAATTCCGTTACTTCCACTTCAAAGTGATTTATTCCAAAATAAAATTTCGATTTTTTTAAGATTTGTTAAACATCTGATTTTTGTAGTCAGTAAACCTAGTCAGTAAACCTAGAAGAAACCTGTTTTCTTATAAGTATTCGAATCTTCTATTTTTAAAAATACCCAAATGAGCACCCCCTACTTTAGTTCTAATTTCATATTCCAATTACCGCCACGGGCGCTAATACAAGTGTGGGGGCGCTTATTTACGATACTCTTATCCATGAATTCCTAATTAATCTAACTTAGCAGACCTCATCTCGTTTTCATTTTGAGCAACAACCATGTTTGTATCATTAACATAGTGACAAATGGGCGTCTAAACTTATATTCGGAAAATATGAACTTGTGGAGAGGAGTATTCCATTAAAATGAATCAACCTATTAAAGGTGGAAGAAATCTTTCTCTTGAATATATCTCTCCCTGAAGGTTCTGAAAATGATATAGTCTGGAAAGGACCTTTGAAAAAAACGTAAATGTTTCATTTAGCGGCTTGGGCCATTTATTAAAAGATCAGTTTTCAAAACGAGCGTTTTAATTAATAGAAATTAAATTAGCACCCTCGCGCATGTTATTTCTATACAAACAGGAAAAAAGTGCTCAAGGAGGAGAAGAAACAGCTACACGTTCATTTTTTTTTTATAAAGTGTAGTTTATACGGTCTATCTAATGACCTGTACTTATGGAAATTCTTGCTTTCTTAAGTAAAAGTATTGACAATGTCTAATCGCAGGTCAATTGATTTACATTTACATAACCTGTTTATAAGAAACCGACTAAAGTAAAGCCTCCAAAAAATTTAAAAAACTTTCACTACCAAACAAAAAAAGTGAGGAAAACTTTAAGAAACTCTTAAAATAATTGAAAAGCAATAAAAGACGTGGATGATATCGAGTTGATATTTTTTCATGATTAAAACTTTTTTGAGATCTTGTTATGTTGTTTTGAAGATGATGATGACTTTGGATATGTACCCTTTGATTGGTTTGTTTGCTTTCAGAAAGACCTTTGATTGGTTTGTTTGCTTTCAGAAAGACTTGATATTTTAAAAATCCGATAAGTAACTTTCTCTAGAATAATCTCAAAACTTTTTAAGAAAGAAAAAAAAAATCAAGGTTTGATGAAGTTTCTGTTTTGATTCTATTTTTGGCACAAGTTGTTTTCAACATAGTTTTCTACTTCCTGGGCAAAAAGGTGGTGGATTAAAAAACCCACGCAAGTACAAGCCCACTTAACTAATGTATTTTCATCGATATAAGTTCTTTTTCCACTGCCCACGTTCAACATAACCATGACGTGGTTACGGACACCCTTTGTTACCAGCCTACCGTTAATCTTTTTTTGATAACTTATGAATTATTAACCGTAAATCTTTCTTCAGGTTAACAAGCTTTGGTCGAGCAGATGGAACAGCTTATACTAAGAATAGCGAGCGTGTATCATTGATTTCTCCTACACACTCGCTAATTTCCGTTTCAATACAATAACAATCGAAACAACAACAAACACGTTTTGTTCGTATAAAAACGACGAGAATGAATTCGCCATTCGGTTACGATCAAGAACAGCAGTACGAGCGATATTACAGCAGCAGTTTTGACTCCTTGTCAACACGCAGGACAAATTTTGATGGGATGTCGGAATGTTCTGAAGAATGTTTTAGTATCTATGAACGAAGTTTAACCGACTCGATTTCCGACGACTTTGACGACGAGTTGACATCAAATTTCTCGTATTACGATACCGACGAATCGTCGTTATACGACTTTCACAATAGGATGAGAAGTGAAAGTGTTACGTCAGAGGGAAGTGCAAAATCAAATCTTTCTCTCAGAACGAGTAAAAATCCAGGATTGAATAGCATTTTGAAGCCACCAAGGGTTACGTTCGATCAAAACAACAACTATAAGAACAACAAGGTAAATAAAAATAAGGACAACGACACCAGTTCTAACATCATCACGCCGGCGACGTACGACAAAATGTTGGAATCAGAACTGGAAGATATTTTACAATATGCAAGAGATATCACGCACCCAGATCCAACGGCAAAACTCACATTTTGTTCTCAACCAGCAAAAGTCGTCGAAGGATCTTTCAAACATTTACTATCGGTTAAAGAACTCGCCTCAAAGACAGGAGCTTTCAAATATAGAACAGTTGAAATCACTCGAAACTGTGACATCGATGATCTGGGGTTTAATATACGACAAGGAGACGGCTGGGGTAGAAAAGACGGTATTTATATATCCCGCGTCGCTCTTGGAAGCGTGTTTGACCAATACGAGATTCTCACCGTCGGCGATGAACTTGTTCAAATAAACAAAGTGGATATTAAGAATATGGACGTTGATGACGTCATACGGTTATTACATTTTCCCAATAAGTTGTCGGTAACCGTGAAAATGTTAACACCTTTTTCGAAAAAACGTGTCGAAAAAAGTGAGATCAACAAACAGAGGTTCGACCAGAAGAAATTCGTAGCTTTACAATCGACTGACAATATTTACAAAGTAGCCCATTTGAAAATTGGCGCAAACGATAAACAACGAAGTGTTCAGCCCAAGAGAACGATCTTGATAAAGAACAAAAATAACGCACTGAAAGAGACAGCGACAGTAAAAATCTCTCCATATAGATCTATGGCGGATGGCAGAACGGTGCCTTTTGAAAAAAACAGGCTGTCCCCAATACGAGAAACCGCTGTTGAAGGGGGCTCCCGAAGGACGTCTTACGTCACGTGGTCTGATCAAAGAATTCCTACAGGCAACATATTTTGATAGTCTTCACCTGAAAGTTTTGTAGAAATGAAAGAAGCCTAACACCCAGTGGGCAAAAAATCTTCAAATCTTCACTGTGATGAAGAGCAATTTTATTGAAATAATGTGTATATTTCCATAGAAATACACTCTTTCGCAGTGCCATTTCAACAAATTTGCCCACTGGGGAAAAATCAAAATCATGGAAGGCGAGAGAAGAAATATCTTCTCTTTTATGCAACAAAGATGTTAACCACGCATATTAAAATGGACAGTATATTAGTTCATTATGAAAAATTCAAAGACAACTCGTCTAATTTTTTTACTGTTCCCACAATGCACGTTTTCTCCACCCAGCGGGCACAAAGACGTCGTAAAGACGTCGTAAAGACGTCTTTTCAAGACGTCCCTAAGACGTCGCAAAATGGTCGCGAAGTGGGAATCTCAAAAGACGTCCCAATTACATCTTCATTGAGACGTCTCGATGACATCCCAACGACATCGTAACGACGTCGCAGGATTATGAAATTTACTCTTTCAAAAACTGTAATAGGCCACAGGCGGACCCGAACCTGGAACCTCTGGTGTGCCAGCCGAACTCGTAACCGTTATGCCACCGCTGCTTGTTGTCAAGACGTTTAAAAACATTTACAATAAATCATTCTTTACAGACTGATTGCTTTTGAAAGTTTATAATTGTTTCGAAGATCGTTATTGAATCTGCACAGAGACGTCCCAAAAACGTCGTAAAAGGATCCCAATTGCGACGTCCCGTTTCAGACGTCCCAACGACGTCGCAAAATGATCTTAAGTTTATAATTGTTTTGAAGGTCGTTATTCAATCCGTATAAGGACGTCCTAAAAACGTCGTAAAAGGATCCCAATTGTGACGTCTCGTTTCAGACGTCCCAACGACGTCGCAAAATGATCTTAAATTTACAATTGTTTCGAAGGTCGTTATTCAATCCGTATAAAGACGTCCCAAAAACGTCGTAAAAGGATCCCAATTGCGACGTCTCGTTTCAGATGTCCCTACGACGTCCCAAAATGATCTTAAGTTTATAATTGTTTTGAAGGTCGTTATTCAATCCGTATAAGGACGTCCTAAAAACGTCGTAAAAGGATCCCAATTGTGACGTCTCGTTTCAGACGTCCCAACGACGTCGCAAAATGACCTTAAATTTACAATTGTCTCGAAGGTCGTTATTCAATCCGTATAAAGACGTCCCAAAAACGTCGTAAAAGGATCCCAATTGCGACGTCCCGTTTCAGACGTCCCTACGACGTCCCAAAATGATCTGAAAAGCAAACGACCATTTTGCGATTAAAATAAGACGTCTCAAAGACGTCTTGTGCCCGCTGGGCACAATGCACTTTTCACAAGGCGCCTTTCTAGTCAGAATAGTAGAATTTTTCATCAATGGCAAGGAAAATACTATAGAGTGTATTCATCTAACAATTTGAAAGCATCAAACTTCTCGCCTTAAGCTTTTTAAAATAGTCTGAAAGAACGAGGCATAGCCTGAACCTAACCCTCACTAACCCAAACAAATTTTACAAGGTTTACACCATGAAGTTTTGATGCTTTCAAATTGTTAGATGAACTATATACATACTAAGAAAGATACAGTCAGTGATAATTTCTGCGTACTGACGTTTTTGTAAAAACATTCGTTAAAATTATGCGGAAATAGAACATGCAAGAAAGTTGAGATTCCAATTGAATTTTAATGTTAGTAATAAAAAATATTCATTAGGGAGATTCGTAAACTCGACGAGCCTGTTACACGAAAAAAATCAATTACTTGTGAGAATTTCCTTAAAACTGTTCTACTATAAGGTACTTCAGAGATTTAAAGCCTTTTGTTGCATCAAAAGAAACATTATTGCTTTGCACGCTTATTTCAAGTGTTGATGTGAAGTTTCTAATGACTTTGTAGGGAAAATTATCATAAATCATAAATTTGGCCTCTTTGTATGAGAATTTCTTTATTATAAATTCTCCCAAAGTGATTAGAGATCAGTAAAAGCAAAGTACTAATCACGCTGGAATTGGCAAAATTATGCAAAAACTTAAAACATGGTAACTTCCCAGCCGGCACTTTTTTTAAAAAATCCTTGGGAAGGAGTGCATTTCTATGGAAATATACACACAATTTCAATCAAAATTCTCTCCGTCACAGCGACTTTTCGGCGATTTTGCCGACTGGGTTTAGGTCCGTTTATCTTATGATGACTTCCATCAAGAGGTTTTCATCTGCGACCATGTGAGCGGTATATAGTTTTAGCTAGCCTTATGTACTTCGTTTGAGTTATACGAGGTTCTTAAGCTTATCATGTTAATGTTGCAGACACAGGCTAGATTCGCTTAAAACTTGTCCCGCTTACGAAGGCCACCTCAAGATATTTGGTCTCCTTTTCAAAAAACGCAAAAACTTCGGTTGAATCCTTTTTTTTCTGTTGAGTTCAACAGGTGGAGATATAATAGTTTGTCAAGATATTGGTGTTTAAACTGATCCTCGGAAAAGGTCTTTTCCTAACGGCGAATGTTGGTGCTCAAGCCAGTAGGAATCTTATTTGGATCATCTCTTTGATGACGGTGCTGATAAGTGCTTTTTTTTCTTTTTTTTCAAGTGATAGACATCGAAATTGATGTCTTGTTGCCTCTATATTGAATACCTTCCGATCATTTCCAAAAGCACATGTGTATAAGATCATTGTTTGTCGCGATTAAGGCTTTTTCAATGATGTTACAACATTTTATATCATAAACAATAGGCGGGAAATATGGGAGATTATTTTGACTGACTTGCTGTTACCTTTATAAATAGGGACAAGTGTTATGATGGAAGCGGTTAATTTAAATCAGGGTGAAATACTAAGAAATTCAACTTTATATCTTCAGCTTTATATAGCTTTCATTCAGTCTTCGTGTGAAATTTGATTTTTATTCTAATCATACGGCTGGTTGAAATTTGATTGACGTTTTTGGTTTATTAATCTGAATTTTCCCGCCAAGCAGAAACGTCAATCAAATTTTAACCAATCATGTGATTAACTAGAGGAAAAATAACATGGTTGTACGTGAAATTTCCCTCAAAGCCATGTTATTAAATTGTTATTAATTGATTTTTAAGAATTTAATGAGCCAAATCGTTGAGTTTTTCTTCAATATCTTTTCGAAGAACAAATATTTTGGCAGACATTTTATATTAACGGATAGAGCATGAAAAGCTCTATCTTGTGATATAAAATTCACAATATTTTATCAGATATGTACCTTGAAAGTTGGTGGATAAGACATTTTGATACACACTGTATGAATCATATCCATAACGCCTTAATGAGATGTGAATTGTATTCCCAAAAGGCTGTGGGCGTGAATGGAGTGGTGCTGCTATTTTTAAAATGCCTGGTTAGTTTGTGTTTCTTATAAGTGACGAAGTTTATTACCAAAACAAATATTGTACTTACCTTTTCTGTAGTCACTTTTCCAATCACTTAGAAATAAAAATTTGTCAAAAAATGTATTTATGCTTTAAAAAAGTGACATTGAGACGGACCTTTTCAACTTATTCTGCGTCGCAAGAAATGGCGCAATGAAATCCTCATGAAATGATGACGCTACATCAGAAACACTTTTTTGACAATAGAACTTTGTGTATTATTGTTTTCCGCCCCCAGTTATCAAGTTCCGCCATATGTATGTGTAATGTTGTTTCACGCCCATCATTTACCAATTTCCGCCATATCAATGCATAGTATTGTTTTACACCCCCAGTTATAAAGTTCCGCCAAATCGTACTTTAGATCAATCAGTAATTATATTCGTTCATTATTTCCATCCAGCATATGGGATAATTAAAAGCAATAAAAAAATCTTCAAAACGAGGCCATATTGGTCGGCCAATCTTAACACGGCATGCACAGAGAAATTCGATCTGTTATGAAATGCGAAATTGTTATTGGGTAAAAGTCTTTCTTTCAGGTACTTCCCCAGAAATAATGCTGCAAATGGCATTTTTAATTTTCCATCATCATTTGCGTCTAATTACTTTCCTTTTAGAAACCACTGACTTAAGGATTATAAATTTTTGACTTTAATAATTTCTTTTTAAGTACTTGATCTTATCGTTCATTACGTCACTTTCGATCTTTAAAAACGTTGCTACGTTTCTGATCCGCATAATTAGTAATTTTTTTTTTGCATACTTAATGGAGATTATAAAATTTTAATTATCATCGAAATTTATTTTTTGATCATGCAAACACAATTTGATACGAGGCTACGTTTGCAAAGATTGAAAGTGACCTACGTTAATGAAAACGTTTATATTGAAATTATGATTGAAATAAACTACGTGTGAACCAGGCTTTATATAAGAAATATAACTTAGATATAATAAAAGTAATATCGCCGATTTTAGCGATCGCTTTGATAGGCAGGAAAATCAATTATTTTTTCATCAAGGTCTATTGTTAAATTCTTTATATAAATCGCACCCTGCTGTTGACGGTATTTCCCACTTGGTTCATCAATCGATATTCGTACGAAAAAAAAAAAAATAATAATAAAACAGCTAGTTTCATGTGAGATGTAATAGGGATCCCGTGACGTATTTGTGACGTATTCAAACTCATGTAAATAAAAAAAGTGTAAATAAACAAAAGATTATTGATATGTATATAAATACAAATTGATCTAGAGTTGATGAATTGAACTTATTCAGAAGTCTCTCTGATATTTGCAAAAGTTCGAATACCATAAAAGGTATGTGTTTTTAGAGTAACTGAAGTTGTCGTGCGAAATTTACTTTTTATGAACTAAAGCAGCAAACTTGAGGAATACTTGAAACAAAAAAATATAAATACAATCGCTTTTAATTTCATTACTGTTTAATTATTTTTTGAAAAGTACAAATGGTTTTCTTTTATATCTTGTGGTTTGGTTGGAGGAGTTTCTTCGACTGTTTTCATAAAATTTATTCTTCTGTGAAATTCACTCTGAAGTGAAAGACTTATCTTAGCTGGTAAAGTTTTTTAAGAATAATGTTTTTTGCCTTTTCTATAGTTGTTCTGGTTATGTAAGTGGTATATAGGTTTTCTTTTTTATAATTTTATATATATTTCATTTTTTTTTTTTTTTCATTCGTAATCTTTTTAATCTTTAGAATATTTTAAGTATATACAATAATTTATTTTCTCATCATAATATTTTCGTCGACATATTTTCGTCAACTCGACAGCGATGATGAAAATAAATTATTGTATATACTTACAAGCAAATAAAATAAAATGACAAAAAGGAAACTAGGAAGAATAAAAATCAGTCCTTTTGTCTGGGATGAAATCAACAAAGTAAATTCTTTAGAATGTTGATTTCATAGAATACTTTCGATGCAACGCAACGCAATTGCACATAAAACTCAGGCTAAATAATAATAATAATAATTATAATTGTATTTCAGGGTAATCTATTTACATGGCTATTCACCCAATGAATATCATATACCTATATAACAACAACAACAACAACAACAACAAAAAACTACATACTGTATATATAATACATATAACTTAAAACGTTTATACACATTTATTCCATAATTCAATAATTCCATAATTTATTCCACAAAAAAAACAAATAAAACAATGCCGAGGCTAGATTCTAAGTTCTAGTTAGGTATGCACGAATTGATACCACAGGCTAACAAGTGTCATTTTACTTGAGTGCAATTTTTTTAAGGAACTGTTCCAAACTTTAAATTCATAAAGCTTTGAGTAGAGCTAGACAGTTTACTGAAATACTTCATCAAGACTGACCCAATGCAAATATCCCACGTGATGTAAACAAACATTCAGGATAATTTAATATTGGCTTTAATCATTAAATTTCGTCGAAAATATAAATAAGTGGCATTTAAGTAAAAAGCAATTACTGAAAATTCCCTTAAACAGACAAAATAATGTTTATTAAGAGAACGTCTTCGAACTGTCCTTTACACATTAAATTTTTTTTCCTTCTTCATTTTGTATGAAGACAGAAGTGTTTCTACTTTAGAGGCATCGCCGTCAACATGAAAAAGCAGACCGTGACGTCACTTGTCTCTTGTTCGCCATTTTCCAGACGAAAAAAAGAAAAAAAGATTACGGAAACCGAGGAGAAGAAAACTATTACTAAACAAACTGATTCTGAAATGGGTGTTGACGAAGAATTCCAGTTTATTGATTATACAAAAACGACGAACTTCGTGTTAACTCAAAGATTTATCGGTTGGAAGGTTTAGAAGCCGTACTTTCGTTGTCGTAACGACTCTTCACCGTGTACAAATCGCTTTCTGGTTGAAGGGAGACGACGACAAACTTATGGATTTTCGTTAAATCGCAAGTCACTAGAATTCACTGAAATTTTGTCCATTTTAGGATGACAACTTTTATGCTTATCACACAGTCTTGACGCAACTTTGTAAGCTTTGTATTATAGCAGAGAAATGTAAATAAATATATTTAGATAAATAAACAATCAAGTGAAACCTTACTTGGTTATCTTTAAAGTGAATACCATTTTTATAAAAAAGGAAACTGTATTTTGAGTTTTACAAGAATTTATGTCCACATTGAGTAAAAAACCTAATTGGTGATTGCAATCATTAATACAAGATTCGCAAAAATGCGACTATATATTTCTCCAAAGTTGCAAAACTTTTATCAATTATTGTGTGTACATAGAAGACCATAAGAAAAGTGGTATAACTACCATCAACGCAAATAAAAATGCTTTCCATACTAATCAGGGTAGAATTCAATTTAATACCATAAAAGAACTTATTTCGAACTTATTATGAAATGAAGATATTCATGGTCATATGATATGGTTTCTCTTATAATTTTTGCTGAGGAGTTAAAAAAAGTTATGAGTTATGAGAAGTTATTATGGAGGTAAATTCATCATAATAAACGTATGATCTTCATTGCTGCAGAAGCTTGACATCCTTTTACACAGTAATATCATGGCAAACAATGCAATTCAACAGAACACAGCTTTTCGTAACTCGTATTAAACTATTTTACAACATCATACAATGAAATTTGTTTACAAGTTTACAAAAGAAGAAAAGAAAATTGTCAAACCTAATTTTAATACCACAGTCTAAGTATTAAAAATACTTTGGGGTAGACAGCAAATAACTATTAAAAACAATCAAAATTTGTACTGCGTAGCATTTCAAATTAGGACAAGAGTTATTTTCCAAAAAGAGATGGTCTTAAAGTGACAATTTATAAAATTAAATTCAAGTATTCAGAATAAACATCTCAGTCACAAAAATATGTGGACACTTATTATTTACTATGTGATAAAAATGACTTCCGTAAATCTCAAATGAAAAAAACAAACAGATTTTGGTAGTGAAAATACACATCCATAACCAAATCACTACGAAGCTAAAAAAAGAAATTTGAGTTCTGGTTTGATTTAATTTACAGATTCTTATGTTGGATTGTGTTTTGATTTAAGTTTGTTGTTTGTGTAAGGAAAGTTGACAGTATATATATTATATATACTTTTTACAAAATAAAATATCATAATACAGTATCAAAACAGTATGCGTGATCATGGAATTAATCCATAATATCCAGCCTATCCAGGCCAGGGAAGCACATTCAACCAGGTTCTTTCAAGTTATTATCTGTCTCAATCCTGTCTGTGTACGAAAATATTGTAATTGGTTTTCTGAACATCTTATTGCATATAATACGACATCACGTTTTTACTTGCTGTTTTTGTATATAATGTACTCTTTGAATTAACATAATTGGTCGAACTACTTGTTCTCCACGTATAAAAGGTTTCCCTTGTGGTGGCTGTACATCGTGTGTGCTGTGTCAGTTCAGTTTGGCTATACATTCTGTATATATACATTATTATCCTGTCAAATCAGGATGTAAAATAAAAATAAATCTGCATTTTACAAGTTCATTAAAAAGTTTTTATAAAACCTTTCATAACAAAACTGAACTAAAGCGATTTATTCCCATCATTTAACAACCTTTTATCTTTTGAATCATTTTAAAAGCTGGCAGGAAAAGCAAAGTCTTCTACTGACCATCTGCACTGACTGAAAAAAAATGGCGCATTACTTCACTGTAGACTAGCCTCTTTCTTATCTACTGGCGGCTAAGTGAAAATTCAATACTGAACTGCGGCTATAAAAGTGAACGAAAAGAAGGAGGAGAAGGAGGAGGAGGAGAAGGAAATGCCGGTTTTAACATATATTTCGCCCTACGGGGAAATATATAATAACCATGGACGTATCATTATATCATTATACATATACGTCGAGTATTACCCCCGTTTTTTGAAGAAAATTCAACGTGTTTTGGTTTGTTTACAAGGGTGTCTTCGAAGAACGATATCTTCAACAGGATTCAATTTTTGAAATATATTTTTATATAATTGTGATCAGGAAAGATTCGTCTAGCATCGTTCCAAAAATCAGCTTCCTACCTTCCGTAGGAAAAAAGCAGATTTTTTTCATCTTCGTTTCTCTTCCCCATTTTTTAAAATTTTCAAAAAAAAAAAATGAAAATGTAATGTTCCACTAAACCATATCTTTCCAACAAGGGGTCATTTATTAAAATCACATAATTCTACATTGAGATATTAACCAAAATACGTGGAGTATACAACGTTTACGAATGGACTTTAGCAAATTTCAGCCCAAGACTTCATAGAATAAATCATGTAGAATTTGTTTGGGAATGTGAGCATTTGGTCACGTGATACCTCGTTCATCCAAACTCTGTTACATGAGTTTTCACCAAGAAGTTTGGTTCACCGAGAAGTTTGATGGTGTAACGTAAGCATATTCCCATAACTTTTTTTTCTGGTTCCGATTTTAAATATCAATCACACGTAAGCAGGTACCCACCGAAAAAATTCGTTGAATAGTCACTGTGGAGAAGTACATGAAAATGCTCTTTTTCACAGTAACTTCTTGACGATTTTGCCCACTGGGAGCATCTCGCTAAAAAAAAGTCTGCTTGATTGTGGAATTTAAAGGAAATACCCAGCTCCACATATTCTTAGAATTTAGCCTAGATATTCTTATTGAGCATGTTCTTTAAGCAGAAGCGTGTATACGTGTATGGACAAACAAACCACATTATGCAGTCCTTCTCTTCTTTTCTTTTTACTATAGAAAAAATGTCAACAATCAGATAATACACCTACTGGAATCAAGATAAATTTCTTATCTTAAGAACTTTGGTCGAAATAACATGGCGATTAAAAAGTTATAATGTAAACGGTGCTTTATACCGTGACTTATATTGTTGCCTTGTTTACATTACACTAAGATGTAAATTCTAGAGACAGAACTGATATCTACAGACAATGAAACGAATAAAAAAATGGAGAATGGAAGATAAATATGTGATTTTTTTCTATTTTACTTCTTTAAAAAGGAGCAGGTGAACATAATATTATAACAAGAAAATAGAAAAAATACTTTTCGGAGTTGTTGTGGAAACAAAAAGCTCGAAAAGATAATCTATTGCGATGTTTTCACTTATCGCTTTTATGCTTCTTTTTTTTTATGAACATTTGTTGATTTAACTCTTCTTGTTTTGTACTTCTGTTTATATTTTTGTTTATTTTAGTTTTCAGAAATGTGTTGCAATTACAATTTCTTCCCAAATTCTACTGCAGTTATAAAACGTTAAAAAGCTGTTTTCCTGACAGGAAAAGGTACAATGTTAAATCTAACTGCCTATCATAAGATCTTTTTTTCAGGCTTTAGAAATCTTTACTAGTGAGATTTTGTTCATTTTTGTTTAATCATTACAGTGTTGTACAAATCTGAAATGTTAGGTTCGGTTGGAAATTATACTAAAACCGTTCGTTAAAAATTCTGTTTCCAGTATATTTGCTAAACATGGGGCGCATTTTTATAGTGGGCTTATTTCTTACTATTCATCTTTTTTTGCGCATGATGCTTAATGCATAATTGTTACCAAGCAATGAACATCCCAACCTCGTTCCCAGGGCTTCTTGCCTTTTTGATGTACGGATGACGGCCATCGTATATAAAAAAGGAAAGAAGCCTTGGGAAAGAGGTTGATGAACATCCATCACTTTTTTTTCCAATGATTTAAAGTTAGTCTAATTTCATATTTGACTATCAACATTGCCACCTTCTTTTTATATATGCATCAGGTAAATAGACTTCAATTATGGTTGCCGTTTATAGAATTGGAGCCTCAGAACATGCTTATGAAAATGTATCGTTTTTCCAGTACAAAAAAACAAACAAACAAACAAATTTTCAAACGAAAGCAAACATCATTAGTTAACAGTTCATGTTAAACATACTTTAAGATTTCGGAAAACATACGTACTCAATTACCTATTTGCTTTAACAATATCAAGGCTGGAAACGGTATAATACTTCAGAATATTTTTTTACTTCAGTTTTTTTATTGTGAGATGTCCCAGGCTTTATTGATCAATCTACTTCCTTAATAAACAGGGATGTTTTAATAAACAAACTGGCGACCTGTGTGATCAATTATTTTATAATTGATATTTGGTCCTACGATGGTGAGATTTCCACCTGATACCTTTCTAGGTCCTAATTGTCATGCAACGTGACGTCATAGTTTGGGGTAAGATGGAAAAATAAAAAAGGTCAAACTACCCCTGTCTTAACTGACTAAGGAAGAATTCTCTTGTTCTTCGTTAGAATAGCTGACTGTTTCCTTAAAACCATTGTTAGATAGTGAAAGTGTCTGGTCTTATCAATCCTAAAACGAAGAACAGATAAGAATCTACTTTAAGACTGTACCAGGCTACTTTTTTTGTAAATATCAAGGAGTCTTGTAACTTTTAATTTTCTGTAAAAGCTATTAAAGTGGTTGTCTAGTTCATCATATTTTTTCACCAGATGAATTTAAATTAGTCAGGGAAAAAAAAAGAGTTTTCTTGAACCAGAAAAGAAGTTCTTCATTATCTGAACAGCTGGACCAAAAAAAAAGTCTTAAAATTTATTTCGAATGTTTAATGAAAACAAAGAGGAATTTCGTAAGAAAAAAAAAAATTCATCAGTCAATTCACTCGTGGATATCAACTAGTGCATTTCAACATCAACAGGTTTACAGAGGTGAGTCAGGAACTCAGAATATTCCGTCATAGAAGAGTCGTGGAAAAGTAAAAAAAAAAAAATATAATTATAATAACATTTCACTTTTTTTGCTAAGGATGCTTTATCTTCTAAACATAAAATGTCTCCGTTATTTCGCCAAGATTATGTCGATGTTTTCAAAAACGCATGGATGGTTTAATGACAGTGAAAACATCCATACTTCTTTGACAACGAAAATAACAGCTTAGACACAACAACAAGCTACGTAAGGGCTGGCTTGTTTGTTATAGAAATTATAACCATGGTTTTATCATGAAAACAGGAAAGCAACTATAGGGAAAAGTTGATTATATTTTAACGAGTTATTAAACCAATCGTCATCTTGTAAAACCAATTGAATTCTTCATTCGCGCCGAGTCTTTTAAAGTCGCGTTAACAATCTTGACTTGTCAATGATTCTTCCAGATAAACACATGTCGAGAAATGTTTTTGAATGTTATTTGCCATGTTGTAATTTACAGAAACATTTCTCATACATTTTATCGGTATCTTCTTGAAGGTAGTTGGAGTTAAAACGGAATGAGAAGTTCTTCTAAGACGTGACATACTTGCATTGAAGCATCGTGTCTTTAGTCTCATCAACTGCTATAATCCCGTCGGTAAGAAGTCACTTAATGATAGTAACAAGGAAATTGCGATGCTTTTCAAATTTTTTAAAAAAACCTAAATACCATTATTGGAAGTAACAACCATGGAAAAAGACATTTTGAATGGTATTCTCAAATGACACATTCACTAATTAAAACACAAAAGAGGCTTTTTTGAAACATTAATATAACGTTTAGTTTTGGTAAAGACGCTCAGATTGGCATCGCTAGAAAGAAGAAGTTAAGTTTGTATTGATACATCGTAATTCGTAATTCATATTGGATTTGTGCGAGTCGTATTTTTGAGGACTGACCAGGAAACAATCCAAAGTTTTTTTAACTCCTATCTTTTACTTCGTGTTTACCGCTGTAATTTTATATTTACTCATCGCTATTATATTATTTATAATCATATATTATATTTCTTTGAGACAACAAAACACAAAAATGTTTTCGTAATCTTTGTTGTTGGAGTGATATTTTTCAGGAAGATATTAAAAAAATTGTTTAAGTGGAAATATACATGCAACGACATGATATAACGCTGTGCAAACGAGTTTAACTGTTAATGTTATTAATTTATTCTTATCATTTTTAATATGTCAAATAGGAACATGATTATAAAGGGATATAAAGGGTTTTTTTTGAACATGTTTAAATATAGAGGATGAACTTCTTAATCAAGAGCGAAAAGTATATCACGCCTCGATACAAATAGAGTTAGCTGTGTATATTCAGACGATGTCATTGAATGTGATTTTTATGACAAAAAATCTTCGACAAAATGATTCAAAATTTTTAAGGAATATTTATATTTTTATTTTTACATATAGAATTTTACGTGTTTGATTTCTATGTTCGAATTTTTTTTTTTAGATCAATGAAATATATATGGATTATAATTGAGTCATTAAGAATTGTTAAACATTTTCCATCACGGTCCCATCATGGATATGAGCGAGTTGGCAATCGAGTTGTTTTGCCAGTTTGATCCTGATCAAAAAGGTTACATTACTCAGGAGCAGATGTTGAACAGGAACGGAAAGGAGAGTCCATTCTCTGATATCCAACTTCACTCGATATTTGCACTTCTGGATAAAGACAAAAAAGGTGTAATTACTCTATCGGATTTTACTGACGCATTTCTTGATGTGTCTGATGCCGCGATAACAGAAAAACGTGTGTACAACGACGTCGATGATGATGATGATAACGACTACCCCGAAATTGAAGACGACGAAGATAATGAATACATCGACGACAAGTATGACGAAAAAAAATATTATGAGCTTTTAAGAGACGTTAATGAAGAGGAAAATTTTTATTGTACTGATGATGTGATTGACTATCGCGATGGGGATGATCATGATGAAAGTGATGTCGAGGAAACTACTCAAACACGTGAAGTAAATATGTTCAATTTTTTGAATAACGTAGGAAGATGCAAAGACTTGACCAGTTTGAGGAAATATAGCTCCACAGAATATCTTCTAAGCAGTAATATGTACAGGACTAGTAGTCAAAAAGATTTCCAGCAAAGCAGCATCAATGATCTCGATGAGTATTGGTGGGAACACGGCAAAAGAATCGACGGCTTATGTCCGTCAATAACGACACGTCGGAAAAACTCTCTGCCATTTTTGCATGATGAGGTTTTGAGAAATGACCTTGCGAGTGCCAAGAAATGGAAATCTTTTGAGATTGGCATGAACAAACTTCAGTCCAAAAGGAACAAATTTGAAAACATATTTACTCACTTGTCTCAGAATAAAAACAACCTTTTTCGGTCTTATTCACAAAAGCAACTCGATCAAAATCTCCAGAAATTTCCACTTCCCTGTGAAACCCATAAACATACGAACGCTAAAAAGATCACTAATTCACAATACAGCCACAAATGCTTAAAAAGTCAGGTTTCACGGGAGTTTGACGAAATATTTGGCAGTACGAAGAATGTGACGAGAGAATGTTTGAACAGTTGCGAATCTTGTTCATCAGATGATGCCTTACACATACAAAAGGTCTCCAAACCCGGTCTGAAACGCTTCCTCTCCCACAGCAGTGCAAGCCTTACTCGAGAGAGGCGGGGGAAAAAAGCGCAAAAATTATTCAGAACTCAATCCTCCATGGAGATAAATGATGTTCAAAAGACTTATAAAGATAAACATTGTGTATCTGAAGAACACTTGCTGTCATCAAGCATCAGTGATTTGACACGTGACTTAAGAAGGTCACGTGAAAATTTACCTTTATCACGTGACGGTTTTACGGAGCAATGGGAAAGTTACCTGCGTAGAATTGGTGGCGTATCCATGTTTGCTGGGTAAGAAAATGCGCAAATACTTTGTCTCTCATATCTGTGTTTTTGAGTTTTGCTTTTTGAAGGGCTTTTGTTTGTCTGGTGCAAGGTAATTTGTTTTTTACAAAATTGCAAATTTTGTATGTGCAAATTTTTCTTTCCTCGTTATATGGGCAAACAGGAAAATCATCCTTTTTGACCATTACAAAGATGTGCCTTAGACAGTCTAAGCATGGTTCACTGTGACCTCACGCGGAATAATGACTCAATGTTAATGTATTTATCGTCATCATGACAACGAGTTTTTTTTTATGTTGCTGAGCGATTAATATCATTGCATTTAGAAACGATAATCTTCGTTACGTGTGGCAACAAATTGGTTCCTTCCAAAACACTTTGTTATTACCATTGGAAGATTTTTTGAAAGGGATAATTGAGGAACACAAAACTGTTTACACTCGGTGTCAAGAAGTTGAAAATACATTGCATAGGTATATGTTTTTCCAAAATCCCATCACAATGATGACGTATTTGCGTACGTGATTCGGCTATATGACCTATAGACGAGTCTTTTAAGTGACGTAATGTTTGTAAGCATTGGTGTTTTATTCTCGATGATTGCTGTATGCTACAGCGGTAAATACTATTAACCAAGTCATGGAGTCATGGTTTTCATGCACACCATCTCTTCCCTTTTTCAACAAGAACAGTTTGGTTGATGCCATCATGATCTAAAACTTAAAAAATAAAAATGTTTTTGGTCGGAAATATTTCTTGAATAACCTCTAAGTCTTTTAAATCTAAAATGAGCTGTTATTAAATATCTTAATAAATATCCATAAGGGGAATCTCCACGAGATAACCAATCATTCGTGGGGACGTCATATGGGATATCCCCACTGTAACTTCCAGTTTAATTTGTATCAGTTCATTATCTTAAACAAATACTTTTAATTTGTAAGTGTAATAATTTCCTACAACCTATAACCCCTCTGGTCTCTCATCAATGCCTAGAACAGGTTTTATAGCTACTGCATAGATACTGAAGGGTTCTTGTGAAAAACCCCATCAACAAGTGACAAAAATATCCTATAATAAACCTTCATTTTTATTTTTTAATTTTTTCAATTAGTAAAATAGAGCAACATGAGAACGATATTGAGAATCTCTATGAAGAATTTGATAGGACGTGTCAGCTAGAGTTACAAGATTTGGAAAAGAAGGTAAATTAGAATTAAAGCTTTTTTGAAATTCTTTGCAATAATTTTTTGGTGTTAATTCTAATGGGTTTTTTTTCGGCTAAACCTCTTAAAGTCACCAGTCGACCCATCTACACCTCCCAGTCCCTCTAGTTTGTTGGTTTCAGTTACATATCGCCACTTATTTTGCTTCAGCATTGCGAACGAGAAGAAACACTTAAAACAGAATTTCATCGACTAGTCGACATCAAAGAGCAAGCTTTACAAGACGCCATTACTTGCAACAATGAAGTGAGCGAACGCCTTGAACTATCTGAGCACGAGATTTCTACTTTGCAACTTTCCAAACACAAGGTACTTTTAACTTCGAGTGTGAGGCCATTAGAAAATCTGTTGTACTTGGTTCACGTCAGAGAATTCTCTTCTTTTGTGTACAGGTTGAGCAACAATTTCGTCAATTGTGTTTGGAACAGCAAAGACAGATGACTGAAATGGAGAAGATCGTAGAAGAGAATGTTTTGCTCAAAGAAAGAAACCACACCTACACAGAAAATCTCCGAGACATGCAAGAGTATATTAATCAGTTATTAAAATCAGCTGAAGAAGAACGTGAAAAGCAGCAATGGTTAGGCATACTTTTACTAGCTTTGGAATGGCATTACTATGAAGATTTTTTTGTAGTTTATAGTTTTCAGTCTTGAGATTTTCATCCTTCACGACTGGCTATTCCTTCCACACGGGCGGCATCATGCTCTGATAATAACATTGAGAGCATATCTCTCTATCGCTGTCCTTTAGGTGGATCCGAACCCACGACAATCGGAACGTTGGTTCTACAAATTATCCCCTAGGTCACAGCTCCACAAGATAGATACGATAAACGAGAACTTAAAACTAGGAAAACAACCGTGATTTGTAGCATTTTAAAGATCGTCTCAAAATGTTGCTTTATACAAGAATCTCTTTAGCGTCAGAAACTGCAAAGTCTTCATTTTCCTTTCAGCTTCATGCGTCAGTTCAAGGATCTGATGGAAGAGAAGGAGTTTTTAGAAGCAAATATTTCAAATTTGTCCATGGAAAACATTGAATTGAGGTGCGTTCAGATATGAAAAGATTAACTCGACGAAAAAAAATACTTCTATTACGTCGAATTGTTTTGGTTCTTTTCTAGAAATCTAAATAAGTCCTTAACGATAAAGGACGATGACATGTGTGCAAGTTTGAATTTCACTTCCAATGATGATCACGAAGAATCACCATGCATGAATGGGGCGTCTACGCCAAACGCCCCTATTCAATCTCTCCACGAGGAGATGAGCAAATCAAACGCCGAAGAAAATATTGAAGAATCTAGTCAGATATTCCAAGACCCATTATCACCGACAAAGAAAAACATCTCTGACGCATTTTATGATCAATCGAGTGAAGATGAAGTATGCGAGGTTATAGCTAACGGCCATGCGGTTTCCTTTCGTGATGGTTCGAGCGACAACCCGAACGATGAAACGTTAATTGAGTTGGAAGACTCTCTGGAAGACCATCATTACAATTTCGATGCAGCTAAAAACAGAGTAAGATTTTTTGTTTTCATTTCTGTTTGATTGCGAATGTTTTACTAATGTTCTCAGGATTTTCGAAGACCCTAACTTGGAATAAACGGCTTCGTAATTTCGAAAACCTTAAACTCTCAACTTCGTAGATTCGGATGTAAAAAGTACACGCGAGAATACGAAAGCTTTTTAAACTATTAATAGGTTTATTTGAGTTAAGCTCCGAAATGGAAATGAAATCAGAAAATCTTTTTTGAAAGTTATTTTGATCATAAAGTAAGTCCAATGGAAGATGTTTTGCATATCAAAGCATTGTTTTATTTTTGTTTTTCTTGGTAAAAACCTTTATAAAGCATTCATGTTTATATCCAACTATCATGAAGGAGTATATATGTTTTTTAGAAATTGGTAAACCAAGTATTGAATCGGTCTTAAGTCGTTCACCCAGATATAAACCTCTCATATTTCAGATTATTTCATTCCAACTCAAACTAAATCCAAGCTGAGTGAATTTATTGAAATACGACCAGTCATCTAGGGCTACTTCTGATCACCATAATCTTTGGCCATGTGTTATTTATCGTTGTTTACGAATCCTTTTTTTAAAAAAACAAAGCTTGCAATTATCTATCCCTCTTTGTTGTAGAGTCCTTCGCTACGACTGGTCTCTTCTGTTCAAACCGAATTTAAAGTGATTTTTTGTGGTGACTGTGGTGTGGGCAAGACAAGTTTAATACATCGCCTATGTTTTAACAAGTTTTCCAAATCAAGGAAAGAGACTACACGACTCGACTGCTATACAAAGACAATAGAGACTGGCGATACACAAACTAAACTCAAATTGTGGGACACAGTTGGACAGGAAAGGTATACTTTTTTATATTTTCTTTGTTCAATCAAACTTATGGTACCGCCATCTCCAAAAGAATCCCTCCCCTTCCAAATGTGGTACTGCTTTTTCCCAGTAAATGACCCAACATGAATTGAGGGCAGATGTAACTGAGCATTCTATCTTCACCTGAAGGTTTAACAGTCTTCCGAGATCATACTATCGAAAATGTGATGTGGTCGTACTGCTTTATGACATTTGTGAAGAAAGTTCTTTTATAAATGCAAAGTCTTGGTTGAGAACAATTCACGTAAGTAGCCTAACGTCTCATCGTCAAACATTACTCTCTACATAGTTGATTTTGATCACACCCAAGTTTCATATACATGAAAGTTGACTCTAAGAAACTGTTCTAAACATAACTTAAGGGTTGCGGTGTGCTGATGTTAGCATAGGGAATTCCTCATTAAAGCAATTAGTAATGGATCTGGAGTGATGACACATTATTTAAAATGTGTTACTGGAACTTGACATACACAGGGCCGTCGACACGATGTCAAAGTTGGGGTCGACGGCCCCGATACACATTAGTGCGTTGAAAAAATTTAAATTAAATTATAGTTTTTTCCCCCTTTTTTTTATCTGGTGATGCGACGAACGTGTATTCGTTGATAAGAAATATTCAAACTGTGAAATACAGATACGAAACAAGTTTACCAGGGGCGTGAAGATATGGAACTTAAACAAAAAACATGAAGCCATAAATTTGAGAAGGAATACAGATTGTGAAATTGCATAACCTAAACTACATCAACATCGCTTGTGAGGCAAAGTATGACAGAAAACATGTCGAACTCTTTTTAGTATTACACTCTTGAGATTCAGATGTTTTGTTGGCAACCTATCAAATCTTTGTGTAATGAATGTGCATGTACGTCTCAATGGCCGCACTCACCAAAAAATTAAACTGGTTGAACTACTGCTATAACTGTTCTAAGGAAACCAGGTATCAGGTTACAACGCAGGGCAGAAATTACGGATGTACAATAAATATTAATGAAAAAGTTAATTGTTTACGCGCTGATCAAATCGTTCAAAATGAATAATTCCCCATATCATATACCGACAATCCATTTGAAGCAGTTTTCCCTTATACAAACTCTTTAGAACGTCCTGTAATCCATTGATTGAAACGAAAATGGAAGTTCATACCAATATAACAGATTCTTTCTAACTCTTTTTCATGATTTAGGATTGCACGAATGAAAATGCTTTTCTTTTGCTTTTGGGAAATAAAATTGACATGAATCACAAAAGGAGTGTTTTAAAAGAAGATGGAGAGCACCTAGCCGAGGTAGGTCTTGTTTTTGTGCGTCTCTAGCATGACATTCTACTATCAGAATCTAACTAAACGTTTACTTGTTGCAGGAAAACGATGCTATCTTTCAAGAAATTAGTGCAAAAACTGGAGAAAATATGGATGTTTTGCTTGATATCATTTCAAGGTATGTCATTTCACTTTGTATGAAGACAACGCGATTTCTCTGAATTGTTTTTCAAACATTTTTAAAAGAATCGAAACCAACTTAACAATGACGAAAAGACAGGTGTTATAAAAAAGTCCTTATAAAACGAGTACTGTTAAGTTGATCATGAAATTTTCTTTACGTTTCTTTAATTTTGAAAATCTCTTCGTGTAAACGTGTCTTTAAATACTTCCGATTAAATGTCATTAAAATGCAGTCGGAGGTCTGGAGACGAAACAAGATGATCTCACTTTTTCACGTTAACTTTTCTTTTATTAGTCTGTTGAAAGACCGGGAGGAAACGCTTATTATACGGAATGACTATGAGCATAGTTTATGTAATATTGACTACAAGCGTAAAAGAAACACCCAGTCTTGTTGCTAAGCAATGAAATCATATAGAAAAGCATTGTCTTTTGAAGCTGAAGTGAGAGGTCGTTGGTTATTGGTGGCTTTTTTTTTACTCAGTTTTCCAAACGAAAAAATAGAAAGGAATTTTGTTTCTTGGACAAACAAAAGAGACAACCCTCTTTCTTTGTTGGCCCATAACAACCTTTTATGTTTTTAAACTGTTTTCAAGCTTTTTATAATTTTTATAGAACCAAATGTTTTAATATACCTAATTACTAAGCTATATCTGTTCAACATATGCACGCCTAACACGCACACATCCAGTGGACAAAATCGTCACAAAATCAATGCGACGAAGAGCATTTTTATTGAAATTACTTGCATATTTCTATCTAAATGCACTCCTTTGCAGAGATTTTCAACAAATTTGCCCACTCATACCTCACAACTCAAGAAAGAATCTCTACTACCTCTCATCATCATTACGTTTTTTAGCACTTTACTCTCACAAAATGCATATGTTTTGGTCCAAAACTTCTTCGAAGAGACTTGTACTGAAGAATTGAATATCCCTAAGCAACCGTGCTGCAACACTTAATCCTTCGATGTTTTTGCACTTTAGTTTTTCTGGGATTTTTTTCCCTCGTTTTTTTTAGTTATTATTTTTAAATTTTTGGTTATCTGTTTTTGAGAAAATCTAGAAATATTTATGTCATCTTGTTTGTTGATGATCTGTTGGATGTTCCACCAGAATCGACCACACCTATCCCATTTCCTTATTTCTCATTGTCAATTTGGTAAACTCCACCCTACTCCTCACCCCCACTGCCCTCAAAAAGTTATATATATATACAATATAAAGTTCTATGACGAATTTAGAAGAATGGCAAACATTTTCTTGACATTTTCTCACCATTTGATTGCACTTGCTGGCAGAGTGTAATTTATCAGAAGTTCAATAGACCCTTTCAAATCGTCCATCATTCCTTACTATGGCGTCATATGTTATGTTATTTATGTGAGTGGGTAGAATTACTTTATTTATTTACTTTTCTTGTGGAAAATATTTTACGTGTATCATAAAGAAATAAATCATTGCTAACCACTGTTGTTCAGTCTATCGAAATACAGCTACTTTATCACTGCCACGGATTCTACATCCGATCCCACACTATGTCGTGGAAAGAAACTTTGGCTTTACCTTCACGTGTGATCACTATTAGCTTGATGCAGTCAAGACTTTGTTTCTGTCTGTGGTTTTATCCCCACAGGCATGTAAACATGATAAACACAATCATAAGGAAGAGTGACTCATTTTTACCAACCTCTTGCCAAGCTCTTTTGCCTTTCCTATATATACGGACGGTAGCAAAGAAGACTAAGTCGAATGGATTAATCAAGCTTTTATTGATATAAAGGATATTACAGGTTATTGAAAATAACAAAGAGGAGATTGCAAAATTCGTGGTGTGGCAGTGTCCCAAGTTGCAAAATCGTCAATAGATCACTGTGACGGAGAGCATTTTAATGAAATTGTGTGTAGATGTCTATAGATATGCACTCCTTCGCAGAGTTTTTTTAATAAATATGCCGGCTGGGGTAGTGATTTTATCTTTCAAAGAATAACATTGTTGTCTGATCTGATCTGAAACCAGTAGAGTGTTACCGAAGTTAAAAATGGACAGAAAATATGTAGCCAACTAAAGAAAATATTAAAAACAAAGTATGAATACACATATTGTAACAAATGAGAAAGAATCACAGGAAACAATGTTTGAGACGAAAAGGTTAATCAAATTCACCGGCAATGTTTTGTTTGGATCCATTGTATATAGTCCAGTGCTAAACCTTAAATTCTTCAGAGTTCACTATTCCAGAAACGAGGAAAAATAGCTGATAATTCTCGAAATACTTTTTTGTGAAAATATTTAAAAATCCTGATCACAAAAAGTCGCGAATCCTAAAAAAGGAAAATGTCTCGTACGCAAAATGTCGCAAAAGTCGCGAGAATTTGTGCTTGCGAGTTTTTGTGCCTTTTAAGGTAATCTTTTTTATGACTAAGATTGTGTCAGTCAGTTGTTTTAGTAGTAAATCCTCTTCTTTTGCCGTTGCTTGAAGAGCTGCTGGAAGAATACATTCAAACTCCTGTTTGATCAAATGATTTGATCATCTTGTTGCTAAGAAAATGGAGTTGCTTGTCATATCAAAGACCTTTGTTTTGTTTTAATCGCTGGTGGGGGTACCCCATCTTTTCGCAACACAGGGCGCGGCCGAAACGTACTAATAATAAGTGGAAGAGGCACCAGGTTGTGGACCATGCTTCAAGAAATCTATGAAATTTAGAACCCCATTAGCAAAAGCAACTTGCATCCAATCCCTTTTTCTCATGAAGGCACTTCAGAAAGCACTTATACAATAGAATTTTCAATATCTTCTTGTCATACCCACCCCGCTCCAGTCCCTGAGAATATTAATTCTATGATCGACCCAACCTCGTACCCAGGCGTCCGTATTATAACAAAGACAAGAAAAAAATTGTCCAAGTACCCAAAATCCACCATTTGCCATTCTTGGTAGTCTGATCTCGCTGTCAATTTCCGCATCTATCGTGTTTTGGAGTGTTCGTATCGTGTTTTGGAGTGTTCGTATTCATATTGTCTGAATTGAAATTTTGCAGCACTTGTACAACAAAAGAAAGCACAATTGATTCTCTTGTATTCTCGTTTGCAAAGGTCTCAAAAATGATGACAGCCAACGCTAATATACAAATAATATGTAAATAACTTAGGAAATTTAAACGATTAACTTAGAAAAGTCACCAAATTTTTGAGATTTTCCACAAACTTTTTTTCCCTGACTAGTATTTTTCCCCGATTTTCTTTTCATCCAACAATGAATTTATTCTTTTAAAATTGTATTTTATTTATTTTTGGGTCGAGTTTAAAAATCTTAAGAAAAATACACGAAAAAGTTGTTAAAAGTTGTAAACTAGTTATATTAGTTGTTTTGGGAAAATGTAGTAGTAGTAGTAGTGTTTATTTATCATCTCAATTATAAAATAACTGATAGTAAATTCAAAATACAATACAGCCTGTATACAGTTTGAGATGACAGGAGGCATTCCTATTAGTCAAAGGACCAATCAAAGAGGAAGAAAGGGTACTCATAAATAAGTATAAAAAAAATTAATTGAGTAAAAATTTTGAGTAAAAATAAGGTAAAGCAACTCCAAATTATGCTTAAAATTCGATTTATTAAAAATTACATTTTTTCGCTTGTCCGCGAAATTAAATCCACGCGAAATACTCCAGGAAGAAGGGCTTAACCGCGAAATTAAATCCACGCGAAATCAAAAATTACGGTCGACCGCGCGAAATTAAATCCACGCGAAATTTTATCTAGTGAAACCAAAAGTGCATTTCTCCGCTCTCTCCGTTTGAAAAAGTCAAAACAATATCTCTCTCAACAAAAAACACACTGTCCTTTAATGTTAAAAATTAAGTGACTAATTTGAAAATTTGCTTGAGTTATTTACATTGTCAGCAATTTCTGGCTTTCAGCGTTAAACAAAATATGAATAGAGAGAAATTTGCGTAGTTTGCACATTTAGGATTTGGACGACAACCACTGTTCTCATCTTCGATCCCAGGATCTCTTGCCTTTTCAATGGATATATCGGATATGAATTTTTTCTATTTATTTATTTATTTATTTATTTTATTTTTTTTTTTTTCATATCACAAAAAATTAAATAAGAAGGATCCTGGGTACGAGATTGTGAGATTACCGATAAACAAACATTGCTGCTGAACAACATGTCTGTGCACATGGAATTGCAAAAAACTTTTTGAAAGTAAAACGAAGTACCTTTTTTCTTTTTTGGAATTAGCAGGGGTATCTATTAGAGTGTCTATTAGACACCAAAGAGTATCTGATTTCAGTCATTCTGTCTATACATAGCAAAATCAAGTCTCTTCCATGACACACTTTCTCTTTCACTTCACTGCTGAATGCTGTCTCTAACCTGAGGCTTTCATCTTTTATTTGATATATATAATCACATGTACTGCCTAAATTTTTTGATTTGTTGTATATAATATATATATAATATTTTGATTTGAAAAAGTTCATTTGGTGATCAACCTTTTGGTTCACTGACTGAACTAAAAATTTCAAAACAAATCTTTGAGCTTTGGGTGGGCATCAATAATATGTTGCGTTCGGGTCCACCAACCGACTGTCTTTTTTCCGAAAAACCCGACTCGGAGAAGTGGTAAAATTGTCGGGTTTTTTTTGGCTTAGTACGTACGCCATTTGTCAAGCCCATTACTTGAAAAAAGTACTGATTCGATACATCGGGAATTTATTTTCTAGAAAAACCCGACAGAAATTAGTACCGACCGACCAACCGACTCGAAAATATTACTATTCAGGACCCGAACGCAACATATTATTGATGGCCGCCTTGTGTCTTTAGCATGTGAAAGCTGAAACCCAGGTCTATTGAATAATAAATCCCAGTAATACTGATAAAATCGAACTAATTATCCGTATATAAAAGCTATTGTTTATTATCAATTTTTATAATAAATTTATCACTGATTACAATGGTTGTGGTTATTCTTCAAACCTTCACATCTATATCCTAATATGTGCTGTGCATCCAGTTTCTATTTGTAGAGAGTGATAGTTTTTTTAAAAAATTTATGGTCAAGTTCTTCTAATGTGTATGTAGCTCCACCTAGAGGCAAGAGACACTTTTTCACTAGTATAAAAGCACGTGGCATTTGATGTCAGTTATTTTATGATCACAGGGAATCATTGCATTGCATCCCTAATCAAATGCGACATTTTTGGGAAAATATCTCGAGAACCAATAAGGATAACTGACATTTTTTAGGGTCTGCAATATGGGTGATGGGGTGACACAAAATTTGGGCCTAAATTTTATTTGGTACTGCGGCTATGACGTCATCAAAATCTTTGACCGGCGATATCTCTGGAATGGTTGGTCGTAGTGAAACAACATGGGTACACTTTCCGTTTCCAATTCTGTAATTTAAATTTTCGTCACGGGGGTTCGCACACGGAAAAATACAAATTTGACACAACCTTTTCAAAGTTAAACTCTGTAAAAATTTTTACCTGGGTTAATAAAATAACGATGGAATATTTGGCAGCTTTTTTTTCTTCCATCAGGGAATAGATCTGAGAATGAAGCATCAATGCTTCAATCTTCTTTATAGTTTTCATAAGATTTTGAAAGCATCCCTCTTTTTCATTTTTTAATTTCTTTTTTCTTACCTTTATGCCAGAAGGTTGTTTGTGAAAAAATTTGTAATAATTAATTTTTATGAATGATGAAGAATGAACCATAAATGCTTTCATTATCAAAACAAAATCAGGAAACAAATTAGAAATAATAAGAATTGAAAAGTTTAAAACTAACTTTGGTACGATAAAGCAATAAATCCCTTTAGCAATAACATCTGAACATCTGAAAAATCTTTTTTGTTATATATAATAAAAAATAAAATCGCTACAGGGTTTGCCTTCTTTGACAGTGTCTGATCTTAGCGGGGCCTGACTGTCTGAGAAATTGGTTTGGGCCTCCAAAATTTTTGAAAACCAGTGTTGTGGTGGCCCGACTGGACAGGTGAAAAAAAGTATGTAAATTGTAAATATATGATTGAACAATTTCCATTACAAGAGGTTTGAGTTTTATAATGCTTGCAATTTCTGCTCTTTTTTTCTATTTTGTAAGCATTTCTAAGTGTGTCCAAATGAAATTGTAAAGAGTTATTGGATATTGGGCCATTAAAATTTCTTAATGATAAAATCTTAAGATTAGACACTGTTTGAAACAGGAGATTTTGTCATCCTGACTTCCATCAGTGGCAAATATTACCCACACATGAAACGAAAGACTCCATGATCATCTCGTTGGTCAGCGCCGCTTCCAAAGCAAAGCAGAAGCAAAGTAACAAGAGTTGTTGTTGTTTTTCTTTAGCTCCTTTTACCTCTACCTACGTAATTAATTAAGTCTTTTGAATTCATCTGATGTTTCTAGATACATTTTTAATAATATCTCCCACTTATGAGAAAACATTTTCAAATAAAAATCAATTTGTTATGTTTTGAATTTTTATCTGATGTCTCTCTGGTTTGCCTTATTTATCCTGGTATTGCTTTTAAGGGAACAAAAATTTCCTTGGAGTTTAAAAAAAAATGCATGAACCAACACAAGTCTTGACTTTTAGATTTGTCTGAACATTTTTTTAAAGGAAGGCTGAAAATTTGACATTACAACAACTGGAAGAAAAAAAAAACTGTTTTTTTTTTTTGTTTTTTTTACCCTTTCAATGAAGCCATTTAAAATAAATCCATATTTTTATGCAATACATTTGATTATAGGTGCAGAAACAATTTTATCATCTCATTATTTTACAAATCTTATTCATTTAAATTTTAATGATAAAAAATTGATTCCATTCTGTGGCACAGATAGAATAGAACTATGTACTGGTAGCACAATCTTTAACTTTATACAAAGCAAAGCACTATAGTTGCAAGTACAATTAGCATTCCATATGTTTTCAAGTGATTATCTTGAAAGAATGGTTTTCTGATTTTCTCTGTCAGTTTCTATCTATCTATCTAATATTCACAATTTTTCAAGAAACAGGTGAAATTCCAAAATGATAACAAAAGAAAAATTGTTTTCATTCTTCTTATTCTTTTTATGGAAATAAGATAGAGAGAAGTTCAACGTTTTGGTTTGTAGGCTAAAGGTTGTTTGTCGTAGATTTTTGTTTCAGATATTTTGTAATGAAATTTGTATTTCAAAAAATCTATATACTTTTCAAACAGAACTTGTTTGGGTGTTTTTCATGTTTTGTTAAATTTCATTAGAGTTTACTACCAAAAGAAATTTTTTTTACAAAAAGATTGTTTTCTTTTTTTCTGTTTTGTGGGTAGAAAATTCAAACTGCCATAGGAATGTTTTAGGGTTAAGGCACTGGTTTTAATTATGTGACATTGCGAAATTATTGGAAAACCAATTTTTATAGTACTCTTTGGTGCCTAATAGACGTCCCCCACCCCCACTAATTCTTATTCCAAACCTGAGGACTTATATTCCCCCGGTTATCTTCTGTTTTCATTGTTTCGGATTTCTGATTTTGTTTTACATTATAGAAGTACTTTTGATTAGTTACAATTTCAAACAAAGTTATGAGAAATTCTAATTCTAACCAAGATTATACTAATAGAGATTGAACAATACTGATTGTTTTCGTTTTCTCCCTAGTATATGGAATGACAAAGTATTCAATAACTTAATTGTTAGAAAGCTATTATAATTCTACTTTAAAGTGGCTCATATATTTAATCTTAGTAAAATTGTTGCTATCAATAACTTTTTTTATAATTTTCAAAATCACTTTTTATGTAACAGCCTAATAATTGAAACATGGAAAATAAACCTGGCTATGCAACTGTTGATATAGCTAACGAAGGTATGCTATTCAATTCGTTTATCTATGATTGTAACCGTAAATCCCAGTGGGGAAATCTGTTGAGAAATCACTGTCGAGTGGAATTTTATAGAAATATACACACTATTTCAATAAAAATGCTCTTCATCACAATGACTTTTTGACGATTTTTCCCACTGGTTATCTTGTTTCAGTTCTGTTTTGGTCAAGCAGTGATTGTTATGAGGGAAATGCTTATTATTTCTGTGGAAAGTGAATGAAAACGAGTTGTTTCCATGGCTGTGTGTTATGTTTTATGTGTGTTATATTTTATGCGTTTCATCGCATATACAAGCACCACATCATGTGTAATTAATATGTTCGTCTTAGATAAATCAGATTTTGGTTGTTGCAGTATCTTCTTGACGGTTTTGTCGGTGATTGTGGTGATATGTACTTTTCCATTCTCATTGTTCTTTTGTTTGAAGGTTTGTCTTCATCTGTTCTTTCCATTTCTTCTTCTCATTATTTTCGCTACTACACTATTCGAAACATAATAGAAAAAGGCGTAGTGCATCAGTCGGGAAACGTTTTTGGAGTATGTTTGAGAGACCTTCCCATAAAGTTAACCATGCTTGAAAAACAGTAACATTGTTATGGTTACTAATCTTATCTTCTAGATAGTGCAAGAATATGAGAGAGCTGTTATATTTCGTGTGGGTCGGATCCTGGCTGGCGGAGCGAAAGGGCCTGGTATTTTCTTTATCCTGCCCTGTATAGATAACTACATCAAAGTCGACCTTCGAGTGGTGTCATTTGATGTTCCTCCCCAAGAAATTTTAACCCGCGATAGTGTCACAGTTACTGTTGATGCAGTCTCCTATTTCCGTATATTTAACCCGATTGCATCTGTGATAAACGTCGAAGACGCACAAAGATCGACCCGACTTCTTGCCCAGACTACGCTTCGAAATGAACTGGGAACGAAGAACCTGAGCGAAGTTTTAATGGAACGTGAGCAGATCAGTGTTAGTATACAAAGGACATTAGACGAAGCTACCGATCCATGGGGAGTCAAAGTGGAACGTGTGGAAATAAAAGATGTGCGCCTTCCATTGCAATTGCAGCGAGCAATGGCCGCTGAAGCAGAAGCGTCGAGAGAAGCTAGAGCAAAGGTAAGAATATTGGCAAAAACCAATATAACACAAACGCATCTAAAATCACAATCAAAAAGACTATCTCAAAATAGTGTTTACCATAAAAGGGAATAACTTTAATATGGATTAATATTTTGCAGGTGATAGCAGCTGAAGGTGAAATGAATGCGGCTCGTGCATTAAAAGAAGCGTCCGAAGTGATCAGCGAATCACCACAAGCAATTCAGTTGAGATACTTACAAACGTTGACTACGATTTCTGCCGAGAAAAACTCGACGATTATTTTCCCGCTTCCCATGAACGTCCTGCAGTCAGTTATGTCCAAATGAACGTCAAGGGATGATGTTAGAAAACACTCATATGAAAACATCCCTTTTCCGTATGACTTAATTTGTAAATACACTCATAATGTAAGTGTTACACTGTTGTGCAATTATGACGTATAGCTGATTTTTTCACCACGAAACATTATTTAACCGACCATCTCCGAAATGTTGCCAGTTCTATATCTGCTGGGACGCGGTGAACGTTTGTGATCTAGATAGTTTCGTGAATTTTGTCGTGTTAAAAAAAACATTAATCATTTGTTATTGTTACGACTTGACAGGAATTTGAAAATGATACATCACCGCCATGGTCTATATATCATTCATAGGACAGCTGCTGTGCGGATTTGCCATATAAATCTACTTGATACAGTTTGAAGAGGAGATCTTTCGAATGCGATGTTAAGTTTATAAATCTTTTTTTTCTTTATTTGGAATTTTATAATTTATTTTTTTTGTTTATTTCCGGTTTATTTTTTTATCATTTGTTAACATCTTTGAATTATAGTAGCATGAAGCGGAAAACTCTTCTTTCCACTCACACATTCTGAACGCTTTGTAATAAACCTCGTCCCTGATCCCCCAGTGGCTAAACTTGTGGAAATCTCTGCGAAGGAGTACATTTCTAGGGAAATATACATACATACTATATCAATGGGGAAACGCTCTTCGTCGCAGTGATTTTGACGATTTTGTCCAGTAATTTCTTAATACGGATAGACTTAATTTCACAACCTAGAACCTGTGGTCTGTTTATCGAACAGGCAAGGAAGCCTGAGTTCGAGCTTCCTTAATTTGATTAAAAGCGTTTTTTAAACGGTTTCTAATCATATTGGATTAATTGGGATCTGGTGGAATGTCCCAGAAAAACCAACGCCATAACTCTTAGCAATTAACTAAAAGTTAAGCCTCACAAAAGTTCTCATTTACTCAGCTTAGACTTACCAGATAAGGTTCTTGCAAGTTCATTTCTTACGAAAGAAATGGAATATACCTTATCGGGGAAAAAAAAGTCGGGATTTATTTTAGTCGGGGAAAATTTTGGTCGGGGAAAAATTTAGTCACCTCGAGAAATTTTAGTCACTTTTTTCCGACCAAAATTTCGAAATTAGTCGCTTTTCCCCGACTAAAATTTCGAAATTAGTCGCTTTTCCCCGACTAAAATTTCTAAATAAGTCACTTTTCCCTGACCAAAATTTGCAATACAAGTAGAAAATGGAACACAATTTTTGTCGACACTTTCAATTTGAACTAAAAATTATATTACAAAATAACTAATTAAGAGTTCAATCTAATACCATAACAGTTTTTGAGGTTTGATCGTCATTATTTTCATCACTGGCATCCATATTGCTTTCACAAACATCAATTATATCTTCACTGACATCCATTTTATTTTCACTGACATCAATTTTGTTTCCCTTAATCGTAACAGAAAAATCTGTATCGTCCTCATTGACTGATTCAACTTCATTCGATTCCCCTTCCTTTGCTTGACCGTCATAATTCCAGTCGAAAATCGATAGATAGACTCTACTTGAGATTATCAAAAATCGGGGAAAAGTTTCGGTCGGGGACTAAAAAATCGGGGAAATGTTTTGGGCGGGAGTAAAAAAACCGGGGAAAAGTTTTGGACGGGGAAATGAAAAATCGGGTGAAATTTTTGGACGGGTGTTGAAAAGTCGGGGGAAAATTTGGTCGGGGAAAATTTTAGTCACTAGCCCAAAAAATTAGTCACTTACCCCCGACTTTTTTTTCCCCGATAAGGTATAACATGCAAATGACAAAGATGCGAGTTTCGTATTTTTCCATCAGAGATGTATATATGTATCTTGCATTCATCAGAGATGTATATATGTATCTTACATTCAGCTCATCTAACACTTTTGGACTAAAAATTCACGATGTTAGATTTGCAGAATTTTGTTTGGATGGTTGAGTTGGACAACTCTTGTCTTGTTCTTTCAAGTGCTTCTAACAACGTTTTCACAAAGAGAAGCTTGGTACACTGAGATAAACGCACAGTAAAAGCTCGTTATGACAGAAAGTTATGATTCTATGGAACAGTTTTTATGTGAGAAAAACTTTGATTGGTAACATTGAGTTGCTCGTTATTGGCGGTTTTTGTTACCTTATTGACCCAAACCCTTTTCCTTATATGTTTTAACCATAAGGCTAGGACGATGGGGGTATCATAGCCTGGATTCCAATTATTAGTCATAATGTAAAATGAAAAAAAGCAACAGCGAGAAACACAAAAGAATTATTTATGGAATAGGAAAAAAAACAAATTTGGAAACGTTAAGAAAATTTTCTGTCTATAAGATATTCACAACAGCTTTTGTTTTATGCTTGTTATCAAATTTGATTTCCTATATTAAATAGAAGGACGAAAAACAAAACACACAAGAAACGTTCGTTTAACAGATGACTTTTAAATGTTGATACTGCTGAGGATCTGGGCAAGCTATGAACAAACACCATTCTGGTAGGCCTGCTGTGTTCATTCGATACCGAAATATCTTTTATCGTGGTATGGCTCTTTGTTGATCTCGTAATGTGCTCTGTCACATGAGTGTTTGTTACACTCTTAGTCGGCTTCAAGATGTCTTCATGATCGAGTATTTCTTTGAATTCGTTGGTATCATTCGAGATTTTACATAAGCTATTTTTTCGGCAAAGTTGAGTACAATTTTGACCGAAACAACCCATGTCGCATTTGCTTCCGTAACTACATGTTTGGTTGCATTCAATCGTGTTTTCCCCACAAAACATTTTGCATGTGCTTTCATGAGCGCATGTCTGTTTACATTTTCTAGCATTGCAATACAATAATTTACACACTCCCAAAACACACATTTGGTTGCAGGTGACAGCAAGTCTTCCAGAACACTTCATCAGATTGGAATGGCCAGCAAATTGCTCTGTTTTCGATACGTTAGATATCATGGATTTACATATTCCATCAGCACAAACTTGCAACGCATTGGACTTATGATTTTCGCCAGTACTAACTGCTTGAAGCAGTTCACACTCGGATCTGGAACAGTCTTGCTGAACTTTTGTCGAATTTGAAATCATGCTTTTAACTTTCGGAATTATTGTTTTATACAAGACAATAGCTCGTTGATCACAATACTCGGTTGCTGAGCATTCCAGCGATTCACACCTTTTACTGGCACAAATCTGTTTACACGTTGTTTCCTTTGATGTACACAAACACGCTTGCTCACAAGATGATTGCTCACACCATTCAAATCTGTTTCCTTCATCACAAACCATATTTACGCTTGATAAGGCCGTCCATCTGTTTGCGAGGAGAAAAATCAATAGTGGCCGAAACAAACATGAAGCTTGTTTCGAAGTCATAACTTAGCTAGTACTTTCTTTCTGATACAAATTCCTTTTTATGATCACTTTAAAATCAAAGATATTCTGTTGACGACATGCACATGTTTACACCTTCCGTTCTAATCCAAGTTGAAATACATACTATATCCCTCTTGTCTTGGTGTTAGATTACAGTTTGACAGTTTATCTTCTAGCCTTGTAAACTAATCTTGACAAAATGTTTAACAGGTCATTCGGAGGAATTCTTTAATACTTCTTCTTTTGCATATAGGTCAATTTTAAATATTTACAACATTAAACATTATTGTATCTCGATTTATATGTTTTCACAAATAATAACTTCAAACATGAGATGTTTGTTAATGACATTTTTATGAAAAAAGTCCTCCTTTTGAAGTAACTAAGTTGATTTTTATCCCTGTTAAAAGATTATCATACATGTTTCATTCATCATCATTCTTAGTGACGATATGAAAGTTTTATAGCAATGTTTATTTCGTTTGATGTGGAGACATTTTCCGTTAGAAGTGTTGCTCACAGCTTGACAACAGTTGTAAGGAAAAACCTGCTTTTAATCATAATAATACGAACGACGAATTTAGAATTTCGAAGAAGTACGTAAAGAGATTCAGAATGAGAAGCCTGGAAATTTATCAAACTTTTTTTGAAAACGATTTCTGCTGAGAGAATGTTCGCCTAACAATTCTAAACAATCTCGGTGAAACCACAACCTCAAACCCAGGGTCTCTTGCCGCTATCAGTGAATCGAAAAGGCAAGAGACCCTGGGTTCGAGTGAATATTCACAAACATTTCTGGACCAAACAACTCAAACAAATCAACCAAACAAATCTTACATTTCAAATTTATTTTAGATGCTCTAAGAGATAACCTAAGAAACTTGCCCTGAAAAAGCATTTCGTCAGTTTCGTCAGTTGCGGTAATTAAAATAGCCGTAAATGTCGTAAAATCCGGAAGTCTTTTCTCGTCTGTTTGACCTCGATAATACAAGCCAAAATAACAAAGACTTGGCCAAAAAGAATTAGATATGGAGCCAGGAGTACTCAAAAATAACGTTGAAAGATCAATATTGCTTATAGCTTTATTCATTAAAATATTTTTTGTATAATTTACGATATATTTTTTTAAAAACCGAATTGCAAAATACTTGATAAGTTGAAAGAAAAACAATTTGGTCGTATTGTTTGACGAGTCAAAAATCTTGACTATTTGCTTCGAAATATTTATACAGGAAATAAATTATACATAACATAAAATTTTAGATACAAGATTCACAATAAAAAAATTCTCCTTGTTTTCTCGCTTTAATCTTTTGCAAGTTAGATATACCATGAGTAATAACTACGACCAACAGCGCAAAGTTTATACGTCCATCATCTCGAGAATCAATTTTTTTGTTGGTCCGCAGAGTCGATGGTCTGTAGAATTGATGGAAATTGTTTGTGAAGCAACATGTAAACACAAAAGAAAATCGTCAACAAGAGGAATATTGCTACAAAAATTCTCTGCTTGAAATTTGCCATGCTTGCTGTATATTTTCGCCCAATTTTATAAGTTTTGCTGTCTGAATTTGTTATTTATCGTAAAAGCTTCATTAAAAGCCCTTACACGCCTTGCGTGCGCATTTTATAGCTACATTTGATTATTCACAGCGTACAATAGAAAAATACATTCTGCAATAGAATGGTTTTTCCCACATGAAAAGACTTCTTTATCAAACTTGATAAAACATAATATGGATGTGACCAATTTCATAATCTTTTTTCTTTGAACCAAATTGACATTTAATGACATGGAACAATGAGACAAGGGGACGGCAACTATTTCAAACAGCTAGCCTCCTGTGATAACTTAATTTATTTTTTGTCTCAGATAGTACGAGCATAATATTTTTATAATTTTAATCCGCTCGAAAAATCAAAAAGCTGCATGAACCTGAGAATTTTTATGTTGATCCATTTCTTGAGTCTCGATACGATTGTCTGAGTTTTTTTTATAATTTTTCATGAAAAATCAACATTCACACTAATTAACTAACTTAATTTTCCCACTAGAATTGTGATTTTTATTTTGTTTCCGGTTGAAGTATTTCTCACTGAAAAATATTCTCATTCACCCAGAAATTTCAATTTTCTATGCAGGCCCAGCCACGTGTTTTAAAAGTGGAGGGCCAATAATAATATGTGGATTGCGAGATTTAACCTTGTAAGAGGATTGCGTGTCAAGGCTTGTTAAGGTTCTAAGCAAGCCTTAAAAATGATCAACAAACATAAAAACACATTTTTAAATTCATTGACCCCCAAAACTAAATCTTTATCATACAAACATCACAATAGTCATAATCATTTGATACGTACTTGGAACTTTTCTCTTGTATATGCAAGCAAAAACATTTACTTAGCCAAAAAGTGGGGGGAAGGTGGAGGGCACCCTGGTGTCGCGGGGTCTGCTATGTTGGTGTAATTCCACCTTTAGGCAAAGATCTAAAATTTTTAAAATATTTCTTCTTCTTCTCGTTTCGATCGTGGGATAGTTAAACGTCTAATCTCGGATGATCAACATTTCGCAATCTTGCTGAAACAAGGTTAAATCGCTTTATCTCACACACTCAACGATAGAACTTTATTTGACTAAGTTCGCGATGCAAAAACGTTACGTTATGTTTTTACGCGTTTTGTTGGCAGATTGATTTGATATACAAAACGAGATAGGATATGCCAGCTAAGTTAAAACGTGATACTTAAACAGAAATTCGGGAAACATGTATTGGCTACACCACAAGTAGTCATATTGAAGTCATACTTGACTATGACATCCTGACGAATTCCTAGTAAACGCTGGAGAGCGTTCGAATTGTTTAACTTTTCTGAAATCGGTTTTTGATCGAAAAATTACTGCTGCTGTTGTGCGCATGCGTGGTATAAACAAAGGATTTCATCAGAATACAACCTTTATGCAAAACTCACTGCCATGTTTGTCATGTCCACATGTTCGTTGTTTTAAGGCGGATTTACACACAGCGAATTTTTCGCGCGTAGACCATTGTTTTGGAAAAGCCGATTGCGCAATAAAACTTCGCTTCATCGAACTTTTAGCCGTTTACAGAGTAGGAATGAGTTCAACTTTTTCGCTTGTCAAAAATTCGCTTGTGACAACCAATCAAAGTACACACAAAATGCTGATTCAGTAATAACATCAAAACAAATCAAGAATGGCTGAACAAGAAAAAGCACGTGTTGAAAATTAAGGAATTTCTGCTTTACGATAACATAAGATAACTACTCTTTACAAAGTGAAGTACGAAAGTATCTAAAAAAGTACTTCTGGTCATGCAAACATAAATCTCCCATTAACAAGTGAAACTCTCCTTTTATCTTACGTGTTGCAAGTAGATCTTTCGAACCCACATACGCCTTTCACTAATCTTCCTCTTAACAGTTTTTTTTTAATAAGTCTTAATGCTTGTAATGTCTTCTTTATTAGTAGTAGTTTCTTAATTTTATTCATCTTGCTTGTTTACAACCAGCCATGAAAACAGTAATTCGAGCGCCAAAGTTTTGTTTGTGTAAATCGGTGAGGCGTTTTTTTCGCCGCTAAAAGTTCGCTTCGCGCGAAACATTCGCTGTGTGTGTAAATCCGCCTTGAAGTTTCGTTTTAGTTTGCTTGTTCTCATAAACGTTTTAAAGGTTATATTATCAACCTCGAACCCTGTGTTCGAACTTTGGGTTATTATATAATTTATTGAGAAACTATTGGACCGGTTTGAGGATTTAATTTTGCACAAAGAAGAAGTTCTGACTTTTTATATTCGCTTCATAAAACTCAAAACTTTCTCTACCAGAGAAGTGGTGTGTGTTAAGAGGTACTGAAAATGCCAAACAAATCATTTTTATCTTCGTTCGATTATCTTTTCGATATATGCGGCGTGTTCTTTGAAAAATTGCAACAGCGCAAAATGTGTATTTAGCGCAGATGTGGCGCAACAAAGTCCCTTGTCAATAAGACAAAAATGCCATTAGTGAATATTATTCCTTCCTCGTTTTCAATGCCATTCAAAAAAATAATCAATTGGTTCCTTTTACGCCCTTCTTGTGCCGGGGGCGCGGGGGTGACTCTAAAAAAAACGTGAAAACGAGGTTGACAGAAAAAAATTAAACATGGTAGCCTAATTGTGCTTCTTTTGGAATAGCTACCTTCAGCGAAAGGCGATAGATAGCTAAACGATGGTAAGTTATTAATATCAGTACTCTAAAACATTGTTGAACTGAAATATTGGTTACAAGCTGTAATTTGAGTAACTTTCTTTCTTGAAATTTCTTTCTAAGCTGTTTTACTTTGATATTGGTGAGATATTCGTGGATACAATTTTTCAATATGCAATGCCATTAGGATCAAGTTTGTGTTGGGATCTTTTTACTAGATACCAGAAAATGATATAAAAAATTGAACATGATTTTAAGGAGGACAAAAAAGATTTTAATACAATACTAATCACTGTTTATCATTGTTACAAATCCCTGTCATTATATTCTGCGAATCGTTCGTCAGACTTGGAGTGAAAACATGACACATTTATTTTTTATACTTGCATTAAAAGCATTATGTTTTATTAAAAACAACGAACACAAGGACATAAGAACTTTAAAATTAGCTTTTTGGTCTATGTCATTGTTAGTTTCATTATTTATGGCAAACAATCCTCTAAGTTTAGATCATATTTAGAAGCTACAAATATGTAAAAAAAACTGTCTGGTTAATGAAATTCACATCTACATCATTAACATCATCATTACTCAGCAATTATCAACATGAAGAATCACTTATGCAAGTCATAAAATTTCCAAATTTTATTAAAGAAAAGAAAGAAAAATAAACACATTATTTTGATTCCTTTGTAGAGAGGCATTCATTCGAGGAGTGGGTGTTCATTAAATAATTTCACTTTTTCATGGGACTTTTATTGGAAGGAGGCATTTAAAAGAAGCATTACAGTACAGAAAAAGATGTTTTTGTAATCTCTGTCAAAAAAACTGTTGATGGGTTTGGGGTGTAAATCCTTTCTGTTGCAACTGTACAAGAAAAGTATTTTCAAACAGAAGGTCTTACATCAAAAAGAAAAAAACTGTATATTTATGGTTTCATACTGCTGATGCCACAAATGTATTTTCATGTGGCTTCAAACTTCATCTACGGTTATGAAAGACAATCAGTAAATCAGAAATTGATAATAGGAGGATAATGTGTCAAAACAAGTACTTTACTTCAATAATGGTATTTCGAAAAAAGACCATTTGTTTCAAAGGGCTTGTGCTTCTCTCGTGATATGATTTATTTATTTATTTATTTATTTATTTACGAATGTTTACCCAGGATAGCCTCTTCAGTTCCGTAAGGTACTGTTATCAATGAGGGTCCTGCGAAGGAGGTCCTAGAGCATTTAAAGCCCCCATTTGGGCTACGGAAGCTGTAATGACAGGAACCGCTCAACTAGACAACCACCCTAGACATCATTCCTACTCTCTTGCTGAGTGCTAAGCAGAGAGGATTGATTCACACTGTTATAGTCGCTGGCATGACTCGGTCGGGGATTGAACCCACGACCTCCCGAACAGGAAGCGAGCACTCTACCACAAGGCTACCAGTCGGTAAAAACTGCATGATCAACAACAAAGTTTTGTCCAAATTCAAAGTTTTAACTTCTGGAATTTTGGAATTTATGGACTATCAAGAAAATGTTTTTATTTGATTTAGACTTAATAAGTGGCATACTTAGTGACATACAAATTTTCGGATTTCTATTGTTCTAGAACAATAGTTTTTTTTAAACAATAGGAGACTCTCGAAATTCGCAAAAATGAATTCCCGCGAAATTTAATTCCCTTTATGTTTCCTGACAAAGACTGTTTTTTAGAATGCCCAAAACTGCTAAGCATTCACTCAAAAGCGTTTTGGAGCGTCTCACATTATGGTCAAAGTTAAGAGATGAGTTAGACTCTTCTAAAGAACCAATTGGTTAAGGATTTTCTACACAAAAGCTATTTTGAGTTTGTTTAAGAAAAATAGCAGAAAATGCTCTGGGATAGGTTGTATTTGCAGCAAAGTTGAATGCTAAAGGATGTCTCTAGTGCTGTGTTTTTTTTCATTGTTTTACCTAAAAAAAATGTAGGACAGCTATTTTTGTGATTTCTCTGACAGGGTGGAAGCTTGCAAAAGTAGAAAACTGCAGTGACGTGTAGTGAATTCTTTATTTTCGAAAGAACTGTTCATTCACACTTTTGTCAGAAAGTCATTGTATCAGAAAGTATACAATAGAAAACAAAATTTTTAGTCTATGAATGACGTCATCATCCAACTCGTCGGCCCTCCTTTCGCAACCACTGTCTTTCAGTGATAGCTTGTTTTCATCTATTTATATATATATTTATTTTAGCCTGCACATAAGTCATTCATCATTAAGCGAAAGCTTGCTAAGAAAATGAACCAAAACAGACCAGTGCCTCAATGGATCAGGATGAGAACTGGTAACAAGATTAGGTATGTTTATTGATGAATGCTTTCTGACTTTCTTTAATAGATATACATGAAAAAAATTTTTTGGATGAAACTTTTGAACTTCGATCAGCGAGGGTGGCCTGACTTATTCTTGTCGTTTCGAACATAATTCACAGAGATGCTTGAAAATGCTTCATTAATTTCCCACTAGTTTAGTGAAGGGGAATTTGATTGCAAGTACAGTAGAATCCCGATAACTCGAACTCATTTCGAATTCCCCTTCACCAGTACTTTCTCATAAAATACCCCCGATAACTCGAACTTGCAACTTGCAGTTGACTTACTGCCAGAGATAACGTATAGCATTGCTCTAACTTGCCCGAAGGCCAGTGTGCAGTCAGACGATGGCTCCTAATATGCTGATACGCTGCTTTTAAAGCGCATCGGAGTGGAGTATTGAGATATACGACATGACTGGACTCGAACATGGGTCGCAGCGGTCGCTCTCAAACCACTACACCATCGCTGCACAAAAATATAACCGAGATGTAAACTATGTTGGGAGCTTTTAAAATTTATGGTAAATATAGAATAAGATACTAAAATATCTGTGTAGGTTTATTATTTTATCCTTTCCTTTTGGAAAATTCGAAATGAAAGCAAAAAATTTTTTATTGATTTTCGCGTTCAGAAAAATATTCACAAGAACTGTTTTCTCAGCCGATCTCAATTTTTCGTCTTGTTCGATTTGATTTCTGCTATTGTCAGTATTTTGTTTGTCGTTTTAGATATAATGCTAAAAGACGTCACTGGAGAAGAACTAAACTCGGCTTATAAATTCGTGCAGTCTCATCATGGTGTTATTTATTCACCAAGAACTACAATGTATCAAAAACTTTCGTGGTTAATAAATGACAGCTAGGTGTTTTCCTTGCGTTTCTATCTCGTCTCTAACCACGACTCTGATCATATTATTCAAATACCTTTTCTGCAAATTTCGCATTATTTCATGTGTAAATGCATTGGGCAGTTAGTTATACGAGGTTGAAATTGAAGCTGCAACTTAATTTTCTACCGCTTCAATTATGTGAATCTACACGGAGGAACACCCCTTTTGATTGAAATTTCTGATGTAGTGATTATAGCGATTACATCTTTCCCTTTTCTACAAAATAACCCAACAGACTTGAGTACCGTAAATGCTCGATTTACTGCCCCGGATGGTAAATTTTGACTTGTGGAGTGGGCGCTTATAAAAAAACCCTCGTTTTTGTGTCAAGTAAAGAGTTTCTTTTTATGAACTATGATGGTTGTGAAATAACAAAACAGAAGACATATAATGTTCCTCTAAAGATAATGTTTTTGAACATAAATACTTATATGACTAAATATCCTCTTCATCAATAAAATCGTCCTCGATGTCGTCATCGTCCAACATAAAAATATTGTTTGTCGTCTCTTCTACGTCCGCATTTACGGTATACGCCGACTAATTTTTATAAAAATTTCTTTTTTAACACTGCGAGCTTAAGCAACTACGACGACGCGAGCAAGAATGTTGAAATATTTTGAATACCTTATCGATGAGTTAAAAGTCGGCAAAAATGTTAGTTGCCAAAAATAAAAAGTCGGAAAAAAAATTAGTCACTGACAAAAGTTACTCACTTTTTACCGACTAAATTTTCGAGTTAAGTCACTTTTTTCCGACCAATTTCCAAGACAAAAAATGTCGAAGAAAGTTTGGATAATTTGAAAGAAATAAAATACAACACCAAAAAGAAAGGTTAGGTAAATTAGTCAATTTCAATAATAGTTTTTTTCTTCATTTGTGTATTTTCGTTATTTTGTTCTTCTTGACCCTTCTTTTGTTCTTGTTCAGTTTGTGTTTGTCCTGGTTGCACTTGTTCTTCTCCATACAATTTTATTTCAGAAACATCAAGAAAAGGAAGACGATTCTCAGACTCTGTTTCAGGACTACCTTAACAGGCAACACATCAACATATCTTTCACATCTGAAGTAGAATTTGATTTCAATTACATTTTCATACTACCGCAAAAGGCACCTGATAAGAATTGGCAACACAGAGAAGAAAAAGCGGCAAAAAGTAGTTTGGCAAGTAGTTTTTGGCAAAAACAACAGCAACAAAAAACGGCAAAAAAGTTAAGTCGGTAGAAAAAAGGTCGGCAAAAAATATTAGTAACCTAGCCAAAATTTAGTCACTTTTTCCCGACTTTTTTTTTATCGATAAGGTAGTAGTCCATTTTTGGAGGAGAAATTATTGATTGCTAAACCACAAGACGGTAGATGGCGTGAACATCAGCGCATTTGACAATGCCAGCTCGGCATAAATGTGTTACTCAAAGCTTATGGGTTGAAACTCTCCTAGTCTTTCCGCTATTACATCTTCAAGAAGGAGCTATCATTTCATGTAATCAATAAGAAACTTGACATAAAAATTTACTATCATCCCTTAAAAAAAAGTCACCTAGAATTATATGGACCAAATCAACTTTACTTCTCAGATGATTAATCATGTACATCAGATCATTGCGTTGTATGCGATTTTGACGATATAGTAGGATGAAATTTAGAGGAATATCCACAATGCAAGTGTTACCGAAAGTAATTACCGGGAATATCATCCGTGTTTATGATAGTGATGTCATTTCGAATTTGCGCTTATTATGACCGTTGACCAAAGCGTTTTCAGCTCATATACGAATAGCGATTTATGAATCGTGTTTTTAAAATTTCTGCGTCACTATGTGATAACTCGCCCTTCCTTATGTTGTTCAATAAACTGATAAATGAGTAAGTAAGGATTTATTTCTAGTATATATCCAAATAGATACATCTGGTTCTTCACCTAGAAGTGTGTATGATATTAATGTGTTTGCATTACGTGAACTCAGATAAAATATAAATAAGTAAGTTAATTAAAACATCAGAAAATGTAGTACATTGGGGCCGAATTGGTAGGAGAGATGAAGTAGGGATAGTGTTAAAATCGTGGAATCAGTTAGCATTTGAAAAAAAGAAAGAAAAAAAAAAACTGAAATAAAATAAAGAAAAAATGGCTGTGATTCAATGCAATGTAAGTCGAGCCAGGGCTTTGTCCTTGAAATACGCTTTTGTTATCCCACAAAATTGGTTATGACTTTCGGCTTTGCGGCGTTGCGCTGGCAGGTCATTAAATGCATGCGATGCTGTGAATTCAAAGGTGTTGTTAATGGTAGTGTTGCATTGGATGGTTGGACCAGATGTGGTGTTTGATCAAAGGTATCCTATGTTACTTTGACGTACATAAAGCTTAAGGTGACTTGGTCAATTCAGATATAGGGGATTCTGTTCCTTCTCTGGCAGGCAGCCAATGAATTTTCAGAACGTCTTCATCAGTCATGAAGCGTCGTGTGACGTAACTTGCAGCCATATTCTGTAAACGCTGCATCCTTTTAATTAGGTAGACTGGGGCATTTTTGAATAGAATATTACCGTAATTCAGCTTGCTGAGTATCAGAGCTTCAGCAAGGTTTTTCCTCACGTGGTATAGTGTGAATCTTTGAATAAGTCTTAAAGACTTTAAAGTGAGATAAGCACTTTGGATTGTCTTATTGATGTGGTCGTTCCAAGTCAGCTGTTCGTTGAAGGTTATACCGAGTACTTTTAAAGATTTGACTCGTTCTAGTGCTATGTCATGTGGTTTAATCGTGTATATATCGTTTTGAAGATTATGCACGCGACTCATCTGAGCCGTGGAAAATAGGATTGTTTTCGTTTTCGAGTTGAATATAAGGTTGTTGTTTGATGAACATTTAATTAGGTTTCTGAGCTCAGCATTAACCTTTTCGGTGCACTCAGGTAGTCGATGTGGGTGGCATTGATAAAGTAGGCTAGTATCATCTGCATACTGGAGACAAGAACACGATGCAAGTTCTTGAATCTGCTACGTAAATATTGAATAGGATTGGGCCTAATATGCTCCCTTATGGTACACCATGTGTGATGTCTAGACGCCCAGATCGTTGATCGTTGATGAACACAAATTGTTTTCGGAAATGTTTTCGGAAACTCAGAAATGTATACAGTGTATTCTTGCCAATGCGGAATTTATGAAGCTGTTTTAGGAGTGTCATATAATCAACTGTATCAAAGGCTTTTGAATAATCCGCCATTACCGATAATGTGATTCGCTTGTTTTCATAGCTTTCAGAATATCATCTTTAAGTTTGAGCAGTGTAGTGATGGTCGAGTGGCCTTTACGGAAACCACACTGTTGTTCTGCAAATAGACGATGAGATTCGATGTGTTGAAGAAGCTGGTTTAGGATAACTCGTTCATAGACTTTCGATAAAATCGGCAAGATCGATATTGGACGATAATCATTAAGGGTGGAGGGGTTGTTTACCTTTGGTACAGGACTTATTCGAGACGTCTTCCACTGGTTTGGAAACAATTGATGATTGATGCATGAGTTAATATTATGGCAGATGGACTTGCTATGAACTCAACAGATGATTTCACGTACTTAGCTGGGAGGTTGTCGCTTCCGGTGGAGCAGTCGTTACGAAGGTTAGTAATTGCTTTGTACACTTCTGCGTAGGTAGTAGGTTGCAAATCGAACATTTTTTCATGATCTTGGATTCCATGAATGAGATTTTGCAGTTCATTTTTAGAGGTAGAATTACAGTTGAGGAGTCTTGTGGCAGTGGTGTTGAAAATTTTATGGTTTTCTTGAGCTGGTTCCGGATACTTCTAAACTTTATCCAATCAGACTCCAACTGTGTTTGATGAGCTATTGTCCTCAGATAAATAATGTCCCGTTATTTACAATATATTCAAACAAATCTTCCAACACGATATTGAAAATGTCTAACTAGCACCGGCACCGCAGAGCAGGTTGGCTAAGGGGGCTATAGCCCCATCAATATCTTTACAGTTTTAGCTATTCTATAGTCCAATAAAATTCGCATACTTTTCTTGGCCCTAATTGGTCAGCCTCCCCAAACAAAATTTTTCTTTGAACAAAATATTGAAGAATTTTTGTTTTGTCCATATATTCATACTTTCCAATTCTGCTTTCGTTACTTTCGTTCCATTAAGATTTTGAATGATCTCAATTAATTCATCCCAAAACGCAAATCAGTACATGAGAGAGTCATGAAATAGATTGGCAATCCAAGTTGTTTTGCCATGGCCAGAACCTCGAAAGAGAAACCTTTTCCAATATGCTGGAGTCCCTTAAATTATTCATAAAGTTAAATGCATCGTCAGTGGCAATAAGGCCGCTAATAGTTTCCTTAAAAATTTGTGAAAGGCAACCAGCCTTTAAACCCTCCTGTTTTGATTTTTTTCAAGGCAAGGCAGTATTTTATACAGCTTGAGATTTAAATGCTTTGCGACTGATTGTGCATAGAAAATATAAGCAGGATCAGACGTAAACTTCTGTACATAACTGAGAGGCTTCTGATTAAAATATTTACAAGGACTTAACTTAACACTTCTCTCATGTGTACATCCAAAACATAGTCACAAGAAAGAATTCTTTTCTTATGACTATCTCTAAACTGACAACAAGATTGGGGCGAACGGGCTCAAAATAAACATTAGATACGTCAATACGTCATTAATACTATAATACATTATATTTCGTTTCGATGCTCCTATAAGACACTCTGTTTTCTGTTCTCAAGTTCTGTTACAGCATCACACAGTAGAAAAAATTCAAAAACTTGATTGACTTTTACCCACTTTATATACAAGAAGCGTACTTTTGCCTGGCGATTTTTTGTGACGTGAACCAAAATCTACACCAGAAGGAAAGCTGCAAAACTTGAACTTTATAACATGTAAATGGCACCAATCAACAACAGCAAAGTTCCAGCAGGCAGAGAAACCAGAAAGTGCATCCATATGACAGATCCCAAGATATAATGCGTTTAAATTTAGGGTGGAGGGTCGGGCGTGTTTGTAAAGATTAAATTACGGACTATGCTAAGAATTTAATGGGGACAAGGTTTTAGTCTGACTTAAATAAAAAGACCATGCAAATGAAAGAGAAGCAACCTCGTACCCAGGTTTTCGCCGTTGTCCGTATATCAAAAATATTAAAAGAAGGTGGAGAAGTTGTCAAATCAAATACACATCCAGTTCATTTCGAGCAACACAGCAGTAGTATTTAACGTCTAAACTTTCTGTTACATTTCAGCTGAATTCTCGTATCAACACACTTGTGTAATGTGGACAAGTACCTGGACATGCTCTATGCAGGAAGAATGCTGATCAATACTTACTCTGCAAAATGTTCTTTGTGGACAACCTCGAACCCAGGGTCTCTTGCCTTTTCGATATGCCGCTATCCGTGTATCGAAAAGGCAAGAGACCCTGGGTTCGAGATTGCTTTTACCTGATAAAATATTCTTTGCACAGTTTTGTTTTGATTATGTATTAAAGCGCTAATTATGACATTTTGTTTTTCAGCTTGCAGAGCAGATGTCATTTGATTGAAATATAAGTTCATGCTTTGCACTGTTAACCCTGCAGCTTATCAGGATCTCCTTTAAATAAACACAATAGTAAGTCATATAACCATCCTCTACATAAAATTTGGGTGACGGGATATTTTTCATCAGCTATGCTTTTCGTAAGCTCTTTTCCAGTCGTTGAAGAAAGAATCAACTTGTTTTGCAAATTGCTTAGTGTCTTTCAGTTGGTTCAGTAACTACTCTATAAAGTCTTCTCGGGTCAATGTGCTCCTTAGGTTAATTCCGTGCAGCAGAACAGCTTGCAATTCTAGGAGAAGACGTTTGTATTTTGTCTGGTTGATGAAGATACATACAGTTAGCCTTCATTGATGGGTGGCCTGCTGAGATGTTTGGTATGGCCAAAATATTTTTAAAGAAAAAGAGACTTTCCAACTTTTTATCGAATTCAGTTGTTTAGGAGGCTGTGATATTTTCAAGAAATGTTCATCTAACGACAAGTTGCTTTTTTCACCAGTACGTGATAAACATTTCACAGTCGAAAACGAGAAAGAGCTTCCACCCTTAAAAGGTATTATTCCAACCTCGTTCCCAGGGCTTCTTGCCTTTTCTTGCCGTCATCCGTATACCAAAAAGGCAAGAAGCCCTGGGAACGAGGTTGGTATTATTCCTGCCTCTAAATTGATTACAAATATGATAGAGCTCCAAAAGATTGTTTAACAAGACACTTTTAAATATTTTATAATTCTTTCTAGTTTCATCGATATTTCGTTTTTTTTTTTTGCTATTATTTTTTGAACATAATTTACCAGGTTATCTCTTCCATTTTGCATTTTTTTTTGTCAAATCCTGTTTGATTTCATAGAATGTAGAAATTAATTAATCAAATATTGATAAGTGATGTTGTAAACACGCCAAGAGAACTTCAAGCGAGATCATTGTTTTTAAATAAAGGGGGGTTTCCTAAGAAATTCCTGTCCTCTGCGATTGAGAGCATTGTTGCTATGATATAAATAATTTACACTCTTTATTGTGGGTCTATTTTGAGTTTAACTGGTGTGTGAGTGAAAGAAAACAAAAGATGGCTTATTGAAATCCAAACTCTTATTCAACGCATTCTTTTTTTCGTTTTCAGATTTCACACAAAAAGATGTGGTGTTTTATTTGAGTTAATTATGCGCAAGGTTTCATTATTGAGAAGCTGTTAGGAGAAAGACAGATTGAGGAAGCACGTTTTAAAAAAAAATTTACTTAGCAGAGATAAGCTCATGAAGTTTTATTCAATCAAATTAGGCTTTTATAAGATCATATCCCAGGTGTGGTGAAGGAATCTTGGTGTTCAAAAGTGATCTTTGTTTTTGTTCTGGATATTTAATTTCAATAAGCAGATGTAAAAGGAAAGAGCAGATCTAAAAAATGATTCGTCAATTGTGGACCTTCGAGAAGTACGAAGATTGCGATTATAGCTTCGATGAGCTGTCATGTCTGAAAAACTTTATCGGCAGTCCACCACCTCCATACTCAGCTGAAGATTTACTACGCAATGAGCAAAGCCAGAAAAAGACTCCGGTGCACGAAAAGGATCGGAAACTCTCGTACTGTGATGTGGGGCAGGAGATATATATTACAGTGAGTTGGTTTTCTTTTTTGTTTTTTTGATTAAATTTTTCCCTAAAACCGTCTCCAAGGTGTCAACAGATGATTAATTAATAAAAATCTAACACAAACATTTAACCTTCGCTCAGTAAAGAAGAAGTTAGGTGCAATTCCTTGTTTTTCTTATTTTAAATGAGATTGGGTGAACTTTTGACGTGTTGAATTCAATCTAATAATCTGTATTTATGAGTTCCTAGACGAACTTCAAACAAAAAGAAGAACAAAGAAAAAAAACAAAAGTGTCTAATCCGTAGGTCTAGTGAATCTAATAAGACAACGAAAAAGGGTCGGTGTTGATTGTTCCTTGTACAACAACACTAAATGAAAACAATTATTAGCTACGGCAATTTATCAGAATATCTCTTGACTGTTTATGAAACCGGAAATAAATGCTGCAGCTGATTTTATTTTTGGACGTCCGAAAATCGGTGAAGCGGAAACATTATTTGCTTTTGATGATTTGAGTTTGATAATAACATAGATCTGATCTTTTAATCGTTTGTTGGTATCATTTGTTACTAAAAGTTGACTGTTAAGTCAAAATTCGTTGTGAAAACATAATCATATCGCTAAGAGATACTTCTCGTTTCCAAAAAAAATTGCAAGAATTTAAAATGCTCTTTTATATGAAAATTTTTCTTTCACTGCACTGGTAATTTGAATTATATTTTGAATGAATTCTTGTTCTCCTGAAAGAAAGACATCTATCCTAAAAGAAATAAAACTTTCAGCTGCCGCAAAAAGTTTTATTAATTTTTTTTTTTTTGACATCACATATGAACGATTTAATATTTATATATGTCATTACTTTAATTAAAGCTTTCCATTAATCAATTACACGAAAACCATGTGTTTTGATTCTTTGAACGATGAACGAGTTATTCGTTGATCAGCTGTCGTTGAAAATGAGCATGTGCTACGAAAGAAACACAGAAAAAATCTTTTAAAAGTTTGTTCGGAAAAACTAATATACCAACTGTTTAACATCTGTGTTAGAAATCAACGCCACGTGGCGCCATTCAAGCGCAAACAAAACGCTTTATTTTTTATGAGAATCAGTAACATCTGACCTGAGGCTGAGGTTTGATATTTCTTGAGCCTTTTTCAGCCTGAATTGTTCTTATTTATAGAACTTTCCAGTAAAATAAAAAACAATATTTTTAGAAACACCTTTGCTATAAGTCTTGTTTCCATCTTGTCGATTCAAATAATTTGTAACGGAGCGTGGTAGTCAAACAAATATATATAAAAATGGTAGCCATTTGGTAGCTACTAGCCTGATATGAGCATTCAAAGTCGATCGAGCCAGACGGACGACAATTCTATGCGCATTTCGTTCGCAAGAAGGTTGACCCGTGGTCGACTATCAAGCGACAGCGTACGTACGCAGAAAAAAAAGAATGGTTTTGTAATCTCAACATTTAAAAAACCAATCAAATGCTACTAAATATTTTAACTGTAGTAATATAGTATTATTATTTTTCTTCTGTTCAGTTTGGCAGCCATGTTTATTATTATTTTTTCATCATCTACACTGGCTTCGTTCGTCCGCGAGTACAATATTTGCTGAGTGGGAGGTCGCGCCTGTACTGCCAGTAAATGTCGCAAACGCCAGTAGATGTCGCAAAATTCAACAGTAAGTGTCGCAAAATCGCCAGTAAGTGTCGCTTGAATTGCGACACTTACTGGCAATTTTGCGACATTTACTGGCGATTACGACATTTACTGGCAGTACAGCGCCATCATTAATATATATTGTGCATTAATTGTAGGTGAGAAAAGAAACACATATATATGTGTTTCATAAAATCACAAATAATATACTTCTAGACCGTTTACGGTAGCTTAAACGAACGGTTCTTATTTTAAAAGAAAAGTCAGGCTGAGGCTGTTTATAATTTATGGAACAATGATTTGAGCCTCAGGTTGTTCTTGTTTTGTTCCTTTTTTTTTGCCTAATCTGAGCCTAATCGTGTTCTCATAAAAAAGTGTTTTATAAGAAAAGGTGTGATGTTCTGATGAACTCACGAGAATCAGAAAAAAACCCGAGAAAAATAGGATGCAATCAGAGGTTCTTTTGGAAGCTACAATCCTATTGATCATCAAAGTCTCAATTGCTATTGTTGTTGATTCTAAACTTTATATTGCTATTTCTCATAGTTTCAGCGGGTGTTTCGGTTATACAATACATATGAATTGACCAACTTCGTCCTAGTATTATTTACGCTTCTTCTGACATACTGGATGGTGGGGAAGAAAGCGCTAGCGAGAGAGGGTTGGTTAATCCAGACTTCTTATTTGTTGTCAAAAATGAAATAATTTGAAAAAAATTTGTTTTGTAAAACTAAAATTTAATGAGTTTTTTTTTTTCACAAAAAATGGAACAATTGAAGGTTTTATTCATTCTGGCGCTTTCGATCTTTACAAAGCTTGCCTCGTTTTGATTTTGGAATAATAATGAAGAGGCGACATCCACACACTGGAAAATTCGAGTCTCCTATATGTCCGCAATTTGGTATTTCAATCTAAGCACATCTGAAATTGTGATTGGGGAAGCTTCATTGTAAACAAATCGCTTTGAAAATGAATAACACATGTTGAAAATAATAATAATAGTAAATAATTGAACCCCTGAAAGATTTATAATTATGATGAAATTTTATCACGGGGCTGAATTATAAATTAAACGCTTGACGCTAAATCATTAGTTGTTTACTGTGTTTTGTTTACAAGTAAACAGATTTTGTTGGTTTTTTTTAGATAAGGTCGGCGACAGTGACTTAAAAGCTTTTATATTTTTTCCTAGATTCATAAAAAACCGAACGAGGAATTGGGTATAACATTACTCAATGGAGATTCCTTTGATCCAAAATGGCCGACTGTTTTGGATATTCGAGCCGATTCACCTGCTGCTCGTTCCGTAAATACCCTCGAAATCGGTGATCAGATCAAAGAACTGTTTGGGATCCCCACACATACTCTTACTCATTCACAAATATTGGCGTTATTCTCGAAAGCCAGTGACCAGGTTAACTTGGTAGTCAGGCGCGGTGTGGAGCCGTCTGATCGTTCATTTAAGTGGTATAAACACCCATTTTCTTCTGTCAAGCATACATTTGAAGAAATAGCGATCGATAAGAAAGACTTCTATGAGGTAAATAGAGATTTGGATGAAGATCTCCATGATGCACATACTTTGCTATTTCAATCATTTAAAACAGATGACAATCATTTGAATAAGAAACACGAAAACCAGTTTTCCAAAATAGCTATTGGTATTCGTCACACACGGTCACTTTCGGCATCTGCCACGTGTAAGCGAAATTTTCTGACCCAGACCCCGAGACAAAGAAGACGAACTTTGGATCATACAGGCAGATTTGCTCCTGATTTATTTTTCCCCATTACTCACAAGAAAGGAGTGAGGTATATTGCAGACGAGATTGAGAAATTGTCAATATCCGAGAATTTACTGGCGGATAGTCGCTCTGACTCGCAAAGCAGTTTGAATTCCAGCCTTTCGTCTTCTTCATTTTCCAACACGTCAAGCGGAACAACACACGAGCAGGTAAGAAAAAAACATTACATTTCTCATCGAAATATGTCACGTCGATTTCAGTAAATGTAAACATTTTACACCTTTTTTTTTCTTTAGTGTTGTGTATCAAGGCCACGGTGGATGTCTCAAACATTGCCCAACCCTTCCATTTCTGAGCATACTCAAAAAAACTGCTGCTTTGAAAATGATCAACTTACTAATTCCTCTTTTAAAACCCCTGTTAATATTATACGGAACAGTTTTCGCAAGCGTAAAACCAAGAAAGACTTATCGACTGAAAAAGACGATAACTTTGAGAAGAGTTCACAATTTCCTAACACCCTCCTGTTGACTGTATGGATCGCTGATCGCAAAAAGTTAGGTTTAAAACTGGAAGGTGGTAATGTCTCACCGTATGGAGACAGTAACATATTCGTCCAAGAAGTGAAGAAAATGGGTAGCGGCGAAAAAATATTTCAAGTTGGTGATGAAATTTTAGAAATCGATGGACAACCAATGAACAATGTGAACGTGAATGAAGCGAACCGCTTGATATCAAAATTGGAAGGAAATTATGTGGAATTTAAAATTTTCCGACCAATACAATAAGTGTAGGATATTTTATTGCTGTGAAAACATTAATAGTTGGAAGTGCAGAAGCTTTAGTAATGAAGAAACGTAATATTTCCTGACCTTTTTGTATAATATTGTCGGATTGGAAAATAATCAACCGGCAACCGAGTGTCTATGCAGTTCAGAAACCTTATTATTTGTAGATTTTATTTTTTACATTTCACACATATCTCAACCACTTCGAGGAACCAAATTTCTATGTCTATTTATCCCTGTCTGTGAATATCGACACTTTTCTTAATCAGCAAGCGAATTGCCAAGTGGTGAGGCTGGGTTTTGTGTCAACAACACAAAGTAACTGATAAGCGACAAGCCAAGCTGAAAATTAGTGAAGCTCCATTAACAACGAAATTTTTCGGCAGGAAAACTTTCCGATGAGATTTCCTCCCAAAAGTTTTTCTGTCCGAAAATTTTGGAGATTAAGGACTTATGTAAAAAGATGTCTTTGGTTGATTTGGGACCTGATAAGTAGTGGCATACTTTAAATATCCTGTCAAAGGCGGTCTTTTAGAAAAAGAAGAAGTGTCTCGCATCACGATGAGAGTTACCAGACGAATTAGGCTCTCAAAGCATTACAATATGATTCAGATGACAGAAGCAGTCGGTCGAAAGATTTCTGCAAAAAAACTGTTCTGTACTTGCATAGAAATCGTAAATCGTATTTCTATGGTACTTGTTTGAGAAAAATAGGAAAAAATTGCAAATCTCAAGTGAACTTCGTCGTAGAATATTTTTTATCATTTTACCAGACAAATGCAGAAGCAGCTATTTTGTGGAATACCTCCGGCAGAGAGTGGAAGGTTATGATGAAAATAAAAAGGTTGCATGACTGGTAAGATTTCTTTGAAACAAACTGGAATCTCGTCAAAACGTCTCGTCTCGCACTACCGGGATAAAAAGCTCCATATTATCAGCCCCTAAAAGAAATTCTCGATATTTGACTTCATTAATCCTGTTATTACACCACACCCAGTTGATATCCAATCATTAAATCATACTTGTAACCTCGGGATTCATATCAACTGCCGTATTCAAAATGGTAATGGTGATATAATGAAGAAGTAGAATGTAAAACATTGGAGCGCTACTTAGAAAAAAAACAATTTTATATTGGAAGCATGGAAGATTTCAGTAGCAAGGTAACTATCTATTGGTAAGCAATAATATGCTTCAATAAAGATCATCACTTGAGATGAAAAAAAAGACAACTGGTAGTTTTTGCGCTTTCCGCTTCAAGTTGAAAGTTTTGACAAAAATCCTACAACTTTTCAACAATGTGTTAAGTGTTTCCAGGAATGCGTGACGCATTTCGAAGGAGTTATTGCTTCTTCACCAGGTAATTGTTAAATTCCTAACTCGAATTCATAAAAAGGTTCCAGCAGGCAGAGAAACCATCCATATGGTAGATCCCAAGATACAAATTTAAATTTAGGGTGGAAGATCGGGCGTGTTTGTAAGGACCAAATTAATTAAGATTTTGAATGAATTCTCTAATAGCAACGGAGAAGAAATTATCATCAGGATAGTTATTAAGAATTGTTTTCATTTGAACTGGCAGCTTAAAAGTTTTCAGGGCGTTACTCAGGGCGGCAAGAACTGCAGCATTACAGAATGACCGACAGACATACGGAGAAATGAAAGATCAGGTTCCTTGCAGCGCTGACCAAAAACAAAAAAAGGCGATAGGGCGTATTAGAATTCGAGAAACGGGCGTTATTTGTCCAAAACAGGGTGTCATGGGTTGTTTATCATATGAATAGTCGATAGAAAGTACCTCAATCTCGATAACAGAAATGAAAACATTTAAAAATAAAGTTTGGTCTTTTGATATTATAAAATACAAATATTTATTTACAAACAAAATTACATTTTTAACAGTTTTTGTTCCATAAGGAATTTCCGCGATGAACCAGTGAAAATCTGTGAACAATGTAATATATCCGCGAAAGTTCAAAATGGCTATGAATTATGAAACTTGTGTGGAGAGACAATTATTCTTGTTTCGTCTGCAGAAAGATACTATACCTGATGACGATATTTCTTTCGATCTTCTCAAATTCTCACAAAGAAACAAAACAATTTACTACACTCCACTTTTGCCGACGAACTATTCACGTCACGCAACGTGCCGTTATTTCAAACATTGCTGCTGTTCGTTCGCTGGTAGAAGTGTCGCTTACGAAGTTGAGTTATGTCTTCCGACTATGTAAAGAAAAAGAACAAAACGTCAATCACAGAACAATAAACGTCAGCGCCAATATGACGTTACTTTGAATGACGTACCTCGTATCCTTGTTCTTCGTTACTCAAATAATCAGATTCAGGTATCATATCCTGATCTGACATTGCGCCCCTTGAATAGATATTACGCCCGTCCTCTTGATCGGCCCCGCCGTCGTCATCATCCTCATCGGACCAATTCTCAAACAAAGGACGCCCTTTTTTGTTTGCACCATGTTGGGATATCGTGACCGGTTGTTTGATTCTTGAAACAAGTTCTGCCAAATTAGTGAACGATGGGGCGCTATTTCCTCCCTAATAAAATTCAAGAAGACTGTTGATTCTCTGTTCTTTCGTGAGTAAGTGAAATCATTAATAGAACGTCCACGTCAACCAAACTTCGAAACTTACAACTGTGATGCGTTTTTGACTGGATTTGTCCGACTGAGGCGACATGTCGTTGGGTAAGACGTTTCCTTGTAGTAAACTGTTAAAAACTGCTTTGCCATGGTGATAGCCTACCTCCTACAAAGAAATACGTGTCGCTGTTCATCATGTATGACAAAAATCGCAGAAGAAGAATAGAGCAGATTTTTGAAATGAACTTACCAGTATTTCATCAAAGCTTCCAAATTGCAGAGTTTTGAATCTAAAAATTCGTAAAATTTATATATTAACAGATAGACGTAAAGGCCACGTGTCAATATGTGGGCGTGAAACTTACCTGTCTATGGGTGGGCGTATGTAGTGAGCATAGCCTCCTGTTTTCACTTCTTGCAGTTGCTTCACACATGAAACATAAGCTAAACGACTTTGTATTCCTGCCATATCTGGAATCTAAAATTATAAATCATAAAATGGTTTGTGACATTTCCAAAGAACGCCCTCAGAACCATTAGAAAAACGCCATGATGTCATACCCTCACAGGCGCAGCGAACGGGTTGTATTTCTTCCATAACATCCACCAACCAGAGAGAGCGTCACCGAAATTCGTTAATTCAACTTCGTCGTGAGAACCGACATCGACAGCGATGATCGTCTTGACGCCAAGTGTCCTCATTATGTCGGCTAAAGAATTCGATGCTTAATTCAGATAACCTGATCCCTTTGGGCAAACTTGTTGAAAAAAAGTGCGAAGGAGTGCATTTCTATAGAAATATACACGCTATTTCAATCAAAATGCTCTTCATCGCAGTGACTTTTTGACTGGGATTCTAACTTCAAGGAAATGGAAGATTCGACAAAAATCCGTCATGAAGATATCATCACCTGGTAAATTGTTGACATATCCACCGTCAAGTAACAAATGTCCGTCAGCCGGATCACACATCGGCGGTAAATAACCGGACAGCGACATGCTAGCTCGGATGTAACGCCAAGCACAACCTGAAAAATGACGAAAAGATAGGAAATTAAAGATTATCAGAAATTCACATCACCATTAGGAGTAGGGACATCTTTACAGACCTGTCTGGTGAATTTTCATGGTGGAATTTGAGATATCTGTTGTCACGCAAAAGTAGGGGAGAAGCATATCCTGAAAGAAGAAAACACAAAACGAGAGAGTAGATGATTTACGGAAATTTTGCATCCATCGAATTTGAGCGATCGATCACATTTTTGTGATAGACTGGCATTGTTTGTAGGATTTCTGTGCCCAAGAGCTTTCAACTGTGTCGTTAATTTTTTACCAAAGATACTTTAAGTGTTGGTCTTACTACATATATACATGCTTTATTCTTATAAGAACCTTTTTATAAAAACACAAATGTCAGATTGAAACAAAGTGAACTACTTTTTGAGATTGCTGGTTCCTATGAGAACCAATGTGCGTCTCAAAAGCGATCACAAAAATGTGATCACTCGCTCAAATCCAAGAAATGGAAAACCGCCTTTAGATAAGCAGCCCAATGAAAGAATAGGACCAAAACCTCGATTTGAGTCTCCCCAAATGTTGATTCGATTTCGTAGTTAAAAGCTTTCCCTAAAGACATGATTAACACACAAAAAAACCAGCTATACAAACAAACAAGTAGAAAAACTACAAGATAAACAAACAAACAAACTATAAGATAAACAACCTGTAAACAAGGATGTATAGGGATAAGTGATATCCAGCAATTTCTTCCACAACGAGGCCATTTTCTAGACGCAAACATACAAACAAAATTCATCATTGAAGTTGACAGAAGAATTACAAACCTTTCGAAAAGCTTGTAAAAAAAGTAGGGCTGGAAAACACGTAGCACGAGGGAAAAAATAATTTTTCTTGATCTTAAAGTACAATCTCATACGAAACATCACCGCCAGTACTTTACCATGCAAGCTTCTCTACATCGTTGTGTCGTTCGAACCACATTCCCATCCAGTGCGTAGATAGCTCCTACAAAAGCTCCCATGCTCGTGCCGCAAACCGAATCAATGGGGACACCTAATGCAAAGCAAAGCAAAGCATTCCACACACATATACGTCAAGCATTCCGAGAGTAGTTTTAACACAGTATACAGAACACTTACCAGCTTCGCTTAAAGCTTTTATAATCCCCACATGTGAAATTCCTCTAAAAAAACAAACGAAGACCACGTGATAACGAAGAACACGTGATAATACCCTGCTCTGTTCTCTTAAAAGAAAGTTATATTCAACAAAACACTACCTTGCGCCTCCACCTCCCAAGACCAAACCAATCGAAGTGCCGGTCAAAACTCTGGCTAATCGAGAAAAGTCGGATTGCCTGTAAATTCAAAAGATAATTATAGTTGACTTCACCGACGAACTTTTCATATTTGCATGGAGAGGTTCATTCTTGTGACAATTACTCACTTTGAAGGTCCTTCGTAATTTGGATCGTTAGCATACTAAAAAGTCAACAACACTCTCTTATTTTCATTGACTCCACGCTGAAAAATACGGAGACCTAGTTTGCAGAAATTCAAAGCACCTACCCTAGATGAAAGCAATCTTCGACGAAATATTTTTCGAGGACATCGTACCTGAACAAGTACAAAATACTTTACTTCTCATATCATATGGGTTTATAGAAAACATAATTCCAAAAATTCTGAATTGGAAAATCAGATCGGAAGGGAAATCCGATTAAAAGAAAAGGAGAAACAGCTTGAGTTTAACGTTGGCCAAATGAACTAATAAACGTGTGTCTTTTAGATGTCTTACGTGATGGTGTGTGGATATCCATTGACGGGCGTTCAACCAATCAATAGTACCGGATGGTTTGTCGAACGTATCTTCATCGTACAACAAAATCAAATCTTTTTGCGCCCGTACTGACGTCATACTTTCAAGTTGCGCCTCCAGCTGTAAACAAGGGAACGGTGATTGAGCATGACGTAATAGAATAACAAACTCGGAAAGAGGGACGACAAAAAAAAAAAAAAAAAAAAAAAAAAAAAACCTTTCCAACTTTCGGTTCTTCGTCAGCCAGACAAACAATAAGAATGATATCCGCCTATCACAAAAACAGAAATTTGTTGAAAAATATACACACTATTTCAAAAGAAATGCTCTTCATCGCAGTGATGAAACAGAAATGGATTAGAATCACGTGACGTCTCACAGTATAAGCAATATGTGTCAAGCAGATGATCAGGGACAAAGTGTGTAAGATTTCCTGGATGGCTGTTACTAATATTTTATATTCAAGTTAACTACCAATTTCGATGACATCAGATTTACACATACTATATTTAGAGGAGATATTCGTCGCCGTGTTTTTTTGTTTTGCCCACTGAGGTAGATAAATCCAAACAAAATTGCGCTGAATGTCATTATAGTTTTTAGATATGAGAAGGCAGCACATAATGGTACCTGTCTGATGCATCGTTTTGTCCATTCAGTCATCGACATATCAGCTTGATATACAACGATGCGATGCTGATCTTCTTGATATGCTAGCCAGTTTGACAAGTTATACTCATGCACACTAAGCGAACAAATCAATTAAAGAAAACTTCTGCGGCAAAGTAGAATAGGCGAGAGACAAAACATAACCAAGGGTTCATCACCTATCAAGGACTGCTTTACCAAGTCTTTTCTTGACTACATCGCTCGTCAACACTAGAGTAGGCCCTGAAAAAACAAACAAACAAAAAACATTCCAGATGCAGATTTGTATTTACCTTACCAAGCCTTGCTTGGAAGGAAGTTCTCTTACCGATGTTGTTGATTGCTAATCCAAGCTCAAATGTAAAGTTGTTTAATGGAACACTGTTTGAAGCAGGAATCATTGCAACCGTACATAAGTTCTTTCCAACCATTTCTGATAGAAAGATGCAGAGATTGATAAATTCCTTTATTCTTAAGTTGATCATTATGAATCTATCAAAGCATATTTTTTTTTAATGAGAAACTAAAGGAAAAAATGTTGACTTGCCCAGCTTTGCATCATTGACAGATAATGGTCCTTTCTTCATCGAGCCAATGATTCGATCGCCTAACAACTGGATCAGACGTGTGACAACCTTCAAGTAATGTGATGGTGTTGGTTAAGGATACTGTTTCAGATTGCTTAACCATCAAAACAACAATTTACAAGTAAACAACACAAAATCCAATTCCTGGTCATATTTCAAACAAACAAACAAACCTGATGAATTCTTGTGAAACCAACTTACTTGTGGGTAGTGCACTTTGATGGTGTTCAGCAGTCCTTCAGGTATTTGTGCCAGCTCAGTATCCCTGAAACATATCCATAACAGTCATGTGGCAAGCAGTTTTTTTTTTCGGTTTTTTTTGTCACTTATTTTTTCGATAAACTAAAGACTCTTCGAAATAGTAAAACCAAAATCCATTTGTCAGCAACAAGTTACCATTACAATTGAGCAGCATAACATCAACGATACTTCCTTGATGATCAGCACGTACCTGATAGCATGAACTGATGAATGTCGTTCAGTATGGGTGAGCACTTCCACCTTTAAGAAAAAAACAACACTTCCAGAATAAATAAAGGAATTTACCTTCACTAACAAATTATATATCAACAGCATGCAAGGATAAGGAAAAATTACCAGGCCTACAAATTCACCACGACCATATTCTGTACCAATCACTTTTTTTCCTGATTCATGTGTACGAACTGCTCGGAGACGACCATTCAACATGATAAAAATCGAATCAGGTTCTTCCTTTTGCCTTGGAAAAAGAAACGATTTAAAAGATTCAAAGAATGAAGGAGGCTGGACAAAAAAATACAAGGTAACTTAATTACCTGTAAAGTGGTTTACCCGATTCCAACATCATCCAATCCAAAGCAAAGTCGATATTTCGTACGAAAGAAGAAATCTTTTGTATTAAGCTATTTGCAATGGGTAATACAATCTTTGGATGTTCCTTGATCAACCTAAAGGAAGGTTTTAACTCATCAATTCTAGACAAAAGAATAGGTGTTATTACTTCTTAAAGAAAGGTCCTCATAGAACATACTTGTAGAAGTTGATTTTGCTTATTGTTACCACGTAAGATGTGACGGTTGTTCGTATGGAGAAAAACGATGAGTCACCGGTGATCAATGACAAAGAACCCATAAATTCACCAGGTACACAAGTGAACAAGACATCCTGAGAAATTCAAACAAAAAACGTTACTGAACGGATAGGAGATTGCAATCAAGTTACTACTGCTGATGAAATAGCATTAAATTGATCAACCTGTTCTTCAGTGTGACGGCGTGTTTGAGTGACTTCCAATTTCCCTTGCACCAAAAAGAATAAACTGGAGTCCTAATTATAAATCAAATCATTTAAAATTATCATTACGGTTAGTTCTCTGATTAATAAACAAACAACTCAAACGACTCACCTTGTCACCTTGCTTAACCAAGTATGCACCAGAAGGGATTTTATCGAGAGAAAGGATGTTATCCAATAACTTAGGAGTCTGAAGATATAAAAGTAAAGAACTTCAGATTACTTGATGAACTTGAAGACTTACTTACAATGTTCCAGAAAGCTCACTTGAACAGCATTGTCCTTTAAATATACACTTCCTGACACTTCCTACATTTTCATTTCTGAGAACCAGACCCTTGTAAGAGCAAATTTGTTTATGTTTTTCATTGTGTAGTCAGTCAAGCCTGTTATCTTCATTTGCTTTCACTATCATTGTAAACGAATTGGTGCCAATATCCTTAAACAAAAGCCATACAGATTTGGCCGTTCTTTGTCGAAAGCATAAGTCAGATTGAACCCTCAAATAAAGATTGGCTGTGGACACGATATTGAATAAACGATACAATCACTAGAATTCTTCTAGCATTGTTTCTTTTGCACGTTACATTATTATTTATTTATTATCAATTAGTTTTATAAGGTGTAAAATTAACAATCCAGTTTCAACAGCATTGACGTGATCATAGAGATGAACTCCCTGAAAGCTTGTCAAAAAATAATGAAAATAATGGATTTTTCGTAATCCTGTTGTTTTTTCTGTTATTGCTATGTTGTCCAGTGTGATTCAAGTGGGCACACTGGACCATTGTAGTTAATAAAAGCTATTACACTAACATACAGGAAGATTCAATAATTTGACCACATCGGATCGAACTGCTGCTAACATTTTCTCTTCTTCCTCTGCAGCAATTTCAGAAAAGACAGGGACTGCATCATCGCAGACCAGCTGAAACGATCCTTCTTTGGGGAACTCAAAATTCACACCACTTAATTCTTCATCAGATGTTGCGATGCCAAAAGAACTAATTGGTTCACTTGTATCCAACCCAACACGACCGAGTACAGCGTCGAAATCTGATGACGACACACCTGCCATAATTGTGTTTTGTTCACTTAGTGTTGCTGAAAATAAAATGTTTCAGTTTTGTCACATTATGACACAATTCTGTGAGAAAACTTGGAGAAAGTAAAAGGGATAAGAACAAATTATATAGACTGTAATATTGTTGGACTATCGTGTAAGATGTCCTACGACATTGTGGGTTTTTCATCATTTTCTGTACACCTTCATACAATAAAGAACCTGGAATGTTCAACTCTCACATATCAAATCAAGCAAAAACAAACTTACAACTTCCATACAGATTGACAAGACGACCATGTGACCCAGTACGTCTTATTTGAACGGGCGATGTCTTTGACTGACTTTTATCAAGTGTCATACTTCTTTTTAAAGAAGGCTTGTTTTGATTTATGGGGATGCCTTGTGATGAAGACATATCTTCTTGATCTTCTTTAATCGACGTGCACCCGCGGCCAGGACTAACAAGGTCTACGGGTCGTGGCACATCTTTGGCTTCTTTCGTATTGTTGCCAAGTGAATAAACAGATAGAGATTTTAACTCTTCATTGATTCGACGAGTCTTGTTTTATTAAAAAATATTTTATAACTTTACAGATATAGATGAATAAAATAGTACATTATTTTATACACATTGAAAAAAACTCACAGAGGATGTGCTTATCAATTCCGTTGATAAACCCAAAAAACGATAGAGAGCTTGAAATGTTACTTGTTGCAGCCTTAACATGACTATCTAATAGGAAAAAAAAACATATAGAAAACAGAGTTCACAGTAGCAGTCAACTTGTAAGTACTTCGCACCTGCACGATTCGAACCAAAGATTCTGGATGGTCTTCAAAAACTTTTTTAAATGCACGTGAAGGAAGCCTGATCAGGAAAATGGTGAAAAAAAATATGAGTTGTCAGAAAAACAAAAATTACAAAATAAAAGACAAAAGTAAATAAACAACAAACAACTTACATAAGTACTTCTGAATCAACCGCAGCTCTGATCAAAATCGAATAACGGTATGAACTACTACCCTGAAAAATAAATAAATTTTACAAACTTTTTTCATGAAAAGAAGTTAGCCTTATCCTGATATCTACCTGTCTGTTTGAAACAGGGTCATATCAATCCAATGTAATAGGTCAATGTTGAAACCATGCACATATATAGGGTGATATTTGAGCCTAATAGACTTATGATAGGGAGTATGGGATGCTCCAATAGAACTGTTGTTATGCACTACTCAAAATGAAATAGGGTTTGTTGATTATATTCCCATGAACTCATAATCCTGCAGCAACGTCTAATAATGATCGAAAGCTTTCTCACTCTTATAGCATCAAGTATATTCATAACACTGTGAATGTTATCTCCGGCTTTCACTTTCTTCAGAAGCATTTCTGTTCCTTTCTATGAAAAAACAAAAACAAAACCCAAAAAACTGATGATACTTCAAACGATAGATTTGTATGTAACGGGAACTAACACAGACCGTAAAAAGGGATTTAGAAAAAACATCAATAATTGCATTCTGGAATCATGCAGAATTAAAAATCATGCAGGATCCTTTTCGTTTTGAGACGTTACCTTATCAACAAGATATAAATTGATTTGGCCAGACTGTACGATGTAGATGCATTCCTCCATCTAAAAAGTACTTAACAATTATACAAAACTGTCCCCAAAAATTTGAAATACCCAGTTGATATTATCTATAACCGTTAAGCAAGAAAAATGCACACTACTCAGACAACAATGTTTTTTCTGTCCGAAAAACATTGCTTATCAATGATTGCTGCTCGCTTTTTAGCATGTTCAGGCGTACCTTTTATACTTTTTTTGTAGGCATCGAAGGAAATTGAAGCAACTTTATGCAAACAAACATTCACCGTGTCCAACGTCACTCAGCAAACATGTTCTTAGTAACAGCATGGTGGGATCTCAAAAAAATCACTGTGATGAAGAGCAACTACTTACTGGACCTGGCTTGAAAACAGTTTTTCCCATAGGAAAAGACTTTGTGATAATATACTTGCAAAGTTCAAAAAATAACGGCTTCTCAAAATGCCCAAACACACTAAAAATAACAAATGTCAACTCAGTAAACAGAAAACCTCGGTAGCAGAAAATTGTTTCATAGATTGTTATTGTGGCAAATTAAGAAAATTAAGAAAAAACCGTTCCAACAAGATAAACACACAAAACAGAAGGTAGAAGCTAGCTTGAAGATGGAAACTGGATGTATTTGTTATGTTGACTAGAGACATTCAGACATCGTATATTTGGGAGACATCATAGTAAGTTTCCTCCCTTTTGCTTGATATCATGAGCAACCAAGTTAACGATGTAATTACATTTTTTTTTATTTTGTCCTTAAGTAATCAAACACACAAGTTTGATTCTCGATAAATTTGTTGTATTCACTATTTCCAACATATATACTCAAAAAAAAATCCTTTTGCTGTTAGGCAACTACAATAAAATCTTTTTGAAGGAATGGCTCGATTGTGTATAGGAACGTCATATCTTCTAGAATGTTTTTTGTCATAAGTAAGAATAAAACATACCGAACACTTTTCAGCATATACATCACCTCCGCTGGTAGATGTGTTTCACTACCTGTCATCTATAAAACAGAATGAATAAATGGTTAGTATTGCAGAGTATTAGGAATCAATATAAAAATTACAAAATGGTAACTTACTTCTGTGAAATCTGCTTCTAACAACGCAGCCGGGGGTTCCCGAGTTACCCTTATTGATTCACTTTCTTCACGTTGTAAGAGTCTAAAATAATAGTTACACTAAATGTCTCAAAAAGAAGACTTGAAAATCACAAACCTAACGCATTCTTCCCAGCTGTTTATATTAACTGGAACTATTCACTAAAAACTACTTCTTGCACAAAAACACTAAACTGAGTGAAATTTCGAAATACACTTCTTCACAGCAGACTATACAGAAAATTGCTCTTCACCAAAACAGTAAAGAAAATTAAATCATATAAGCATAAATACTAAAAGCATATCAGGAGGAGAACTTGTAACTAATGACAAAAACAGTTTTTCCATAATGCAATGTTAAGACAGAAAACAACAATTAAAGAGGCTTACATATTTTAACAAAGGAAAACTCCCTACCTCGAAAAAGCGGAAGAGCGTCTTCGATATCTTTTTCGATTAGATTTAACTGAAACTTCTTCTGTACCAGGTAAAACATCGTCTTTGAACTGACGTACTTTACGTAACATCTTAGTCGTATAGAATCGTAACCTGTCTCTCTTTCGAAATCGAACTTTCTGTAGTTGTTGTTCTTTTCCATTTTTTTCTGCATTTTCAAATTCTAAAAATCGTATAAAAATTCAACCATCATCAATACATTTAGCAAAAAAAAAAAAAAAAAAAAAAAAATCCTCTAAATTGATTCTTTTCATCCTTGGATGAGGACTTCCATATAGTCATTAAAAATCATTAAAATGAATTAATTCTTTATCGGAATTTACCTTTTTAGTCTCTACCTTTGCACAAAAAATAAACAAAAAAAAAAAAAAATGACACTGAGATATTTACAAAGGTTTGATATTTACAAAGGTTTTCATAATAATCAAGGAATTGTACTAAGTTGTACAACTACAACAAAAAAATGAAACACCTGATAACTTATAGGGATAACTTACTTTTTTTCTTTTTTTGACATGTTAAAACACATATGAAAATTATCGTAAGAAATGACACCACTCCAAAAACCAAATAATCCTGAAACGAACAGACAGAAGATGATATCTCACTAGTATGGAAATGTATTTCGTTGCATTCTACCGTTGATGTATACACAACTATTAAGAGTTATATGGAAAAAGAACTTTACCTGCAGTTGGCCAATGCTTTGAACATTTATAGCATCTCTCAACTTATCTGCTAACATCTGAAAATGTTTGCTTGCTTCGTCTGTGCTAGCCATTTCTGCTGACTTCCCATTAATTTCAACAAGTACACTTAATCATACATGTTGGCTGTTATTGTTAGTATCTCCTATAAATACATGAAAATATAAATCGTTAATATAAAACACAATATTATAAGAAATTGTGAAGAAATACACTAGCCTAAAATATAAGTGACATAGAACATCAGCTGAATTTTCAAAATTCACAGAATAAAAAGAACAATGTCTATCATTATACTATCACGTCAAATGGGAGTTGATGCAAAACCCATTTCAGTTCCAAAGAAAAATAATATTATTCCTGCCATAATGAATATAATATATAATATAAATATTAAATGAAGGTTGCATTAGAAAGTTATCAAAGTTTAACAACAACGACAACAACACTCGTCTACATTTCTTTTCGAACACTTTTTAATATTATAAATTGTGAAATCTTCATCTGATACACATAAAAGATTGTGACACCTAAACATGTTGTGAGATCATTGTTTATTAGGTCCATTTTATACGCTGTGCCGTGCCAAGCCGAACTCGCTATATTTTCACTTATAAAATGGACTTAAGATTCTTCTTTTTTAAGTCTTCGAAATAAAGAAGCTTTACAAAAAAAGGTGCAGACCTTGCAAATAAGGTTTATTCATTTTTACTCTTGATAATTTTTTATTAAAACTATCATGATTGCAATACTAGACTATTCTGAGTAGTAGCCCATTGACATTTTATGATGAAGAGTCTGATTTCTTTACAAAGAATAAAGACATCAATACACATGCAAACCAATCTTATCATGCAATCTGCTAAAAAAATCTATATCAATAAGCAATATATAATAAAAGATATAGAATGAATGAAAATCTAAAGAACTGATATAGAAAGAAACAAGCTATCTGATGCACAACACCTACCATAAAAAGCACGTGTACTTTGAATTACATTTTCATAAAATATTCTTATGTGTGGTGTTTAAAATTAAGCAACATTTTAGAAGAACTAAATAGAAGTTAGCATCCGTTTTGGAAAAAGTTATTTCGTTTGTAGTGTCGTCTGAACTTCTCGTCTACTGCAGTAAGGTAATACGTTCCAGGAAACAGTTCCTTTGTTGAACATTTTGGTGTATATGATTTCACATTGTGAAATTTCTCACGTAACTCCAAAATCCTCTCAAATTCTTCTGGCAGTACCTCTTTCCTGGACGCAAGTCTTTCTTTGATGCTTTGTAGAGATTCGATTATTGTTTGAAGTTTTTGTTTCAGATCAGGATTTGGGCAAACAGTTACTGAAAACATTGATGATGCTAAGCCAGAACCATACGAGAAAAGTACTATACGCTTACCAATCAAATCTTGGATTGGTGTATCAAGAAGCAAACTTGCCAAGCTAGCATAAAGTGATGGTGTGTACATGTTCCCTACATTTCTGGCAAGAAAAGTGGAAGCATGTGTCTTCTCTTCATACCAGGTTTTACTGCATGAAACAGAAGCTTTTTCAATCTCTTTATATAATGAAGGATCTTGTAAAGACTTTTCTAAGCCAACATTAGCATACTTTTCAAGCACTTGAAATCTATCTGACACAACATTGTTATTATTGCAACTAATGAAATCATTGAATGCACATCTAGCAATTGACTTTCTAACCATTTTGCAAAAAGGTGTATGAAACACCAGAAAATTAAAATTTTCCAAGGTACAATGATTTTCAACAGTGTTAAGTTGACGAAATTTGTTGACATATCTTTGATAGCACTTATCCAAGGAGGAGAGATAACACTTAACACTCAACTGGCCGTCAATAACCGGGTATTCAGATGACAAATTTGGTTTATAGAAATCATAAACGTGAGCCATATGTGTAACTCTCAAACCACGATCAAAGACTATTGGTGCATTAGGACCAACCACTAATGATATTGCACCGCAGCCACCACTACAACGAGCATTTCCAGCAGCATAAACGGCAATATCTGCCATCACAACAATTGCTAATCTACCATCCCATGCACTACTCTCAACCCAATTTATGGCATTGAAAAGTGCAGATGTCCCTCCATAGCAAGCATTTGTTGTATCGATGCCTTCAATATTGGTATTCCCACAATCTTCGAATAGCTGCATAAGCACTGACTTTACTGACTTGGATTTATCAATAATTGTCTCTGTCCCAACCTCTAGGCGACCAACGTCTTCCAAGTTGATATGGTTCTTTTCAACCAAATTATGTACAACTGTAAGGCACAGGGAGTTGATGTCCTCCTGATCTCCACAAAAACCCATTTTGCTTTGATCCAGACCAACTGTATATTTTCCTTTGCTTACTCCATCAAAATCTTCCAACTTTTCCTGATCCACATATAAGTATGGAAAATATACTTCCATTGCAACGATACCAACATTTTGTGGCCAATGACTCATTATCCTGTTTACTATGAAGGAAAAGGTATAATTTGCTGCTATGACTAACAAAGACAAGACAGCCTGATCTGAAAAAAAGTAGCTTTTACAATAATTTTAATAAAATTATTGACTATTTTTTTATGAATGCTAATAATATTATAAGATTGGACAATAATCTAATAAATCACTCATTTTGTTAGGAAATTTTGTGACAAAAGTTTACATTAACATTACATTACGTTTGCTACTGTTATGCCACTGCTGCTTGTTGTCCAAAATGTTTAATCATTTCGTTTTTGTATATATATCTAGTTAATGTATTGTTTTCAAAGCCCAGTCAATGGTGGTCCTGGGAAAATAAAATTAATAATAATAATAATATTAATAAAAAACGTTATCCCCATTGGTTCCCGAGAGAATCGGCTATAGCTGCATAATCCAGCAAGAAAGCAATAGTGGTATAACAGTAACATTTTTGGCTGGCACACCAGAGGTTCCAGGTTTGAATCCACTCTGAATGAACACAACTACCAGATGTGTCTTTGGTATGATGTCTCTGGTAGTGCTGTGAAGTCTTCAGATATTTTGGGGCCAATAGAGGTGTGGTGGGTCTAGTTAGAAATATGCAGGGTTAGAATTAGAAAATAAATCTGGGTTTGTAAAAATAATCAACCCTAATTATTGTTTTTCTGACTTATCTCTATTGCCTCCCGTTAGGCAGGCCTTGCCATGAGAGGCGTGCAATCGCACACAACGTCTTAGACATGTGAACAATAGCACACCCAGAATTGTATGAGTGATCATGATACTAACTATACTAAGACGTATTTTAGCAAGTTTCTCTATGTGAAAGTCTTGGTTAAGCTTCCATTTCCCTGTGTTATTGTAAAGGGAGTTGAAAACTAAGATGTGTTATTGTTAAGGAAACTAAGACTAAACTAATTTTATTGAATAACACGAAAATGAGTCATACTGGTACCACTTACGTTTTCATATTCTTTAGGTGAAAAAAAGAATTTGTATAATAAAGGAAATTTCAAAATTACCATAGCAAGGGTGGTCATTCTCCCTAGCAATAGACTATTGGTGAATAATCACTTAATATACCCAAGTTATCCCTGTCAATTGAATCATCTATGTTTTATATAAATAGCTGAGCATGAACTGCAAAAAAGATTGAGATTACATTTATGTCGAACATAAGCGTGGTGATATCAGTCCTGTTTACACCATATAATGATCAATCTTAAGCCAAAGTTATTGAATACTTCGTTCAGCATAACAGACTTAACGAAAATAGCGGTGCGGAAGGCGGACATTATTCATTGTGTATTATTTTGAAAATAAAATTATGACATACAATACTAACGATAACATACTACAAAGTGGATTTTAGAACAGACCTTTTTATAGAATGTTATGAAGTATTACACAATATTAATGAGACATTCTCTATTTATTTACGTTAAATACATCAGGTGTGTTTCCTTTTTTTTCACTTGACGCTATAAACATTTGCCTAGAGAGTTAAGTAAAAGAAAGTTCGCGTCGCGACATGTAGCAACGTTTATGTTCAAGATGATTATATTATTCTAAAATCACCACTTATGTTGATGATGTATTTTTATTCTTCTTTTTCATTAAATAAATAGTATTTCTTCTTTATAATAAATTATAGTTTTGATTTTGATTTCTTTTTACGACTTTAACATGTAAAGAAATCAAAACCGCTAGTTATATAAAAAATAAAAAATAAAATGTTTTGAACAATGATAGAGAGCGTATCCATTGCCATTGCTAACTCTAAAAATAGAATTTATTAGTGTGGAATACTAATTTAGGAGAACATAGAAAATAGGAATATAAGAGATTTATTTGAGCAACAAAAAAGAGCACTGTGGTGTGTGCATGTTGCACTGTGGTGTGTGCATGTCGTGCACCGTCGTTCCAAGGAATTTGATTGAATATATATCTATTTAAAATATTGTTGCAACAACAGAGGAGAGATTTACGAAACCAGGGCATAAAAATCTGAGGACTCATAATTAAACAGAAATATGTATTAAAAAATATTTATGAGGAGGTACCACATAAGCATTCATAATGTACATGACGAGGTTCCTCTCTTCTTCTTTTTTTATTTTTTTGTTTTAGTTGAGTTTTTTAAAGATGCTTAATTAAACTTGTGAAAATAATGTATTTTAATGCACATTATTTGCCCAAAAAATCATAATGCAGGTGGGTTATGCTGAACAGAGTATTAAATAACTATGGCCTATCATCCAGAAAATAATCAGTAATGTTTTTCAACTTAAGTCATGAATCCAATAGGAAAAAAGTTTTGTATAAAACTTAAATACAAAAAGGTATCAAACTGACAGAAATTACCACATCCTGAAAACTATACAATAAACCATTGCCTACACAGACCATTAAATTTTTAAAACTAATCAGGATGAATAAGAGGGCAGAAATCATGAGCATGATGTAACAAAACCTTGAAAATGATTTGAGTCTTTGAGTCATTGAAGTTAGACACAATCTTTGAAAAACTTGAGTATAGTAGAATGAGAATTTTTTTTGTTTGTTGTTTATTTGATTTTTAACAAACAATTTTGGCTCAATCATGAATTCGCTTTCTAAATTTCTACTAAGCAAACCAAACCCAAATCTACGCATCCATACGCATGCAGGGTCCCAAATTATTCAACTGTCTACCAAAAGCCCTAAGAAATCTAACAAACTGCAAAAAGGATGTTTTCAAAAAGAATCTTGACAAATTCCTGTGCACTGTCCCTGATGAACCTCTTGTTCCAGGCTACACTGGCCTGAGGCGAGCAGAGTCGAACACTCTTGCAGTTATGGCTTTCACTGGTCTCAACGAGATGGGTGATCTCAAGATCTGAGAGAAAACTATTTCAAGTAACTTCAAGTAAGTAGTAACGTTGAACTATTGGAAAATTGAGGACACTGCAAACTAGTGACTAAAAACTCATTTACCTGATTGCAAACAAATAGCTTTTACTTTATTGTCAGAAATTTTTGTGGGAAGAAAATTTCAGGATTTTTTCCAAAAAACTGCGAAATTAAATTCCTTCAGTTAAAAAATATAAAAACAACAAGTTCTCTAAAAGAAGCAAAAGCTTTTTGGTTTATTAAACAAATTGTTTTTTCAAGTATATACTGAATCGTGAAATTTAACAACTTTCTTTAATGACCAAAGATCCCTTAAGGAGAAAAACTGAACAGGCTATGCAAATCTTTGTAAGAATTGATATATTTTAATGTGACATCCTAAAAAATCACCAGTTAAATGTAATTTTTGTTCATCCGTGAAAATAAATTCCAGTGAAATCCATTTCGCCTTCTAAACCGTGAAAATTAGTTCTGTCAAAATGAAATTAATTTTTCTTCCAACGCAAATTTATGACAATAAAGTGTTTTAACACAATTTTCCTTGTTTGTCTTGTCCTTTTGTATTTTGCTGTTTTATCTTTTAATTTCCTTTTTTATTCTGCTCACAAACTGAAGGGAAAGAAAGTTGTCTTTTTGAAAGCTATACTGACTACTCTTGCTTTTTCCTTAATATTATGTGACAGTTTATGGGAAAAGGATAACAAGTTAAAAAGCCATTTAACTCTCTTAATCGATTATTAGAAGCTAAAAATCAATTCTAATGAATCACTTTTTAAATTCTGATATCGCTTTTCCGATTTTAGTGAATCACTTTTTTGATTCTAGTGAGGGATATTCTAGTTAAAGAGTATTCACTTTTTAATGTGTGTCTTATGCTACCGTCTCTAAAAAACAAAAAAAACAACATAACAGGTCATATCCTTTCACTAAAGTGAAGGTGAGTCTAACAAATTAAAATGTCTTGTCTCTCTTATTCATTCTCTCTCGTCCTTTGTCCCACTGAACCTAAAATAATTTTTTTAATAACCAGAAGATCACTAAAATCGTTGCAATAAATTTAAGTAAGGGTAAATCTCCACCTAGTGAAAGGGAGACAAAAAACAATTATAGCAGATGGTTTCTATTTGTAGAAACTTTAAAACAAACTGACAAGCAAACAAGCTTTCCCCATAAACTGTCACATATATACATAGCCGGATGGTTCAATTTGATTTGATTTGTGAAACTAATCTTACATAAATTTCTCTTCAAGAACTCTTCAAAATTGAAAAGAAAAAATTGGAAAATTATAATGGCTCCATTTGTAAGGGCTTAGTCTGTTATGTGAAAAAGTAAGGAATTTATTTGTCAATGTTGCAAGATGCAAGTACAATTCAGTAAAAAAAAAAATAAAATAAAAATAAAAATAGGTATAATGACTAAAGTAAACAACAAATTTACCAGAAACAAACATTATAGCTAAGCTAAAAACTCATAGGTTTTCAAAGTTACCCCCTATTTTTGGATGATTTTATAATAATCTATTTCCCTATTTCAAGGAAGGTATTTGGGTGTAGTCAATATATATATACAAAATATAAATATACCCAAACGAGACCTAAAACTACTACTACTGCTATTACTACTAGTACTACTACTACTAATTTATTTATTAACGTAGATTAAGTACAATAAAACACAGTGCATGGCTGATGTGGACCTACAACAAAAAGTGTGTAAAATAAATAAATAAATAAAATCATTGATAATAAAACCTAAGTACAAAGCAAAGTGCATGTCTGATGAAAATCGAAAATAACTTGTAAACAATGCTATAATTCTATTATTAATTCTATTAAGTGTTGACATAACCAAACATTCATACTGTCAATCGCCTAAACTTTGGACGTCCTTCCAAACTTCAGACACGCTCATAAACAGACCTGTCTGGTAAACAAAATGTACATGACCTGACTTGTTACCCTAGTCATAATAAGTACTAAAACATTAGAAGCAGATAAAAGATGTTGAAACGTAATAAGCATGAACAAATCACCGTTATACGTTAATGTTGCATTTTTTTACAAAAAGAGTATATATCATCAAAACTAGTAACTTTGCCAGAATTCAATCATCTTAAACATGAAGGTTAATAATGGGTTTGTGTCACATACACATGAAATGGCACTTGGTAAGATTCTGGTTTTGCTGTTGTTTTTCACAAAATATCACCTCATTCCTGGACTTTTACTGATTGAGAATCCACAAAAAGAAATGGAATGCACAAATGCTAGAGAAAAACGTATTTGTTGATCCTTGGAAAATTTTTAAAAATGTAAAGTGGCCTTCTTAAAGGTGGATTTCCACTTACAAAACTTCTTGATCGCAGAGAATTTCTTGACTCAAGAAAATTTTCGCTATGTTAACTTCCACTATTTAGGAACTGAAAAGTATTTCTCAAAGAAATTTGTTCAGAACAATATGGCATTGAGTTGAAGGCAAATTTTGATTGGTTGGTACTGACATTTCGCGCGAAACAAAGTTCAACTACATTTTTTCAAATATATTTTGTAAGTTGTAAGATAATACCGGGGGAAAGACAAAGTAAGAAAATGCTAGCTGAATGTGGAAAGTATTAAAATGTCCAACCCATCACGATAAATATGTGCAATTTGAAAGGTCTATGTGAATTCCATGGATCCATTGTTTAGATAGAGCCTTAAATCACATACGTAATCACATTGCGAAGCTAAGGTTATCTCTCCTTGCAACGTCTCCTTGCAACGTGTGTCTCAAGGGTACTGTTGAATTATTCAATAGTTTGTGTTTTTGTTAAGTTTAGTTATGATAAGTTTTAGATTTAATTAACAGTGCAGTATGGATTATTATTGATGTGGTTTGTATTTTACGGATATGTTTTTTATGTCCGAGGTTTGGAAGGATGTCCAAAGTTAGGACGATTGGTTCCTACAAGACAAAACATTATCATAACTAAAATGAAATGATTTGGGAAACATTATTTCCAGTTTCCTATTTCTCAGGAGAATATTCATATTATATAAATTCATGAGCAACATTTTAAAAAAATGAATAATGATACAGAGGCAAGATTTATGCAACACACGTCTTAGTTTCATCTTGAATGTTCACAATGATGCAATTTAACAATGAATTCTGTCTCTGTTCGTATACTAGACCCTAATTATTCGCATATATCATGCATGGTACATCCATCATAATAATATAAAGTGAGCACTATATGTTTCGCTTCAATAGAGATCGGTACCATTTCCTTTAGCACCCTTTGGCCTTAGGTTTGCGCTAAGGGTAAGGTTAGGTATAGTGGGTGCGAAAAGGAAACAGCACAAAAAATATTTTCTTGAAATCTTTGATGTCATTGCTGTGGCATTTTGGCATTCCTTGAACTTTGAAACCTTGTAGAAAATATACCTAAATACACGGCAGCCGAGCATTAACCCCAGAGTTGAAATTGAAAATGGTGCACATATTGCAATATGAAGAAACCGTGAATGTTTGAAACGTATGGAATGCCATAGCTGCCATAAGTGATCTTCTGATATTCTGCGCAGTAGAAATTTCGTTTTGCGCAGTAGATATTTCGTTTTGTGCAGTAGTGATTTCGTTTTGTGCAGTAGTGACTTCATTTCGCGCTGTAATAAAAGCGTATTGCGATGTAGTTTTTCTGTATTGCAAGGTGGATCTATTTGAATGCGCAGTAATTTCCTCGACTTGCGCAGTAAACAACTCACATTGTGCACTACTTAAATCGTTACGTGGTAGTTAAATCGTTACGTGGTAGTTAAATCGTTACGTGGTAGATAAATCGTTACGTAGTAGATAAATGGTTACGTGGTAGATAAATCGTTACGTGGTAGATAAATCATTACGTGGTAGATAAATCATTACGTAGTAGATAAATCGTTAGGTGGTAGATAAATCGTTACGTAGTAGATAAATCGTTACGTAGTAGATAAATCGTTACGTAGTAGATAAATTGTTACGTAGTAGATAAATCGTTATGTGGTAGATAAATCGTTATGTGGTAGATAAGTCTTTACGTACGTGGACGTCCCTCTATCGTAGAATAAAATAGGAGTAAAAAAACCTTCACCGTCTTTGTTTTTACATAAATGAAAGACTAGCAGCGGAAGCAGATACAGTATCAAAACACCCGTGGACTCCTACAATCATGGCAATTAGTCTACGATTTGGAGACTGTGAGACTTCACAAAAAACTCAATATAAATTCTAATGAAAGAACGCAGCCTTTTGAATTTTCAAAAGTTTTACATCTCAAACTTCTAAAGCTTTTTCTTCGATATCTTATCACAATTTATGAAGGAGTGGATATTAGTCAAATAGGTCTACATAAAACTGGGACTTTTAGTTACTTATGGTACTGAATGTACTTTGGTACTTGAAAATAGATGTTTTTCATGTTAGTAAAGCTCAGTTCAGACTTTCTTATTAACTTATACGTTTATTAGCTATCTATCACTGTACATTAAGGGGCTTTCAAAAATCCATTTCAAAAAGGCAGTTATTTGTTCGGTTTCAAGAAATTATAATTAAAAATATAAAGAAACGCGTGTTTTTTCTACGTAAATTCTTTTGTCTTGTAATAAATCAATTTGCTGTTGTTTTACTTTTAGACCCTATTTACAACAACTAGTAATTTTAAACAAACAACAATTTATCGTTTATGCCTGTTTTCCACCAGTAAGATATCGCCAAAAAAAAAGCTTTAAAGAACTTTTTAAAACTTTCAGTAAAATGTCGAAAGCATTTTTTTAACAAGTAATTTTGCTGCTACCGTTTACACTTGGAATCAGTATTCTTCAAACATGTCGAGGAAATCATTGAGAATTTGGAAATAGTCGTGGCAATAAAAAGTAAACTTGTATAATGCATTGAAGAAGGAAAAGCTTATTTCCTTTTTTATAAATAAATAAATCTGGCTTTTATATATACTATATATAACAGGACCTCCTATGGGCGTTCTCTTTCCGTCCTGTTTGGTTCCCGACGTCCAGAGGACGTGTCTTTGTCCGCATTCGTTTTGCTTGAGAACGGAAGTTAACGTTCAGGGGCGGATCCAGGGTTAGGCAACTTTAGGCAAATGCCTAACCCAAAATCAGTTAAATAATGTTTTTCATAAAATTGTATGAAAAAGGTATTGTATTACAATAATCAGAAAATAATCGAAAATATCTAGAGATTCCCGCATCCAATCCGCCCCGGCGAGGCGCGGCGCGCGCCATGATGTTAAAAATTAATGTTTTTTACAGCTTGAGTTTATAGGTAGTGATCTCTGCCCCGAAAACGGCTTCTCATAGTCACATTGACAACACAGACTAGTGCCTAACGCTCACCTTAGGCGAAGAAAATTTGCCTAAGGAGCCCCGGGTTTACACACTTTAATGAATGAACTGGAAGAAAATTTGCCTAAGGAGCCCCGGGTTTACACACTTTAAATGAATGAACCAGAAGAAAATTTGCCTAAGGTACAACCATGGGTTTACACACTTTATTGAATGAATGGTCACCAAATCTGCACAAAACGACCGTGGGGGACCTTCGAATTAGACCCAGTTCAACATGGATTCGCTAGAAAACATCGTTGCAGCTTTTGATAGCAATAATGAAGTATTAATTAGGAAATTTTGAATTCACTTAATACATCTGTTGAAAACTGACTTCAAAATCTAGGAAAAGCATTTTTTTCGAGTTATGTCTCTTCTTTTGCTTTTGCGAAATGAAAACATTGTGGCTGCTTTAAAGCAAGTGTTTTATTATTTTATGTAATATAAATGGATTATTAGCACCATAATTCGTTGACAGTTAATTATTAGCTCAGCTATGTATAATAAGTTTGTTTGTGTCAACTGAACCGAAGCCTATTCTTTATTGATTAATGGATGTATATAAATATTTTTGGTATCTGTTTCTGTTAACCAAAAATGCATCTGTAAATGTTATGGAGTTACGTTTGAATGACTGAGTTTATAATACACAAAGTCATTGTTATTTTTCTGAGTAGTTTTGCGTAGGCAGCTGCATGGTTTTTTTAGCACCAGTATCTCTACCTGGTAACTTATTTCTACAGTTCAGTATAATTTTTCTTGGTTCGAGATGACTGTCTGGTTTTGAATTAAAGAACTTTAAAAGGATCCTGTGTCCAAAATGATATGAACCAATATGATAGAGATCAAAAAGACTCTTGTTAGTATTACTTACTTCCAGTTTCTGAGATATGTATATATTTAATTTTCGAAATCTTACATTCCTTTTATGCAATGCATATTTTATGATGTATATAACAGTGGTGGATCTAGAGGTATGTCGAAATTTGTGTAGGAGAGCTTTAACATAATTTGTGAATTCAATTTACATTACCAATGGGATTATTTGGACGCTTTTCTTTTATGGTTAGATTGCTAACACTGTCCTACACAAATTTCGACATACCTCTAGATCCGCCACTTTATAATAAGATAGTATATAGGTTAAACTTCTCATCGAAAGTTATCATTAATACTATATCTTTTTAATTTACTACAGAGAGAAAGGGCTTTCACTTTGAGTGAGTGATAAGAAAATGAAGTTATAATATATTGAGAGTTTATACACATAAACAAAGAACAAAAATCTTATTCTTATACATAATTATACATCATAATTATGTATTGTATGATTTTATGATTTTTAAATCAAAACATCTGAAACATCTGATTTTAAATCTGAAACAACTTTGTGCATTCTATCATCCCTTGAAATATCATTTTGGATGCAGGAACACTTAAACATCTTGGAGTTATTCTTTCATTTTGTCTTCTTTTGAAAAAGGTAATTTACATAATGTTTTAGTTTGACTTCTTGTTTTCTATGCTACATTAAATTCTGGAAAAAATGTTGTAGCTCTTATTTAAGATGAAGCAGACATAATTTATCTGTTGTTGTGTAGTTTCTAGGTTCTTGGACTTGTCTCAGGCATTTCTGGAAACACCATCTTTTACTATATTGTGGTTGACATTAATTATTTAACCATGGATCATTTTTAGGGTAGGGTATAATATTTGATTTGATGAGCGCCTAGTGCAAAAATCTGTTTTTATTTTGCTGCCGGATAATGATCAAGGAGCTTGTCTCTAATTTTATTTTGGTCATTTTACTCTATTTCTTAATATAATTTCTTTTCTTTTCTTTCTATCTGACCATCTTGACCAGTACATAGATGAAATATCAGGTATTTATCTGAGTGCTCCAATCTATCATGGTATAGGTGATTGAAAATTTATTTATTTGATTCATTACAAGTACAGCGCCATATCCAGGCCCAATTTGATAGCGTTTGAACGCTATGGGCGCCCAAAAAAATGTCCCCAAAAATTAAAAGAGGGAAAGAAAAATTGGCAGCTAATTTCGGTCGTTCAGTGCTCTATATGATCGCTACGCAAGATTAGCATCTGTTTTCAATCTTACCTCACCAAATAAACACCTCTTGTAGGCATAGAGTCCATCCGTAGTCCGCGCATTGCGTCAAATCTCTTTCTCACGATCTTTGTTTACTAAAGTTCACAACATTCCTTATTGCGCATCGATTATTTCTATTTGTTTTTGAAGAGAAATTACGTAATCACTTTTTGAGCATGTTTTTGCTTCTATGCATGCACGATTAATTGACTTATTGTTTTTTGTTAAACAATGAGATATGATAATAATAGTTTTTTTCTTATTAGTTATTTTTTTTTCACAAAATGTTGCCACCAGATTTTCGTAATTACGTTATCAAACATGGCTTTGAAAAAGAAAAAAAATCAATTTCTTTCCCAGATCTTTTTAATATCAAAGATATTTTTATGCGCCAGCAAAACGAATCACTGTGACGCAAGTTGTTGTTCGAAAGAAGAATACATAATTCCATAGAGAAAAAAAAATCGAAATTAGGAACATTTATCATATCACATATCAACATATCACACACGTGCAATACAAGAACATCGTCTTATAAAACACTTTCATAAATTAATTTCAAAAGTTAGCTGATAAAGTGAAGCATCTGGAGATCTAACATTCATCCGTGTTTGTATTTCATCAAGGTTAGTAAAATCTTTTAATTGTCTTTTCTCACATTAAATTTTGTGAACAGAACGCGTTAAGCAATGGGAAAATTGAAATTCTTTATTTAGGACAAAAATGGGGCGATTAAAGTCTACTGGAAATAGCCACAATAAAAAGTCTTCAACTTACACATCAAAACGCACGATAACAATGTCAAATGCGAACCAGCGTAGTCTTCTTGAAATGTTTTCTCAATCGAGATCAAATCAAAGCACTTCAGCAAATCGGTCTGATAACAGTGCTGAAGCCCTCGTGGATCCAACTGAGGCATCCCGCATTGAGGATGCCAATGAAAATTTGTCTCATGAAGCTCTTGATGTAGATGCTACCGAGGAATCTGGTAACGAAAGTATCATTGATGAAGAGGAGACTACTGAGAATTCGACACGTTCCTCTGTTGTCAACGAACACTTGTCTGTAGCAGACGATAAATTACAAAAACGTTCCTATCTGCAGGCTTGCCAAATTCAAGCTAAATGGGAATCACTGTACTCCTTTGCATATTATTCCAGTAATCAAGGTGGGTGGCTGTGTAAAATTTGTGGGGAATATGGCGATGGTGACGATTACTGGAGAAGCAAAGCTGTTAAGCTGCATGGTCATCCAATGGAAACTTTTACCACCCATGAAAAAGGATCGAAGCACTTAAAAGCGAAAGCCAAAAAGTTAGAAATAAAGAACATGCTTGCTAGAGGAAAAATTTATAAGCAAGTGTGCGATGGTGAAAAGAACATGTTCAATCATAAAAAGAAAAGAAATCGTCGTGTCATTAAGAAATTTCTAAAAACTACGTACTTCGTAGCGCGTAAAAAGTGGGCAGTTCGCGAAAACTTCAGTGACTTTGTTGAGTTTTTAAGAGACCTTGCAATGCTAATGTGGAACGTGGATTTTCGGTCTTAACACTGTTATTGCCAAAGCAACGAAATTCACTTAAGCCAGCCACCCTCGACAAATTGATGCGTCTCGTGTTAATTGGACCACCCAATTTCGACGATGACACTTGGGAAAAACTTGTTGACGCGTATCGCGACGCTAAAGATCGCCGTATTGTCTTGTAAACTACGTGTATTTTTTACAGATAGTTTAAGAACTCGTTTTGCATCACGAAATCTTTTTTTTTGCTTAGTTTCTCATTCCCCAAACCTCAAATGCAACGGCAGCTGTTTCTTCTTGTGATAAAGAAAAAAACACTTGAGGTTGCTGACGTCTGAGAAAATCTGTTCTGTAAAATATACAATGAACAAAACACGGCAAATCAAACCGAGGGGAGAATAATAACAACGTTTAGCAATTTTACGATAAATTAGGCAAGTATTATGTTTGTTATACTTTGAAGAAAATTTTATTCAGTGAAAAACAATGTTTTACATAAGTTTTCGTTGCCAAAATAATTGAAACTGAAATGTGTGTTGTGTGTCGATATTTCTCTCCCCCACTCAAAGCTGACTGATGTTCAAAGTAATATGGTAGATTATTGCAACGTATCGTTTCATTTCACGTGGTGCCGAATGTAAACAAGTTGCACGTTTGATGTTGCAACTCTAAAGAAGAGAACAAATTGACATACGCAGCTTACTCAGTATAGCAGGTAGTAAGCACTATTTTCGAGCTAATTTTAGGCTATTTCAGACATTAGAATTGCTTAAATTCCTAAATTTTTCGGGGGCTTCGCCCCCTGAACCCCCACCAGGGCTATGCCCTGGACCCACTGGGGCGCTCTCAGCGCGCCCCAGACCCCCAGCTGTTTTAGCGTAGTCCCCAAATTCGTTCTGGATACGGCACTGAAGTATGTTTTCATTTGATGGATTCTTCCTGTTCATGTACAAGGAATCAAGAAAATGAAGAAGATAACAGATGAAGTAATTTATTGGTTATTTACTTAACCTCCAATCTGGCAGAAATATTATTTTGGCCTACATAAAGTAGTTCAATACATTCCATTCATACTCAATTAGTTTTCTTTTGTTTATTTCCCTTATTCCATTATAGTGCAACAATACAGGCTTGCATTATAACACTCCTTACGTTAGGACGAATGAATTCGAGTTAATATTTTTTACATTTCGAAAAGTATGTATTAGATTGGGCGTAAACTGGCGTAAATTTCATCGATTGCGCCCTTATGTGTGTTTGGCAAAAAAAATTTGCCTAACCCTTAAAAAATCCTAGATCCGCCCCTGACGTTTACTGCAATGCATACTGGATACAGAGTCTTACGTTTCGTGTGGGGCAAACGCTACGATCAACCGTTACAGAGATATTGTCGATCAAAGATTTTGATGTCATATCATTTAGGCCCAAAACTTTCGTCGCCCCATCCCATGTATCGCCGACCCCAAAAAACGATAGTTATCCATCCCTATTGGTTCTCGAGATAAAAACGTCACGTTCGATTGGGTCTGCAATGCAATGGTTCCCCCATGATATGATCAAATGAATTGACGTCACACCACGTGCTTTTATACTAATCGTTAAAAAAGTCTCTCGCCTCTACGCGGTTTTTTACGCGCAACAGTAAGAAGGACTTGACCGTAAAACTTGATTAAATACATCACTCTCTAAATGGTTCTTTTGTATCACTCTCGATGATCTGTGGTAGAAAATAATGACCCCTTAGAATATTTTCACCCCCCGTGGTTTACACGAATATTCTAAGGGGTCATTATATTCTACTTACAGATCACTCAGAATTTGTTAATTATTTTTTACAAAATAAATTTTTTTTCAGAAAATTTGTTTGTTTTTTTTGCCGAAAATAGACAGATAATATATGACCCTTCAGAGCCATCGTAGAAATTCCACAAAAGTTAGTTTCAACAAAAATTCCAAACGAATTCTTTAAATTTTGATTCCTTATTTTTATTGTTACTTTATTTGTTTTCTTGTGATTGGTCGTAGATTAGCAACACCCATCCATAGCAGCAGGTTGATTTAATAGTTTTCCACATGTTTCTTTTGTTCTCTATTTAAAGGTAGATTCAATTATTTCATACGTCAGAATTTGTGTTTATTCCATTTTGATATTGAATAAACCTTTGTGTAAATTACGTCATTACAAACATTGCTTCTAAAATCTATTATCAGTCTAAAAAAGCACGTAGTATACTTCTAAGAGAAAAATTATTTGCTGCACAAATGTCACACTGGAGAGTGTTGAGAAAACATAAGTGGAGGAGGGACGTAACGATTTATCTACCACATAACGATTTATCTACCACATAACGATTTATCTACTACGTAACGATTCATTTAACTACCACGTAACAACTTATCTACCACGTAACAATTTATCTACCACCTAACGATTTATCTACCACCTAACGATTTATCTACCATGTAACGATTTATCTACTACGTAACGATTTAACTACCACGTAGCAATTTATCTACCACGTAACGATTTATCTACCACGTAACAATTTATCTACCACGTAACGATTTATCTACCACGTAACAATTTATCTACCACGTAACGATTTATCTACCACGTAACGATTTATCTACCACCTAACGATTTATCTACTACGTAACGATTTAACTACCACACCTAACGATTTATCTACCACCACGTAACGATTTAAGTAGTGCGCAATATGAGTTATTTACTGCGCAAGTCAAGGAAATTACTGCGCTTTCAAGTGGATCCACCTTGCAATACTGAAAAACTACTTCGCAATACGTTTTTATTACAGCGCCAAATCAAATCACTACTGCGCAGAACGAAATTTCTACTGCGCAGAACATCAGAAGATCACTTATGGCAGCTATGGCATTCCATAGAAACGAAACGAAACGAATGTTTCGTACAAAATATTTTCATCAGTTTTAAGTGAGTTTTCAGAATAGAAATGATCCGAAAGATCGACGTGAAAATGGAATGATGTCCAAATAATTCATTGAAACATTTTAACTGTGTATGGCTGGTGACAAGTGTGTATATCTGTCTTACATATTTGATGCATAGGTAGGATATGTTTTTGGGGTTTTGTCAAGTGAGCCTCCGTTAAGCCTCCGTTAATATTTTATTCCATTCTGAGACCATGTTAAATGATAATATCCATAGATGACCATGTAAACTGCCTAAAACTTCTTTAAACAATTCAAAACACTTACTCAGAACTTATTTATCCTCAGGAACCACTCAAAAATCACCGAAAACAGTTTTGACCTCTGTGGTGGAGGGAGGATCCAAGGCCGACAGTTTCCTGATGACGACCGACACCGCCTACGGGTATATATGGAGTGGCGGCGGATGATAAGAAATTCCAACGAAGAACCTTTTCTACGTCCATATTTCAAACAAATATTTATCAAAAAACCGGATAAACTTCAAAACTTTAATATATACAAGCCTTCATTGTCGGAGATTAGCACGTGCTACTTGTTAAGAAACGTGAACTTAAGGTCTTTAGACGTTTCTCAAAAGATCTAGGACCTCTTCCGATGCACTGATCAGTTAACGGGGTCTGGCATCACAGAAAGTTCCTTAACGGAGGCTGAGCGTTTTGACAATCCAAAACTGATTTGTTAACGGAGGCTGTTCTCATAATACAAATATACAACGAAGAAAAGGTTTTTAAGTGTTTTTCAATAGTTTTAAGACCACTTCTGATGCGCTGATCAGTTAACGGAGGCTGGCATCACGAAAAGATCCTTAACGGAGGCTGAGCGTTTTGACAGTCAAAACTGATTTGTTAACGGAGGCTGTTCTCATAATACAAACGCTCAGCCTCCGTTAAGGATCTTTTTGTGATGCCAGCCTCCGTTAACTGATCAATGCACTAGAAATGGTCTTAAAACTATTGAAAACGCCCAAAAACCTTTACTTCGTTGTAATTTTGTAAACGTTCAGCCTCCGTTAACTGATCATTGCTGTAGAACCCACACAGTAGAAAAGCTCTCTGCAGTGGAGATGCATCGATGTCGTCTGTCGGTTCTGCCATACCGTCGTTTTCAAAGTTATTATGTTTTTGAGACTTTACTACAGATTGTAAGATGAGTTGGGTTTATTAAAGTATTCGCAATAATCAAAATAAAATGATAAATGATTCCCCCCTATCATATATATATTTTATGCCATAAACTGTTCATCAAGTCATTAACGGAGGCTACTTAACGGAGGCTCACTTGACAAAACCTGTTTTTGGGGCACTATTTCCTTTTCGCACCCCCCCCCCTCCTAACTGTATCTGATGTGATCCTAGCCCTAACCCTAACCAGCCCTAACCCTAACCCTGACCCTAAAACATCCTGGAGGGGAGAGTGGGGGGGGGAGGGGGAGGGGGGGGTGCGAAAAGGAAATAGCGCCTGTTTTTGGGGGGCTTACCGAACGCTAGCGTATTTAACAGTCGTACCTAAGCCGTACCTTAGCCGTACTTAACGATTTAAGCCGCTGTGTATGACAAAAGTAATTCAATCAAGTTCAAAACAGTTAGAGAAGTGATATAACAATAAATTAGCATTAGCATTGTTAACCACCTTTAGTTAATCACCTTGAATCTAACCTCTTCCCAGATTATTCTCAATATGGCTTTCGCTCCTAATGCTCAACTGCGGACCTCCTTACAGTGATAACTGATAGCTTCTACACTGCATTAGATAAATCTGGGGAGGCAAGAGCTGTTGCTCTTGACATATCCAAGGCATTTTATATAAAGTCTGACATACTGGTCTTTTGAAAAAACTTGCTGCATATGGAGTTAATGGCAGGCGAAATTGAATTGAGCTTGATCTGCAATCTGTAGTTGAGTGGGGGAAAGAAATGGCAGGTCATATTCAATTCCACAAAAACCAAACTTCTTTCTGTAAATCATACTTAAGATCCCTTTTTACTGTCAGTTTCCATGAGTGGCACCCAGTTGGAAGAAAACAACTCCTTTCATCTCCTCGGCATCACTTTTTCACAGGACTTCTCCTGGTGTTCCTACATTGAGGCAATTGCTAAGTCAGCCTCAATGAAGGTGGGCTCCCTTCTTCGTGCGAGAGCATACCTCAGCCCTGATTTCATTCTTTACCTCTATAAATCTACTATTCGGCCTTGTATTGAGTATTGCTGCCATATTTGGGGTGGTGAACCCTCAGACTCTCTTAATCTTTTAGATGGTATTCAGAAATGCTATTGCCATTGGTGATAAACTTACAAGTAAACTTGACACACTCTCCTATTGCAGATCTGTGGCGTCTCTTTGCCTCTTTTATACTTTTACGGGAAATGTTCAACCAAGCTCTCTTTTCTCTTCCCTGCATTAAAAACTTTCAAGCGAAACCCAATATATTCATCTAATTGCCATGATCACACTGTCACATCCCAAAGTCATCTAAAACTTTTTACCAACAAAGTTTCATTCCTCGCTCCTCCACTCTCAGGAATTCTTTATCACAGTCTGTTTTTCCTTCTCATTATAATCTTCAACACTTTAAATGCAATGTTCATCATCACCTTTCTTTCTTGTACCTCAATATACATTAGTGGTTTTAAACTGTTATAACTGAGTTTCGTACCGGACTTTGTGTTATGTTTATATTATCGGCTGCCGGAACTTTAAGATAGATATTGGTAGCCAAGTTGTAACACGTTTGTTTGAAGAGAGTATTCTCAGTAATTCTTATCTTTCTTGGTCACTTCATCATCTTCAAGCGAAACAATCAATTTCTTCCGAAATTAACAAGGAAAAACATCCAAATTTTACCACTCACATTGGTCATCGCTCTACGTCGTATTCAAGAGTCTAGCCTGGACATTTTTGCTTCATATGTGAAGTATAAAGGCTGAATATAAAGAAAATCATGATATGCCTCAAAGAAATTCTGTTCTTCACTGCTATATTCTGTTTTTCTTTTCACTGTTCCTTTATCGATAATATCGTGTTTATAAAAACACGAAAAAAAACCCAATGTTTTATATCAGAAATAAATTACATAAAATAAATTGCAAGAACTTCGTGAAGAGTCCTGGTATCTCATGGGAGATTTAATGACTTACCGAAGAAATTTTAATAAGCGTGCTCTTTCCCCATGATCATAGATCTCAAAAATTTCATTTGAGATACAATGAAATTTCAAAGTTAACTTCGTTTCGTATTAACGAGGGTCACACATGTGAATGTCGTAAATATCTTTTGTTTTACTAACATTCTCTGATCTTTTACGGTTGAACATTTACCGCAGATGAGAAATTGTGGTCTGTAAATATTGTAACTAGCATGTAGCTTTAGCTAAAAATGCCCCCGCGTTCAAGCTTTCCTATTTGTACACATAGCAAGCTATACATTCAAAAAGAAAACTTCCGCCCAAACATTTTGTAATTTAAGGATTGTAAATATGTTTGATTGATTTAGGGCCTGATAAGTGACATACTTTAATGGTAGAAATTTTCGCGGTACTAATTTTCGCGAGTTTCGCGAATTTTTGCCAAATTCGCGAAAATAAATCCCAAAAAAAACATTATTTCGCCAATTCGCGAAAATAAATCTCGCGAAATTTCGAAAAAAAAAACACTTTTTTTTTTGCTTTTTTGAATCTCTTTCGAGTTTACTAAAAAGGGGTAAAATCAATATAAAATCTACTACTTAGTCAGAAACAACCACGATATCATTGTCCGACGCTCCCGAAGGTGCAGGCTGTTTGACGTTCTTAAACATATCCCTGATGTCCATACTTTTTACTTTCTCGTTACGACTAGTATTTGTATTTGTATTAGTATTTGTACTTTGTATTTCTCTTTCTGTTTAAAATGAACAAGGATCCTTGAGAGTACCAATACAAAAGTCTTTCTTTCTTACTAGAATTTCAATTCGAAAAATTTATCTTGCGAGGTTTTTTTTATCTAAATTGCCATGCGCGAAAATTAATCTCGCGAATTTTTTTACCTAATTTGCCATTCGCGAAAATTTATCTCGCGAAATTTTACGAGTTTCTGATTTCGCGAAAATAAATCTCGCAAAATTTCGCGAGATCATTCATTCGCGAAAATAAATCCCATCGATTTCGCGAGCTCGTGACCTCGCGAAAATTAGTACCGTGAAAATTTCTACCATTAAAGTACTCTAAATATTTTGACAAAGCCAGTCTTTTATGTGTGGCAAGATATACAATATTTCAAATGCAAATCGAGATCAAAGTCTCTGTATGCAGTGAAGAAAGCGCGTGCCGAGAATATCATATTTAAGTGTAAATATTTAAGTTTCACAATACAACGAATTGTTTAATGAATAGTGTAATCTTGTGGCATAGTGTAGCGGTGGCTACACTAACAAGGAATATGGAAACCAAGTAGGTCTACTTGAAAATTTGCATAAAACTTTTTTGTTACTTTTTGCTATCTTTTAGGCATAAGTCACACTAATGCTAATCTATATATTAATAGCCGATTCTCCGTCTGTTTGTTTGTTTGTAAGTCACGCAAAATGGTAGATTGAGTTGTGAGCGAAATTATTTCTTTTTTTGTGTGCAACGTGAGTTCGAAGCAAATACATTGCAACCCCAATCAAACGTGACTTTTTTTGGCTGGTGAACCAATAGAGATAACGTTTTGTTTTGTTTTTATTAGAACGTGGCAGCATGTTCGGTTTACCAGGGTATCCTAACGCTTGCCTGACTGTCTGAGACGGGTGAACTTTTTTTTTCAAGCAATCAAAATGCTTAAAAACCGATAGGTAAAAAAAGAGTATCATGAAACAAAATATTTTTTTGCTTTCCTTTTAATAATTTAATTTCTTTTAATTGTTAAGCGCTTCTGATCGAACGTTTCTTTTATTCAGTTTATTCATTTTGCACGTGCCATTCTTTCTCCTCCCTTGTGATCTTTTTAAGAAGAGAAACCATTTTCGTACTGTTTGATAGCACCCATGTTAGAGCGTGTAACTTTTTTAAGACAAAAGCTAATAATAAGTTGAAGTTTTTTCTCTCTACGTTTTGAGTGTAATTGTTAAAGTGAAAAACGATTGGTTTTAAAAAGTAAATAAATAGCACATCATGAAATTTGGGTTTTTTGGAACCATTTCTTTAAACTGATATTTGATATTTGATTTCGAATCTGCCTCTGGCTGAACAGAAGTTGTACGAGCCGTTTTTAAAGGGATCCCAAGGTCGTAACATAAATTAATACTATTTTAAAGAATGATAGCCAAAAATAACGTTAATTAAAATTTTCGCTCTTCCAATTAATCAGAAGTCCAGTATTACTTGATTCAAAACACGTTTTTTTACGTGCTCTTCGTCCGCCATTATTTTTAACTTGAACTCTATTTTTAACTCTATGCGCCAGTCCTCTTAGCCGAATTTGTAGTTATGACGTATCATTTGAGTAACGGCTCGCATAATAAGTAGGAAATGTCTGCGACATCGTACCAATACGAGCCAGAAAAACAACAAAATATAAATGAGCAATCAAATGATGAATGAAAAGATGTTGGGAATGTAGAAGATGATTTTATCTACCAAGTAAACGATTTAAATTTCCAACAAAATATCGCGTTAAAAGTAGCGACGTGAATCCCTGGTGTCAAAGTTCCCATTATTGCCGTTTCCCATTGCATGTCTGCAAATCAGGACTGTCTATTGCTGTACTAAGATTGATGAAATAAATTAAAAAACTTTTTCTGAACATAAAAATTTATTTTTCTTCGTCACACAAAACATTACTTTTCTTCTTTGAAATAAATCGAAATGTGAAATATTTTCTTGTCACCTGTTATAATCTAAAAATCAAAGTATTTTGTGCATATTCTTTGATAAACTCTCCATCCTACTGTCATTTAATTCTTTCTTTTAAGGCGAATCTCCACTAGACAAAAATGTCTTTGTAGACATGGTTTGTACTTTTCGTTCAATCTCTCCCGGCGACATCATTCGAAGGGGCGGAAATAACCACCCACCGCAGCATTTTCCGGCTACTTTCACAGGCAGAAACTTTCGCGTGTCAAAAAAACCGCGATATTTATGGAATAAACTTTCGCATTTCGCAGGTTTGGGAACTAATTCCGCGGAAAAAACTTTCTCGAATCGAAGGAAAAGTTTATTTTCACGTGAAAAAACTTTCGCGAATGAGCAAAAAAGAAACCAAATTTTTATAATTTTTCTTTTCTAAAAATAATAAACTATAACTAATTTTCTTCAACTTCCCACTCAAAATCTGTTTCGTCGTCGGTTTCTCCATCTTCACGAAAAAACGTTCGCCTTTTGCTGTTTTGAAATTTCCAAACGCATAAACTTTCACAAAGAGAGCCAAAAATGCGAAAAACCCGAATATCTCTGCTCTTAAAGTAGTCGAGATTCAGCTTTAGACTTAAAAGTTTATAACTGAACATGATGGTCCATTCCAGGCAACATGCTTGGAACAAGGATGTTTCGTACTGTATCATGGATGATATTCCGTTATCGTTTCTACGGCGCAGTTCTCTGCTTCAACAACACTTGTTTCATTTAGTCCACATCAATGTTTCAAAACCTAATAGAAAGAAAGATAGAGTAAAAATGGTGAAATTACAAAATGAAGATTTAAACATGGAGGAGGGAGATTACCACACAGTGGGTATAAACACTTACTTCGGATTGTTGTGCTTTATACGATCGATCTACTGACGTTCTTGGATTCACCATGTTCTGACATGTGAATATTGACATGTTAATTAAGTTATTGATTAACTTATTTATTCGTTGCTTTGTTGACGGAGAATATTTCAACCGCATGTCATGACTTTTATCGAAACAAATTTCTTCGAAATGGTTTGAAAGGAATATATTTATTTCGTTCGGCAGGTTACAACGTATGAAGCCGAAGAGAAGCATGAAAAGATATTTTACTATTATCACTCGATTGATTATTACAGTTATGAGCAACACAGTAAGGCGCATTTCCGACTAAGATTTCTTCACGACTAATATTCAATCTATTACATGGAATATTTATTTACTTTTTTAATAACAGGTTGCATCACCTTTTTTTATTATCTTTCACTTTTTGTACATTGTGAAACTCTGGAATTTTACGTATAAAAACCGAGTTATAAATCGCTCACTTTTATTGTGAAAATTTCTTAGTGAAAGCAAGTGTTGTATTTACATTGATAAAAGACATATTTCAATGCTACTCAAATCATACGTCACAAAAATTTAAACAATGGAAAAGGTCTGGGCGCTAGAGATTAAAAATACTACGAAGAAGAAGGTTTTTAAAAAGTTTTAAAGCATGCAGAAAAAATATTTATAACGTGATTATCTCACGATCCAAAAAACGTTTGAAAAAACTGAAACAAGAGTTACTACTTCATTTTTTAAGATAAACAGTATTATTTGAATAATCTATTAGACCTTGGGATCCCTTTAAGGAAACATGAGGTTTATTGGGGTCTCTGAGGTGACATAGAGCAGGTGCACATGGGCGGCGAGCGACGCCGCCTTGGCGGCTAGTGTATCTTTTAAAAAGCGCAGATAAGGCTTAACAAGTAATGTCAGAAAGTATTGCTACAAACAAAAGAAATGTGTGAGCTGTAACCATGGATATGTATTTTATAATTAAAACTAGATTTATTAAAGAAATTACGTAAGAGCCAAAAGAAAAAAACCAAACTTTTTTGAAAAAAAAAATTAAAGTGAAAAATCCACTAGAAATCATTTCAAGCATTTCAAGTTTTGATTCAAAATAAAAAATAGTCAAGATTTAGAGCTAAAACAACATATACGAAAATAAAATGTATGGTTGGCACAGCTTCAGATTTCAAGCTGTGCTTCAAAATCCTTGTCGTTCCCTTCACTAAAACAACACAAAAATAATATGAAAAATGTCTAAGCAATTTTAGTATACGATCTTTCTAAATAACATAGTATAATACAATAATAAATTAGGAAAAAGATACGAAAAAACATTCGTTCTCCCACCTACAGTACTATGCTTTGAAGCGGGAAAAAAAGCAAAATCAGCTATTAACTGTATACCACTGTGTAACAGCGACACGAAAAGTTGGAAGATGATGATGAACAAAATCGAAAACTGACTTTCGCCTATCTCGTGAAACTACTATTCCTCCTCGCTCGCTTCAGGGGCAATAATGGTGCTTTAAAAACATTGCCAAATATAATTATAAGTAATTTGGCACTTCTCATAAGCTGATCAAAGTCACCCCATAATCAATATTGTCGTTTTCTTGAAAAGATCAGGTTATTTCTCTAGAATTACAAGATAAGTTAATGTGAAATTTTGCACTGAAATAGAAGAAATATGTAAGGTAACGATTCCAAAGTTTCAGAAATAATGGTATAGTATAGCGGAAGTTATTTTTAAAATAGTGGGAAAATTGATCGAAGTCACCCCGCTTTACGGTATATTCCAAGTTCAAATTCTAAAATCAATGAATAGTATTTTAGGCGATAGATGCTATACTCCATCGCATGGTAGAGATTACCAGGGGATCTCCTTTTCTCTTGTAGAATTTCAGTTACAGTGATTGATTTATTCGCTCTGATCTCTAATCTGTTGTGCAACTTGAAAATTAAGTATGGCAAAAATTAGGTACGGCTAGCCTCGAATCTGTTACTATGATTTGAAAATTAAGTACGGCTGGACAAGATCAGGTATGGCTGACCTCGAATCTGGTACTGTGACTCGAAAATTAAGTTCCACTAACCAAAATTAGGTACAGCTGACCTCGAATTTGTTACTGTGACTTGAAAATTAAGTAAGGCTGGCCAAAATAAGGTATGACTGACCTCGAATTTGTTACTGTGACTCCAAAATTAAGTGCCGCTGGCCAAAATTAGGTACGGCTGACCTTGAATCTGTTACTGTTACTTGAAAGTTAAGTATGACTGGCCAAAAAAAGGTAAGGCTGACCTCGAATCTGTTGGTGCAACTCAAAAATTAAGTACAACTGGCCAAAATTAGGCAAGACTGACCTTGAATTTGTTACTGTGACTCGACAATTAAGTACGGCTGGTCAGAATAAGGTACGGCTGACCTTGAATCTGGTACTGTGATTCGAAAGTTAAGTATGGCTGGCCTAAATAAGGTACGGCTGACTTTGAATCTGGTATTGTGATTCGAAAGTTAAGTGCAGCTGGCCAAAATAAGGTACGGCTGACCTCGAATCTGTTAGTGCAACTCGAAAATTAAGTACTATTGGCCAAAATTGGTCAGGAAGCTTTATTAATAGTGAATATCGTATATATTTAGACTTAATGTGAGCAGCTGGATCTGAGATGTTGCACAGGGGATTGCCTTACTTTTTAATGAAAATATTTGTCTTTTCAATGGCGATGTTGATTAACTAACTGAAGTTGTATTTCAGTACTACTTTGTTACAGCAGTGGTTATTGATCTTTTTGCTTTAAATACATTCTCCTATTCTAAATGGAAATATTTTCTTAAGTACGGCTAAGATACAGCTGTTAGGTACAGCTAGCTTTTGGTAAGCTATTATTGGGATGCTGCTGTGACTGATTTTATTCTAAAAACGCAAAGGTTGTATAATGAAGCTCAGAACATGTTTTGATAATTGATTATCACAAATGTTTGCACTGCATCGATGAAGAACACTGATAGGTAAAACATTTTTACAAAAGGCAATGAGTAATATTTATAATAATATTAAATATATTGATATTTTGTCACTAAATTAATTAAATATTTTACTGTAAAATACTACTGTAAAGTAGGGTGACCAATTTTGCTACTATTTTAAAAATAACTTCAGACTTTGGAATTATTACCTTACATATGTCTTCTATTTCAGTTCAAAATTTCACATTATCTAATCTTGTAGTTCCAGAGAAATAATCTGATTTTTCCTTGAAAACAACAATATTGATTATGGGGTGACTAAATTGCTGATAGTTATATTTGGCAGTGTTATTAAAGCACTATTATTACAATATTAACAGACCACCATTTGACATCCACGATGAATGTTCGGTCCGTAAGATCAGTGAATATTAATAGAACAAAAGATATTTGCAACAGTCATATATATGTATGACCCTTGTAAATACTAAACAAAATTAACATATGAAAATCATTGTAAGAAGACATTTGTAATGATAATAAAAGTTCAGTTTATACACAATCACACATTATAGATTTAATTTGTTATGGTAGAACAAGTGCACTTATTAAAATCTCTTCTGTGAAGTGATTTAAATGCCCCATGGGAAACGACGACTTTTCACGAAGTTCTTGCAAACATGTAGCTAATTGCCGATACAAAAAAATTTTTTTTGTTTGTGTTTTTAGGATACCTTAAGGGAAGAAATTTTGGCGGGAAGAAAATTTGGCGGTTTGGCGGTTTTTGCTCAAAACCGCCAAATTAAGTTGCCGAAAAATTGTAAAAAAGAGCACGAACCGCCAAATTAAATTCCCGCCAGATTAAAAAAAAATTCATCACCGCCAAATTAAATTCCCACCAAATTTAAAAAAAATCGTCACCGCCAAATTAAATTCCCGTCAAACCTGACTTTTTATAGAGTTTCTTTGGCTTTAGTCAATATTTTCTGCAAGTACCCTCACAAAGAATTTTTTTTACTTTCGCTGATAAATTTTTATTCCTTTCCCCGCCAAATTTAATTCCCGCCAAAATTTCTTCCCTTAAGGTATAACCTATGTATATGTGAGGTCAGGTTTCTCATTTGATGACTTACCTATTCAATAATTGCTAACATAACATAGTCTTTTCCACTGCAGATGGTTTTAATGTGTCTTTGTTTTGGGTGAATAAATTTATATTTTCGATTTGCATGCCCACCAACCTAATACGGGCATACTAAGTTTTTAAAACCTAGACTATTGTTTTGTAAATAAGTAATTACCAGGGTTCGAATTAGCAACGTTAGCGAAGTGATTTTGAAAATGGCTCAAAAATTTGCGAAGTCCTTATTTCAAATTTTCAGAAAATTGTGAAGTATGATATCCAGATTACAATATACATTACAGATTATATTCATTTTTTCTACAGATACATTCAGTTGTTTCAACTGCAAAGGTATACCAAAATTTGTAATGTTGTCGCTACCTATACACAAGACCATTTGAAACAGACAGTGAACGATAGTCATCACAATGTCTGAAGAAAACAAAGCAACCTTGTTACTGGTGCAATTTTAAATATTGCTTTTCATTGGCTACTTTTGCGACATGATTTTGCAATGGAAGAAGAATTGAAAAGTTTTTAATTATCTTTACAAAATGTTTATCTGGTAATCTGATTTTTTAACAGGTGTAAAAAGAAATAAAAAAGATATCTGCAACTCATTGAATTTTATTAATATAATGAATGAAAACAATATCTTTTGGATATCAAAAAGAATTGCACAAAGTTCTCTTTCAAATACACTTTTCATTCCAAAAATAATTGATCTTCTAACCATGTTGATAAAATAGTGTCATAGTAACATTCCCTCATTTACTTCTTTATGATGACTTTTATTTCAAACTTGAGTATATATATAATAAGAAATAGTTTCTTATGGTCTCATTTTAACAGGTGCAATTATTTTGTCACTTAAAATACTGAATGGATCAACGTTAGTTTTAAAAACTTTTATTGAAAATCATGAAATTGTTGTGTTAAATTGAACTAGAAGCCTCATGGCTTGAACAATTACCGCATCAGGCCTAGAGGAAATAGCTTTAGCCTAATTTTCAAGATATCCGAATGACTATCCATTCTGTTTACGTGAGAACAGGTCTATCACAATTCCCAAAATATTAATTACGGTTCACATGGAGAATAAAATAATATTCGATAGAAGTGAAACAAAATCATTTGAAAAAAAAAGGCTGTAAGGGATACAACCAAACTTGTTTGAAAACTGAAGACCTCTGCTATTTATGACCAAATCTGCAAGTGACTGCCAACTTTGATATCAGGACCTTCCAATTGTTCTTTGTGTACACCTTCCAAATTTTGCCAGAAATGTGAATTTAGTAATATATTCAAGTATACATTACATGAAATTGTTCATAACTTGCATTAATAGGAGCAGGAGAAACTTGGGCATTTCAAAAATTTTAATCCATGACAGTTAACAGGATTGCAAGAAGATAAAAATTATATTGTTTATATACCTTATTCTAGGAAATTAACGAAGACAGAAATTAACAATGCATTAAATTAACACGAATCAAATTAACGCGCTTGCCCAAAGAGAACTTGAGAAAGGAATCAAATTAACGCGATTGGTTTCAATGACCTTCATAAGAGCATTTTATTAACGCGGATGGACAAAAGAACTAAAAAATGTTTGAAACAGATCTTTTCTATATGTATAACTAGAAAGCTACACACCTTTAAAAGGGTTCATAGGAACAGCACCTAACATTCTTGCAGCCTTTATAGCGCCTAATATACCTGCTACTCTCCATCCTGCAGGAGGAAGCTGTGTGCATTTTAAGCGAGGAAGAGAAGAAGAGGTAGAAGAAGAAGAACGATAAAAAATAGCATCGGACTTGTAATGTTTTAAAAATTTATGATTATTTACTGAAAAATAATGAGTTTTAAATTTACGATAAACTTTTATAAGAAACTGGAAATTAACGAAACATTTAATTTGCGGGTATTTTATTAACACAAAATTTTCAAGTTCGCGTTAATTTGATGCTTCGTTAATTTCCTGGAATAAGGTATATAAAACTTAAATCAACATGACATACAATATGAAAATCTATTTCTACTAAACCAACCAGTGGTGGATCCAGAGGTAAGCCACAACTTGTCTTAGCAATTCAAACATAAAAGAAAAAAGTTCAAATAATCCCATTGATAATATGAACTGAAATCACAAATTATGTTAATGCGTTTCTACACAAGTTACGACTACCCGCTAGATCCACCACTGTCTGCATATTACCATTTCAATCTTTCCATGGAGTTTATAAATAACACCAATGTCAGCCCTCTGAATTTAATTTAAGATAGGTCGGCAAAATATAGCAATTTCAGGTCGGGTTTTGGGATTTTGCGTCGGTTTAAGGTTGGCTTTTGCTGATTGCCGACTTAAATTCAGAGGACTGAATGTGTATGAAAAGACAAATGGCACAATAAAACTTTGTTAGGATCTGTATGACAATGTTCTTTTCTAACATGATATACCTTATGAGGATTTTTTTTTGCGTGGACCAATTTTTGCGAGCCAAAGTTTGAGAGCGTTTTGCATGGATTAATTTTTCAGAAGCCAGAGCTCCTGAAGGAAAATGTTTGGATTTATTCTTGTGAATGGGCATAAAGTGCAATGCGTGTATTTTATAATATAGCTTACAAGTAGCAGCGAAAATCACCATTTCCATGCCTGCCACATTGCAAAACCAATGGATGCTTGATAAGTACAAGGAAATAGTTAATATACTAAAGGTAGGCTGAGCCAAAAAAATGAGCAAATAAAATCATGAAATTTTGTTCGGATTTATTTTTGCGAATCGTTCATATCATGTCATTTGGCCAAAAGTCGCAAAAATTAATCCACGCAAAAAAAATCTCCTTAAGGTATTGTGTCCTAGAGCATATTACACTCCAAATTTTCACAAGGTGATCTCATTGTATGTATAATAATTGCTTGCATTCTAATCATCATCCAAAGTTTGTTTTCCTGACATATCCAAACTAAATCATTGTGCCTCCATTGAGTGGTTTGCAGGATTATTTTGAACAATGTCATCTTTTCCAATGTGAATTTAAAACTAATCAGTTCCACACAGTGATAACTTGACTGAGCATTGTACAGTGGCGAATAATTAGATACAGTCTGGAATTTCCCAAATTACTCCCTTCTTTAATTTATCAAACTTAATTCCAACCACTTTTCAATTCACTATGACGTTTTGGAGCCAGAAAAACAGTTTTATTAGACACATCGTTCACCAATATCTTGTTTATACTTTCAGTATGTATGTATCTTTGGGTCAACTCATTCACGAGTGATTGGTGCTGCTATATGACAATTTTATTTGTTTGTTTTTTTTTTTTTTTTCAATATCTTCAACTTTCGGTGTAATATTTATTAAATGAAACGAGCATGTTTCATGCATTTATTGATAAGACGTATTCACCAGTAATGTTGATACTACATACATTTCTGCTGTGATGTTGAAAGTTTTTTTCACAGCAAAGTTTCGTTTACTAACAAACCTCCTTCACCTTTTTTTTCAAGAATGTTTCCCAGAGTCAGCTAAACATCAATATTTCCTCCATAAGGAATGTTCTCATGATAATATTTTGGTTGCAATAGTAGATAAAGATAGGAAAGAAGTCTTAAAATTCTTCTTCAAAGCTTCTTCTACTTCTATAATTTCCTCAAAACATAAACCAAATCGGTTTGAGAATGATTCACGTGCTCGGTGTGCATATTTTACTGACTTTTTAAAGAAATTTTAAAGAAAATTGAATTGGGAAGTTTTAAACATAAAACGGCTAAAATAACTTCTAAAAGTATTTCAAAAGTATAAAAAGCTTATTATTTTTATGAATTAATATTGAAAGTGGCCTTTTTGTATTACATTTTGCATAGAGTTTTGAGTCTGTCATTAACTATTCTGAATAAACAAACAATCCGAAATCCAAATGGACTTTCCGAAAACGGCAAAAAACTGTTACAGACAGAGATGGATAGAATGTCTAAATCAAACAATTTCCTTCGCTAAGGCGTGGAAATTGAATTAAATTAAGTTGTTTTAGTTACTTTTAAGACATTTTTGTGGCTTATTGTCGGCCTATAAACCAAAACTTTGAATTAACTTCATCCTATAGAGTTTCCTGTGGAAAAACAAAAATAAGCAAATTTTTGCAAAGTGAATTTTTTACGATGATTCGAACCCTGATTATAATCTTTTGATTTTTGAATTTTAAATTATTAAGCATTACTTCTTTTTCAGTAACAAAGTTTTGTTTTGAGTTAATGTTAAAGTATAAAACAATACAATAATTTTATTATACAAAGCTTTTCGGCTCTTACGCCATCTTCACGGTGTTATGATCTATATTTAGAAAAGGAAAATGAAATGGACAATGATTTCATTATCCCAACATTTTTATTTGAGGAACCTTTTGTCTTCAAAATGTAAAAATTTCAAGAAACTTCATAAAGAAGTTTCATGAGCTAATCGATTTTTCCTAAAAATCAAATAGTTAACCAGAAAGGTTCGCACACTTTTTCAATTGAAGACCTAACCCTCACCCAGCATGTATTATTTATCAAGGATTACGCATCTGTGGTCAATCGTATATCGGAGAAACAAAAAGAAATTCTGAAACGAGATGGTGAGTACACTAAGATACGTCCAAAAGTTCTGAACCAGCGAAACATTTATGTAAATATCCCAATCACAGTTTTGAATGGACTATTTTGAGCCAAGCTCCCAAAAGATATAAGGACATGAAAAATCTAGAATCTTATTTTATTGTTTTATGTAAACCATCTCTGAACAATCGTTATAGAAACATTATAGAAGCCATTACTTCTTTTTTGCAACAGTATCACTTAGTTAATTTTATTATTGTTTTATGTTATGTTCTTTCTAACCTTTTTTTTGTTTCACTTTACCTAGTTATTCACACTATGTTATCATTGTTTTTGCTTTATAGTTTTCCTCTTCTTTTCTTACTTCTTTTGTTTTTCTCTACACTCTACTTTTAGTTCCGTTGTTTCTTAGTCGGCTTTTCCCTGGTGTCATGTCGATTATCACCTTTCTATTGTTTTACCATTTGTTTTATTAGTTTTCTTTTAATGTTTTATAGACCAATGATGTACATTTTCAGCAATTTTCAGCAATTTTGAAGTAATATTCCTCAATTAAAAAATGGCACATATTGATACTAAAGTTTTGTTTCTTTAAAGGTTCCTTTCTTTTGTCTTTATGAAGTTTATTGGCTATTATGGCACACATGTTGCATCTGCTCTAAGTTGTGATTTCCTTTGTCTTATTGTTCGCTGTTGTCCAGGCTTTTATGAAGATAATGTGTATTTTGTTGGTCGTGATGTTAGAAAAACTTCATTCTCGTTAAATGCTGAAACAGAAACCAGTGCGGTTTTTTCCTAAAAAATGTTGTTGCAGTCTGACAAGAATGTAACTTTCAGTAGTTGCACTTCGACGTTTTCAGGGTTGCCTGAAAATTCGAGAATGTACTTTTCTGTTGCTTTTGGAATTAATGCGGTTTTAGCATCAATTGAAAATCTCTTTGTTTTCTTCTTGTTTACAAAGAAGCTTTCACTTCGAAATTCATCAGACATCCACATACTTTCTTTGGCAGTAGGAGACTTCATAGTTGGGATATTTCTTTCTCCTATCAGTTCCTATGAATCACTGGATCGTCACAACTGTTTCATTATAAGCTCTGGATATTTCCTGACGTTGATTTCAGTATCAGGGTTGGTTTTGGTGATGATTGCTGTTGATCGATACTTTCACATGAGCAAAGGACTTGACTATCAAAGATACATGGCTTATCGGAAATTTGTCTTATTTTTCGTACCATGGATGAGTCCGCTCATTTTGTGGCTGGGACGGTATTCTGGTCAGACAGCTTTGACATGGTTAATAATAGGGTTTTACATAACAATGTATAGCATGTATGTTGTTTGCTATCACAAACTGAGTTGTGTGTTGAAAACCCAGGGAGGATCATTAGATAGTCGCAAAATCCATTTGAGAAACAAGAAAGCAATAAAGTTACTTCTGCTTTGGTCTTTGTGGGGACCACCATCTGCACGTTTTTGTACAGATCATTTGTTGCTATGACAATCCACTTTTCGGATGAAATGCAGTGGTTTATTCAACATCAATCAACAGTGATGGCTGTCGGACAAGCGATGTTTCAGTGTAACTCATCCATCAATCCTTTGCTGTACTTCTGTAATCATGGAAAGATACGAAAAATGTTATTGAGAAAAATCTGTTGTCATAACAATGACAGGCCAGCTTGAACATTTACGGCAGCGTCACACCAGTGGAAAAAAATGATTTCTCACTGTGTAAAACAAACCGAACTTTTGAGTGAGAAATAAGGGAGGGACAAATTAAATTACTAAACATTATGATTAGAATACTGTAGTTTCCTTTAGATCATGAATTCAGATGGTATTCGTTAAACTTGTGAATTTGTTTCCTTCCTCCTCTTCATGCATGTTGACGTCTTTTTTTGCGCAGATGGTGAAGGTTTTCCATTCATTCATTCATTCATTCATTCATTTATTCAAAACTTGATTTTTTTGTGTTCAAAACAGAACATTAACTATCAGAATCGTCCTTTTATTGGATTCCTTGAACTATCGGCGCAGAAATTGAACAAATAACGTTAGGTTAAGACATCAACTTCTGAGTTGAGCATGAGACCATGTGTACTTTTAACTAGCCTCCATATTTTGTCTAAATTATATGAATGAAGCCTTACCATTTCAAAGTTGTTTTGTAATAAACACTCCCTTATTAGAGATATTGAAAAGTTGAAAGAGTTTGGTACAACGTTGAAGTTCACAAGAAGAGACCTCATGTCGAGGTGTTTCTTTCCATTCCTATCTGTACATTACTTTTGCAAGTTTCTTCCAAACTGTAGTTGAGTTACAGCACCTTGATGGGGTTTTTTCCCATGAAGTAAACAAAATACATACTCACCTGCCTGGACTGATTTTGTTTGTTTTATCTATAAGGTGAGTGTAATAGCTGACTGTACAAAGTGAAAATAAAATAAATTCGACTGTATAAAGTGAAAACTAATGAATTAAGTACAGCAGACTTTGTCAAATAAAACGGCAATGTTCGACATAAATTCGGCATCACTTTACCCAGCTGCATAATAGTCGAATTTTGATAGCTACTTGATAGAACTTTGTGATAAAATGCACAAAATGACAGTGAAGCAATTTTACTTGGTTAAATTGTTAAAACAATAAATCTGCGTCTTGATTAAGTAGATCTGAACACGGTAATAAATTCGTGCAATGTTTATGTGGCTGTCTAAAGTCAAGTCCTATTCGGTTAAAAAAACTTGTATAAAGAAACTGTCGCATTTTTGTCAAATTTTTCCAGAATAAAAGTAATTTAGTTCGACACAGCAATTATGTGGCTGTATAAAGCTGTCCTAAGTTGTAAATAAAAGAAGAGGTCATTGGTCGAGTTTATGACTCTTAGCACCATCCCTTAACAGAATGTTGTGTTTTTAGGAGTCAGTGTCTGAGACAGTCAAAAGTTTGTTCGGGCCACCAAAATTTTAGATAATCAGTGTTGTGGTGGCCTGACTGGACTGGCAAAAAAATAATGCAAATTGTAAAAATGATTTAAGAAATTCCATTACGAGAGATTTGAAAAAAAAAGAGAACAAAAAAATATAACTTTGTAAGTTTAACAAAGAGTCTTTATCAACATTACGACAGTTCCTAACTGTTTGTACAGCCCTCGAATTTCAGGTCGGCATTTGGCACAGCTGCCCTCAAAACCGTCCTACGTAAGATTTAGAGCGGCATTTGATTGCCAGCCTTCAGTGCCAGTCCTTCAGTATTGTCAGCATAATTATGCTGATTGTTTTCATTGGCTAATAAAGGAAAACTCTTAAAATGCTCTGTTTTGATTGGTTGTCGAATTCTAAAAAATTTGTTCGTTTATAACCATTCTCATTATCTGTGTTATTTTGACGAACAGGTCTACGAAGGTCTACGAAATGTTTATTGCTAAACTTTTGTCTTTAATAAAAGAGCAGGCAGTGTATGTGAAAGTGAGTTAGGTGTATCGATGTATTTTATTATGCATGTATTTAAATGTTTGTTTACAATGTGATTTCATTAAACTGGTAACGAGGTAAAATATATAAAGATGAAACGTAAACAGTATAAACGATTAAAAATAACACTCGTCTCGCCATCTTGGCAACATACGAAAATCTGGTTACTAAAGCATAGTTCACACCTGCACGTTTAAAATATAAACCGCATTTAAAAAGCGTTTATCGAATACGTGTATTTTTTCCGGAAATGGCTGTACCGAAAACGATACAATTCACATTGCATGTATAAATAAATGAGATATACAACAAAGGCAAATTTAAATGAAAACTGAAAAGAAGAGCAGTGTAATGAAAAATGATGAACTCTGATAGCGAATCTGACGAAATTTTAGCAATATCATCCTACTTATTATTTGAAGATGATGGTGAATCTATAATTTAAAAAAAAACGTACTTGGGTTCGTAAAACGTACTTGGAAGAAAGGAATACGGTCAATGTCATACCCTTTGCTAAGAAATGAGAAGTGTCGACAGGGAGAACGAGGAGAAAGAGAAAAGCTCAAACTATGAAAATTTTGCAAAAAAATTTCAAAATTGGATCGCGCATGTGTTCAAGTATAAAAACAATGGATTTCCATTTAAAATTTAAAAGGAATATGCAGCAAGTCTTTGAAGTTCATAAACGCGGTGTATATCGATGGTGTATATATATCAAACTCATTTGATATAATACATCGTCTATATACACCGCGTTCACATTGTGTGTTTATATTAAACACGCGTTTAAAAATGCGTTTATCGACGGTGTATAATTTATGTGTGAACTACGCTTAGCACGATCAAATCATGAAAAAGTATGAAATTGATGACTTTTCCTTGTACAACGGTATAACAATATTTGCTGACCCTCAGATGCACACAAAACAACTTTGGCCAGCGAAATTTTGCCGACCTAAATTTAAGTGAAGGTCGGCAAGCCGGTTAAGAATAACACTAACATTCCCTTCTCAGCTACGATGAAAATCGAGGGCTGTTTGTATTACATACTATAGATAATCACTACAACACTCCACCATGTCTTTAACAACCAATGAGAAACATTGATTTGATGTGTTTTATTATCAACTAAGCAGTCTGCTCCTTTTAAAAATAACATGCGTGTGGTAAATCGCACTTGTAAAATTTCCTACGTGCACGATTGAAATCACATGCATCATCGTACCTCACCAGTGTGATCACATGTTTGAAATTTACACGTGCGATCTGATATTTTACGTGATTGGAAAATATACTTCCTTTTAAAACTGTGAAAACGAAATAAGTATTACCATTGTGCAATAATCTTTGTTTGAAAGGTACTTGTCCACTGGGTTGACGTTGTTGAATCACACGATGATGACAAATTGGTGTGTGCGATTAAATGTACGCCTAGGACTTTTGATTCGTCAAAAGGAGAAGACTAAGTAAGATGGAGAACTTTTTTTACAAGCTTTGCAGGTGTCTTCTTAATAATGTTATATTCATTCGATTACGAAAGATTTCTATATAACAATGAAATTGGTTTTAACTGCCCTGGTCGAGGTCACAAGCACAAATTGTCACTAGCAAGTTATCCCACATTCGCCACATTTTGTGTACTTTTTTCTTTTTAGGATTCAAAACTTTTTGTGCTTGTGACTTTTAAATATTTTCACAGAAATATTTCGCAACTTTCCAGCTATTTTCCCTTGCTTCCGGAAAGGTGAACCCTGAACCCTGAACCCTGAAGAATTGCCAGCCATCCTTTAGTTGTAATAATTACAGAGTAAAGGCTGAAGTACATTATCATTTTAATGGATCAGTTTAAATTGTTTTAAATTGTTCTATTTATGACAGTTTTGCCCATGGGGACTTTATTTCTATTTAATTCGCTATATGTATCACGTTTTCTTTTATTTCAAACAATTTAAACTGACCCATTAAACTGATAATGTATTTCAGCCTTAATAAGAGTTTAAAGTTTTTTGAATGTGCGATTTTATGATGTCACAAGATGACAGCTGTATTTTCAAGAATAGTTGTTCATTTCATGTTTGTTCTGAATAAACTATTAACATGTACTATAAACAGTGTTTTGTTGTTGAAAATTTTATTATTAATATATACAGTGTTCTCTACTGTAATAACATGATGGGTAGAACTAAGTGACCTGGAGAGACATTTTCGTATATTTCCTTTCCCGATCCTCTGAAAGAGAAAAGTCGTGCTCATCATTAACTTTCTGTATTGCGCGTTCACAAACAGAAAACAGTAGTTAGTCACCTTGTGACGTCAGTAAAAAGGTCACATGATATTTTAAAAGTTTATTTTAATGCTATTAGAAGACCTTACAAATTTTGGAAAATGTCTTTCTCTTTCTACATGTGTAATGACTTATTCAAGTGAAAGTTTTTTGTTTTTTACGCTAATTCTCCTTTAAGATTACACACTGGGAGTAAACAAGTTTCACAAAAATGCAACTACATGTTTCCCCAAAGTTGCAAACATTATCAATTATTGTGTGTATATTGATAATCATAAGAAAAATGTACCATAATATCTACCATCAACATATATATAAAAATTCTGTCCGTACTTATCTGGGTGGAATTGAACTTAATACCACGAAAGATATCATTTTGAACTTATTATGAAATAAAGATGTTCATGGTCAAATGATGAATTCTACAATAAATTTTGTATTTTTTTGTTTTGTTTTATTTAAATGACATTGGTAGATCTCAAAATATTTTTTCGGCAAACGCAATTGATTATTTATGCTTCACAGATGACATTTAATTTGATGAGATGTTTATTTTGACAGTGGAACATATAAAAGCATTTGCTTAAAATATTAGTTTTGATGTGATTATATGTAGTGCTCTCATCTTTTATTTAGTATGGTGACTCATTTGGATATGCAGACATGAAGTTGTCACAAGATCAACACAGGTAGGTTGTTTGAATTTAGCAACTTATTTCTGGAACATAATAATTTGCCTTGATCATAACCAGTCACTACTCTTCAACATTTGTTTTTTTAATTTTGTCTCAACGAGGGCAATAATACAATATAAAAAAGTCCTGAATAAAAAAAACTAACAAGAAGTTTCTGTTTTCGAAAAAGAAGAAATTTGTAAACCTTTTGTTTGAACACTAACTTTGATTTAAAACCCTTCAAAATTATCAGCAAAATTATCAGCTGTGTCAATATGGGGGCTATGAAATTAAATCACATTTACATTAGCCACATTTACGTGTTAATATTAACATCTATATGTCAAGAACTTGTTATGGTATCCACCGTAAACATAACCATAAATGATTTTAACTTTTAGCTCACTCTTTTTAGTCCACTCTTTCGGATATCGTTAGGGCAATCACGAAATTAGATTATATTCAGTTTTTGCCAAATCTACCTTGCAATATTAACATACATAATGCACACTCAACAATACATAATGGCATTAACCATGGACTGGTCTTCATGTTGCTATGGCAGCTGATTAATGGTTAAAGAACATTGATAAACTATTTCATTATCCAGCTTCTCTATTTCAATATTCCATTTATTAATTTTCTTTTAAAATATTTTTCTTCCCTGTTTTCTAATGCAAGATTTCTACGTAGATACGTCTGTTATTATGGCTTGTGATCTATCATCAACATTGGTATTATGAGTACTGACACTAAACCTCTAAGGCTCTTGTTATTTTGCATTATTAACTTTTTTCAAGGTGGAATAAAAGATATTGGCACGATTAGAAAGAGCTTAAAATTAACAAACAAATAATTAAAAAGCAGAAAGAAAACAAAGAAGAAAATTGAAATGCAAATGTCTTTTACAACTATTTTAGTAGAAATCAAGAAAGTAAGGTTACGGGATCTTTATTTCATAAGACCGTTAGAAGCATTTTTTTACTAATCTGCAAAGTCAATTTATTTTCTGATAAGAGTCTGTTAAGCCAAGAATATTGTAATTTCGTCAGAAAAACACTAAATTTAAGAATTCTATACGTGGCGTATTTTTTTATTTTTTTATTTTTATTTTTAAAATAGAAAAACACTAAGAAAAGGGTATGAACTTCTTTGAGGTTACCTAATCTTTTCTCATTTCAACATTTCAACATTTTGGTTTCCAAAACTCTTTTAGTTTTTTTACATTCTCATTTTATTCACGGAATTCTTTCTTACCTTGACTTCCTGGTCTTTTGTATTCATGCCCTTTTTATTTTACGCAAATTTTTGTGACTAAATTTTCACCCATGTTAATATGTATAAAAGGGTTATGATAAATTGTTGAATATTTAAAAGGAAGAAATTCAAATCTGGTCATAAAAAAATATAGTTCTTATCAAGTATTCCAAATCTTGTAAACTTGAGTAAAATATAAAACCTTGGGTTGAAAATAACGTCACATTTATGAAACAAGCCTATTTAATTTCTGTTAAGCAGATCTCAATTAAACCAGATTTTCCGGTTAGACATGACGTAATCTTAAAATGTTAAGAGGAAACATTGGTCCATACATGCATTGATGATGCATTAATAACAACAATGATAACAATATAGCCTATATGCAAAATAGAAGGGGGATTAACAGAATTAATTTGCGAAAGCTATATACTATTGTAGTGTTTAATAGAAATGATATAAAATTTTATTTGTTAAGAAGTATTGTAAGAGATTGAGAAATATTCTTCAAACCAGAAACTCTGGGAAATATCTTTTGAATTTTTTTAAAATAATAGTATTTATTATGTTATCATTCTTTCAATCAATGTTTTTTTTTTTTCAATTAATGTTGTGATTGAGGTAGAAAAAGTATACTACTTACAACCCTGACAAATTCTTAAAAAGAAAAATCCATGTAGAAATTGATATTATGAATATTGCCAGACAAAATGTGAAGAAAGTGACTGCATCTATTCTGTTGGATAGTTTACAAGGTGCCATTTTTGTTTTTGGTCACAGAAAGGCTGTATGATCTGACAAAAGAGTTACAGATTTAATTGAAATAAGGAATTGGGTGCAACCTTGATTTGAGGAAGAAAAGAAAGAAATCTTTTGATCTTTTGAAGAAGCATAGTTAAGCAATGTACAGTCGGAATTCTTAATCGCGATTACAAGGACTTTTTAATTAGGAACATTTTGCCGAAAATCTCTTGTTTAAACTTTTTAAATTTAAGACATTTGAGTAAGAAACTGTCTCCCTTGAAGGGAAGGGAGAATTATAACGAAGACAAACATTTTGTTGTGATTACCAGTAACAAGAAGAGGGAGAAAGGAAATATATTTTTATGCTTTCATTTTTTGATTTTAATTTCTGTCTGTCATTTTGTCTGTCATCACACTTTCTTAACAATAATTTTTTTCTTTTTTGATTGAATTTATTTTGTTAATGTATTTCAAACTTTCTAGAAACCGATAACAAAAGGGGTCTTTTTTAGAATAATATCTTTGAATATTTTTGTATCAGTTTGGTCAGACGTTTCCATACAATGTAATCGATGTTATTATTTTATAGATTCATCTGTTTTTCTATTTGCTTGTGACTTTGTTTGATTATTTTTTACACATCTGCGCAGAAATAGAGCAGATTCTGTCATGTTCTATTATTAGATGGGAATGAAACTTTCCATCTTGGAGGGTAAAAACTCCTTTCCCTATACTCAGATTATAAACGTAATTCTAGGATTTCATGTCATCTAAGTTGCTGCGAAACATGAGAAAATATCTCTGCACTAACTCGTGGTTTTTTTCAAAGTGTTTTTTGAGAAAAATGAGTTAATAAAATATGCAGGATGGAGGTGCTTCTATTTTTTATAAAATTGCAATTCCTTCTGACAGCTCAACGTTATTTTGAAGCCTTGTAATCTCAACAACACTAAAAAAACAGTGATCATTTACAAAATATATTTAATCCGGATATGAAAAAACGAAAATGTGGAGTGAGGATCACTTGAAACACAATCGATGGATAATATTTGAAGAGTTGTATTTTTTTTAGCAGAAAAACAGGATCAAGTTCTACGATAATCATTGCTTTTGCATCTTTTGATGAAATAATGTTTTTCTAGCTTCTTTTTTTTGTTATTTTGCATAAATCTCGAATGTTTTGGTTGTTTGTAATAATATTTAGACTTCATTGACAGATGAAAAAGTATGTTTTGATGTAGTATAGTTGAATACTTGACTGGAAGACATGAACAGTCTATCTAATAATGATTAATCTGATCACTTGTTTATGTTGCAAAACCTCTGTGAACTAGAAAATTCTTGAAATCATAACCTCAAAGCTCATTGAACAAGTTTTTCTCAGCAGCATCAGAATGTAATTTGATGAGCTTTTAATTGTACTATTATGAAGGATTTAGTTTGATTGATTTTTATCAGTTTCACCAGATCTCATAATGAGGCGTTTTCTTAAGATTAGGTGAGTTAGCAAACAAGGCTATTATAACACGAAATAATATCGTTTTGATATGATTATGTTAAGCTATGATCTTTCATTATTTCACATGAATGTGTTTATTTGACTTAAATGACTGTAGAGTTAATGTCATTAAAGGGCATTTCATTAATTAGAAATCCATTAATATAAAAGTATCCCACATGGGGCTATTTTGTATCAAATCCTCTGTACAAAAAAGTTGTTTTTGTGATGGGCACATTATGCTATCTGTCATACTTATTATCATAAAGAAGCTTATCAATGTTTGTTATCTCTACTAGATGAATAAAAGCTCCTTCACATTGAATTTACCTTCATAAGAATTCATGATAACAAAGGCATAATTAACCATCTCAGTATGTAAACAGAAAGTTTTCAGAAAGTTTTCACTTGAGATTATTCAAACTTATGGGAAGGTCGAAAGAATGACATGAGGATGAAAACAATGTTCATAGAAAGTTTTTTTTGTTGAAGAAAATGAGGCACATTTTTTTTTATCTATTGTTATGTTAACTAAATCCTGTGGATGGTTTCCTTCTCTAGTGAAAACTGATTTCTTTGTTTTCAATAGGTTTTTGTTCTTTTTTTTCAGAAACATTTACACCTGCCATTGGAAAATAAGCCTGTGTCTGAAAGACATAATATATGATGGATATCATCAAAGCCATCAAAAAAGAAAATCTCGAACAAATCAAAGCGATCTTGAGTACGAGAAATATTGAAATCGATGTTAAAAAACATGGACAGACACCGCTACATATTGCCACCATCACCGGCAATCCTCACATCATAAAGATTTTGTTGGATCTTGGTGCAGATGTAAACATCCAAACGTCTGATGTTCATCGGAAGTCGCCATTACATTTAGCATGCAAACATTGCTGCTTACAAGGAGTTGCTTTACTTTTGAAGTCTGGTGCCGAAGTTGATATAAAGGATCACTATGGTAACACACCTTTATATAAAGCTTGCGGAAAGGGACGTTTACCAATTGTCAAGCTACTCATTCAATATGGTGCCTCTGTGAATCTGGTAAATAACAATTGCATGTCTCCGTTACATGTTGCTGCTTCGAACGGCCATCAGGATATAGTGAAAATGCTTTTAGAATCAGGCTGTGACAAAACTCTAGAAACGAAACATGGAGAAACAGCCCAGGTGCATGCTGGGAAAAACAAACATGCTGATATTGCGAAATTCATCCTTAATTTTGATTGGGTTGAGTTCCAACATGCTAGCAACACTTTCAAGGCCGACGATAGTTATTTAGTACAGGAAGACATGAACTGCAACTCTGAATACTTCTCTTACGAGCGTATTAAAGCCAACTTGAAAGCATTAAATAAAAAACTTTCCATTTACGAAGGTTCTCGTGACGAACTCAAGCAAGTTCTTGCTGCTGATCAAATCCAATTAAAAAAAGCACAAGAAGCTTTAAAGCATGCCGAAATACGTTGTCAACGCACCGAAGATGAGTTGTCGCAATTGAATGAGCAAATTGGGATACTTTCTACCGAGCGGTCAAGCCTATCTGATGAAATGAATGCCTTTGTAAGAAAGAAATCTGAGTGTATTTACAGTATCGATGAAGATCTAAATTTTTTTGAGTGTCCTATTTGTTATGAGGTTCCACTGCCTCCAACCAAAATTTACCAATGCGAGCAGGGCCATATTTACTGTGGAAAGTGCAAAATGGCACCAACAATGACACTGTGCCCTCAATGTCGCATGCCAATTGCTGGACAAACGATACGTTGTCGACATATGGAGAATCTTATTCTAAAGAAGTTTTGTTAGCATGTTATTGTGTCAATTCACTTTTTTTTCTAAACGAAGCTTTGAAAATAATGTATATACTTGATCACTATGCAAACGCTTCCATCCATCTATATGTATTGAAAAAACTTGGATTGTGTGTTAGTGTTGACTTTCAGCAGTGTAAATGTTTTGATGTAAACTTGCATAACAGTGAATAAATTTCTCAAAGCCAATGTATAACTATCATGTGTACTTTTTGCTCTTTCTCTCGACTTAATTATGATCTTTGAACTGTTTTATTGTGGTAGTATCTTGCTGAACCTAGCCAAGGATATGTTTCAGCTTCAAATCAGTTTTGGCTCATAAAGACAAAAAATAATGCATCATGTCTATAAGAATCCAGTGGGAAATTTTGTTTAAAAATCACTGTGAAGGAGTGCATTTCTATAAAAATATACACACTATTTCAATAAAAATGCTCTTCATTGCAGTGACTTTTTGATGCTTTTACCCATTTGGGAAGTTGTGAAATAAACATGTTTCTACACACAAGAAAACAAAATTTCAATTCGATTTTCTCATTGAGTATGTTACTATGGTGAATATTGTATTATGTGAATACTTTTGAAAATATCTCATATGACACTCTCAGAGATCTGTATGTAGATCCCAGTGTTCTCACTGGGACGTTATAACCAAGATCTTCCTACACTGGTTTTGTTTCTGCTATATCGCTTCCTTGTTACTATAGGAACTGGAGAAAAAAATTGCAATCCTGTCACAAATAAAAAAACAACAACAATTTTTCTTCCTGTGTAATAGATGCCTTAAAATTGATGAAATTTCCTTTTTTAATAAAGATCAATGAAACGTTTTCTCCTTTTTAATAAAGGGCATTGTTTATCATTCTCAAAATCCCATTCTGGCATTCATACATCGTGCCACCGAACCCTAGAGGCCAAAATTGCCTGTTGTACATCTTGAAAGCTAGAACACTGGTCCCTAATGCAAATCAACTCTTGTTGTTTAGGTGGAACTCTCTATGATTCTCTCATCATTATCAGCTTACTAATCCTTTTAATCATTTTTGTAACTAATAGAGTTAATATGAGCTGACCTATGAAGCGGTTGTTGGTATGGTGTGTCTGTCTTCATTTCATATTGACAGCTGATCTAAACTTCCCAAGATACAATATTCGGAAGAAATCGCCCTGGGTAAAAGATTTTATTTTTCTTTTGAATATTAGAGTTATTGTTTTTGTATTTTGTTTCTGGAAATCTACTGTCTTAAATATTCTATCCAAATGACATAGTTATTCCAATATTGACGTAATTGTGTAGGATGTTTTGTTGATTCTCTAAATCAAAAATTCAGATCTCCTGCTAATTTTAGTAATTCCAAAGGAATTTCTGATGTTTGTGTTGTTGTGGGAAAAGGAGATTAAAATATGTTCAATCCGTAATTTCGTTGATATGGCAACTGTGTGTCAAGATTTTAGAAATTGAATATTAAGCCAGCATTTTGTTATCAGTGGTTCCCTAACTAATTAATTTGTTGCAATGATACTAAACCAAAACAGACTGAGTCAGATTAAAGAATTCACATGATGAAACTAATACAAACTTGCTGTCAAACTTCCCTTTACTTAGATTGTGATATTGTTGTCCATGATAAAAGATGTTTTGTTTTTTCATTACTCAGTCTAGGAAAGTCTCAAAAAAAGAGGCTGATTGCAAACAGAATTCGTGCTTGGTTGGTGATATTGCAACATCAAAGCTTGATATTGAACAGTTAAAGTGTGTTCGAAAATGCTTGTCCCTGAAATGCTACCAGGAATTGTATGCATGGAACGAGGTGCTCATTTTATTAGTTCATTCCTCAAAGAAATTGTAAGGTTTTTATTTTTTTTATTTGTTTGTGTGTACAATTTTTCTTGCAGCTTGAATTGGGTGAAGTTGATATTCGTGCATCATCTTTCAAAGGATGTGTTGCAAGTGAGTTGAAACAAGCTGCAAAAACAGAGTTCTAAGAAATGGTAAGATGATTCGAACGTCCTTTGTTTTTTGCTTGAACTCAACAACTTGTCCAACATTTTGGAAGTGGGGCAAAAAAGTCGAAAGAGAAAAAGTCACTGCAATGAAGAGCATTTCTATTGAAATAGTGTGTATATTTCTATAGAAATGCACTCCTTCGTAGAGATTTTTCAACAAATTTGCCTACTGGGTTGTATTTTCTTTAAGTGATAACATGGATGATAGTGACGACGAGATCAAACCTTTGAAGCGGACTCGGAAGAAATCTCAATCAAACATGAATCAGTCTCCAGGAAATTCAGAAAATCCAGGAAATTCTGAAAAACTTAAAAAGAAACCATCTCCCAAAAAGTCCGATTCACAAACCTTGTTTGCATCTGCCAACAACAAAGCCATCTCTCGTTTCTTCTCTGTCAAGAAGAATTCCCCACTTCCCGACTACAGATATGGCTCATGTCCGATTTGTAGCATTGACCTGAATTTTATTCATGGTGCATCCCCACAAGCCCATATCAACCACTGTCTCGACATGGAACCTGAATTTGAAAAAGGTAATTTTATATAAAAGTATTTGTTTTCAAAACTTGCATGCTCAGTGGGCAAAATCGTCAACATGGCACTGCGATAAAGAGCATTTTTACTGAAATGGTGTGCATATTTCTATAGAAATGCACTCCTTCGCGGGGATTATCAACAAATTTGCCCACTGGGTTCATTAGTATTCACTTTCAGATTTTCATCTCAAAGTTAGCAATTCCCTTTAGAAAAGTCTGGTTCTTTCTTATCTCGCTTGAAAACTCATCAGAAAAATTTTGAGCTAAATCTCTTATTCATTCTATTAGATGTTATTTCTATATTCCATATATATCATATTTTTTTAATGAAGGACTATTTTGTACATTGCAAACTGTTTCCCAGTTAAGAAGATTGCTGAAAGGTCACTGCGTAGGAGTGCACTTCTATAGAAATATACACATTTTTCAATAAAAATGCTCTTCATTGCAGTGTTTTCTTACGATCTTGCCCACTGTGTTAGTGTTGTTACTGCTTGTGTGTGGAAAACATGTTCAATGGTATTCCCGTTGTTTTCGCCATTTTCTTTCCAGGATATTGTTCTGGAGACTCGACTTGTTCTCTATCAAATGAAAAACATTTTCGTGAATACAAACACCAACGAAATCTCCACATATCCTCAAGCCCTGAAAGTAATACTTATGATGATGAACACAACCACCCTACATCGGATCGCACTGCTCCAACGCCCTGTGCATCAGACGTGACCACTGATCGTTCTTCCTCAGCGCCCGGTGGATCTAAATTAATCACTCCTTTAACACCCTGTGCATCAGACGTAACCACTAATTGTTCTTTCTCAGCGCCCGGTGCATCTGAAATAAGAATTTCATCTTGTTCAACCACCGATGATTCTAGGGTTGCATCTAGTAAAAAGAAGCAGATGAGGATTGAAGCTTTCTTCACCAACCCATCGTCTGCTAAAGATTCCAGCAATGTTGTAGGTGCAACTAATGTTGGAGATAATGGTAATATTGGAGATGGCTGTGGTGAAAAACAATCATCAAGGGTTTGTAAAACTCCTCTAAAAAGTAATAAAAAAGTACCATCTAAAGAAAGCAAGGCCAAGAAGTGTCCATTTTACAAGAGAATACCTGGTACAGAAGCTCTTGATAGTCTGTGTTCACACCTTTTTTTTTCTAACTACGCCACGTGCGACGAACCAGGTATGGCCTCGATTCCAAGCGCAAAATAATTATTACATTCTTTTCGATAGCGATAATGAGGTTGATGGCCTCCATACTACTATCGTTTTATGTTGCTAGGTAACATCATTGTTTTTGAATTAGAGACGAGGCCATGCCTGAGTAGAGCAAATGTGACGTAATTAATGTTAAAAACGATCGTTTCTTGGTTGTTAAAGTTTTTACTGCATATCCTCAATGTTAGTCGATTAATATGGCTCTCCTGGTGGGCGAGATCGTCAATAAGTCACTCTGACGAAGAACATTTTTATTGAAATAATATGTATATTTCTATGGAAATGTACTCCTTCGCAGTGGTTAGCAAATTTGTTTACAGCTCTCCTCCACTAACTCTCCGCTCTCCTTCGTTACTTGCTTGTTTTAATTTGTTAGGCAGTGGCGTAACTGTAGATGCTTTTCGATATGGTGAGATTCCTGGCTGCACTGCATACTTTTTGACGCATTTTCACTCGGATCACTATACAGGCTTGAAAAAAACTTTCAAAGGAAAGTTATACTGTTCACAGGTAAGAGAACTTGTTGTTGTTGTTGTTGTTGTTGTTTTTGGTGGAGACAGCTGGAATACAAGAGTCAACAATTAAGCTTGTCGATTGCTTGTTTTCCCATCTTTCTAGGTCACTGCGAACTTAGTTGTTTCTATACTACGCGTTGAAGAATCTTGTATCGTTCGTTTACCCATGTATGAAAGGACGAACGTGGACGACGAAGTAGATGTGACGTTGTTGGATGCTAATCAGTACGAATCTTCTTGTCTTTCTTCCGGAAAGAATTTGAATGTAGTATTCCTAACCCAGTGGCCAAATTTGTTAAACAATGTCTACGAAGGAGTGTGTTTCTATAGAAATATGCATACTATTTCTATAGAAATGCTCTTCATCGCAGTGACTTTTCTCTTAATAACTGTTGGTTCGTCTAACAAGATTGATGAGGATCATCACTGATTTGTGGTCAAATCCTTGTAATTTCTATCTGAGTTAGGCGAGCTAATCACTGCGTAATTCGTGGTCAATTTCCATGTAATTTCAACTGCAAGAACTGCAACTTCTCACCATGAATAAAACATGATTACATGTTGATGTTCAAACACGTTGTAACTGTTATGGCAAACCGGGTTGTAACACTCCCTTAGAAATAACGGTTTTTAAATTTTGTTAGTTTTGTGATGGTTTTCTCGTTGGTTTTGTGATGGTTTTCTCTTCTTTCAGCTGTCCAGGATCCGTTATGTTCTTGTTCCAGCTAAGAAACGGCTCTCGAATTCTCCATGTTGGGGACTTCCGTGCTCACCCCAGCATGTTTTCTCAAAACTTTCTTTTGCCACAGACCGTCGACGTGTTGTATTTGGACACGACGTACTGCGATGCCAAGTACGTCTTCCCATCTCAAACTGAAACCATTGATTTCGTCGTACAAACTGCAGACCAGTTCTTAAAACAGAACCCTAGAACGTTGCTCGTGTGTGGAACGTACACAATCGGCAAGGAGCGTGTGTTCAAAGCGCTCGCGTCGTCGCTGAACTTGAAAGTAGCTGTTTCACAACAGAAGATGAAGACATTGTCTTGCTTAGATGATGATCACCTGATGAACATGTTGACGTTGGACTACAATAGCGCTCAGCTGCACGTCTTACCGTTAGGGAGTTTTTCTCAGAAGGTATGTGTTAGCAATGTTATACTTCAACCCAGTGGGCGAAATTGTCAACTCACTGCGAAGAAGAGCATTTTTATTGAAATAGTGTGTATATTTTATGTAGAAATACACTCCCTCACAGTGATTTTACAACGATTTTTCCCACTAGGAAGACCTTGTTGAAATACCTTGAAAAGTAAGAAAAAAAAGAAGAAGCGTTATTTACTTTACGTGGATTAATTTTGACGAATAGACAAAGATTTCAATTCGATGCAATTTTGAAAATGCCTCGTTATAACATTTTTTCTCTCTGTATTTCACAACTATTTACTATCTGATATGGTTTTGATCAATGACTTATCGTTCTTCTATTTTCGTTATATATATATGTCGTCTTGAAGTAGCGCAACTGAAAGGCGATTAGTCATGTCTATCTTTTTTGGTAGATAGTGATTCTAACACTTCTGAACCATATGAGATGTTAACTTTATTCAAATTAGTTTGGGGATTGAGTTACCAAAAAAATTTCCAAAAACCTTTTTAAAGGGTTTACAAATGTTTGTGGTCTGTATTTTGATGTTCTGCAGAATTTTTAGATGAACATACTCAAGAGCAGAGAGTTTTTTTTAACCTCGTTCATGCGTTTTGATTGGTTTAGAAGCTGGCAGATCACCTGAGCAAACATGCAGAGAAATTCGTTCGCTTACTTGCTTTTAAACCGACCGGTTGGACATTTTCCGGCAAAACGTCGGATTTGACGGACATAAAACCTTGTGTATATAGGAACGTCATAACGTATGGTGTCCCATACAGTGAGCATAGCAGCTTTTCCGAGCTCGAGTGGTTTGTGAAGGAACTGAAGCCCAAAAAAATCATTCCGACTGTCAATATTGGTTCGAAGGCATCAAGAGAAAATATGGAGCAACATTTTCAAGAATGGTTGATGTAAACCCTACCCCCGTCTTCTTAGAAATTTTGCATCAAAACATTTTTTTAAAAAAGATAGATTTTTTAATGGAGTTTTCTGATGAATAGATGGACCATTTTTCTGACTGGACAAAATAATCCCGTCTGAAGTATCCACCACACCCAGCTGCTTGAGAAGACTTGGTGAAGAAGGCAGGGATAATCTCGTTTAAGACAGATGTAAAAAAAAATTTGATATTTTTCAGTATTCACGATTTTGTTCGGTGGCTAACACATCTTTTTTATTCGCACAGTTCTTTGATATAAGATCAATTTTCAAAAGGCAAGCTTTGCTACTATTTTCATTTCGAAAAATTTCACAGTGCGAAGAGAAACTATCTGTTGTTTCAGCCTGGAAACGAGAACAAGAAGAAAGTGTTAGAAAGCTTTTAAAAAACGCCGGGATGTTCAAAGATTTGCCTATGTTATATTCAATCACAATGATTTCTTTCAAACTGTAAATATTTTATCCTTTGCAGGAAATTTCTTTTATTCTTAAGTTCGGGTTGTCATAAATATTTCATTTGATTTCTTAATAGTGAAAATTCTCCCTTCACCTTGAGGCTTATCTTCTTGAATACCCACATTGAATTTTCACCTCAACGAAAAGATAAATCATTCACACCGTATTATTATAACAGCTCTGATGCACTTTAGAGCCCAGTCCACGCCTTAAATAATCATAACAACTTAGAAGGGGGATCCTTAGATGTACGCCCCTCTTTTGACAGCCACGCCTTCTCATCGCTAATTAAAGTAACGCCTTTGTTTTGGCTAAACCAGGCGGCAATCTTGACCAATGATAATGATGCGGAATGCGCTCTCAATTCAAGATTTTATCATTCGATATTTTTACAACTAATCATATTATCATGTCTTCTAATTGTTATTATTAACTAATGAATTTTTCTTTTACTTTTTGGAATTAGTTTTCCATAATGTTTTTATTTCAATAGGATAGGAATGAGAACTAAGTTGTCAATTTCTCTCTTTTTTTTTTTTTGTTTACAATAGACCAGCTGCTTTTCCCGCAATATACAGAATATTGTTAGACCCTGTCATTTAAAAAAACCCAAAATTCAACATAAAAGCTTCTTACTATTAAATAGAATTTATTTTTTTCGTCGTATCAAATCTCACATGAAAATTTATTCTGTTCGATACACGGAACGTGTGTTTTTGTTACAGCATGTTAAAGAACGTTTTTTTTATTAGTATCAGCTGAAACATCCAGCTGATAAGCGAAATGGGTGTCGGTTACCATACACTACCAGACAACGAAGATGCGTTAAGTGACATTATCTCAGAAAATGATGATTTGTCGGGTTCACCTAAGCGTAATCGCTTTGGGAATTTGAATGCTAAAATCTGGCTGCAGACCGGTGTCAAATCACTAGCGCGGAAATGCCGTATTGTTGACGACACTGATGATGGAAAAACAAATCTGGTTCAAACTCTCTTCAACTTGATCAATGCAAATCTCGGTACCGGAATACTGGCCATGCCGTTTGTTATACGTCTAGGAGGATATTGGGGCGTATTTATCACTGTGCTTATTGGCGTGTTGGGTAATTACACCGGGAAAATTCTTGTTAGTCTGCTGTATGAGGAGACGGAAGACGGCACGAGGATTCGCGTTCGAGACACGTATGCTGACATCGGGGAGGCAGTCAGTCCACGCTTCGGAAGATATTGTGTTCACACCGCAAATGCTGTTGAGCAGTTTTCTCATTGTGTGTTATTGCTGATCATGCCTGGCACGGTCATTGCTCACACCTTCCCAAAGTCTGGAATGAATGAAAGCGCGTGGATCTTTCTCTTATCCCTCATCGTCATCCCGACAATTTTTTTACGGAAGATGCACCAAGTGACGTGGACAAGTATACTATCAGTTGTCATAGCAACCGTCTTGAGTTTGTTGGTACTCGTGTACAGTCTGACACACCGAACGAATTGGTCGGATGAAATCATGCCTGGATTTAATGTGCACGTCACACCAATATCACTCGGTATCGTTATGGTGACATATTCATCGCAAGCTTATTTGCCGGCAATCGAAAGATGCATGCGTGACCCTGAATTATTTGACCCGCTGATGGATTTTGCTTACACCCTCGTAACCGTCTTCAAATTCGGAATAGGGGTGATTGTATTTTTGGCATTCACCGATAAAACCGATCAGATAATGACCTTAAACCTGCCACACAACATTCTAGGCGACATCATTAACATCGCCGCTATCATATTGTCGCTATCGTTTTACACGGTGCCGATGTTTACCGTATTCGATATAATCGAAAACCAAATCACCCTCCCAAAGTCGATGGAAAAGCTTCTAGACACGGAAAAGCAGTATCTGGATTTGGCGTATCTCACTCCAAACTTGGTTTTTCGATTCACAATAGTGTTACTGTTCATCTGTATCGCCGCCGCAGTTCCTCATTTTAGCTTACTGATGTCGTTTGTCGGAAATACGTCGGGTTCATTGTTGGTATTATTATACCCGAGTCTGTCTTACGTCGTGTTGAGGTGGAATGAAATTTCAAACACAGTTGTCGTCATTAACTGCTTGATAATCGTGTTTTCGCTGGGCGGGAGCATATTTGGCATTTGTTCGGCGGCAAGGGCGTTTTATTCTGTGTACAACGAAGCAACGTAACACTTACCACCATCAGTAAAGGACGCCCAAAAACTCTTGCATTTGCAAACAGGTTACCCTGTGATTTAAGATTTAATACAAGGACAGCCTCGTTATCGATTCTCTTGTTTCTGTTTTAATGTTCCTTGTTTTCACAATGAAGAAAATAGATATTTCAAATCTTGATAAATCTTATTATTTTCTGGAATTGTGTAGTGGAAAAAATCCCAATGCGTTACAACTACGCATCCATGCTACCTTTCGATATCGGTTGCTGCTATTGGACAAGGCAAAAAGAGCTCGGTTTAGAGGTCCAATAAATAACCTAGCGGAAAAATCACTGCGATGGAGTGCATTGCTATAGAAATATACACAGTATTTCAATAAAAACGCTCTTCATCGCAGTGATTTTTTTGACGATTTTGCCTACTGGGAAGTATCAGGACATCTCATATGTTGTCATAACACATCTCAACTAAAAGACTTTTCAGGTATACACCGTTGTTAAGAGATCAATGATCGCATTATTAGGCAAAAAGTTCAGCAACTTTAGAATCTCATCTGGAAAAATGAGTATGAAGAAACAGAAAAATTAATAAGCCGAGGTTTTTTTTAAATATTAAGTCTATTGCAACTTAATTAAGAACCTTATCCTCTGTGACATTCCACAAGACGGGATTGTTTTTCCAATTCTTCCAATACGAAAAGAAACCCTTCGATGAGAAACTAGAAGACAACAGATGAGCGAATGACAAAGTAAAACCAGTATTACATTAATCTCATTCTCTGATAGAATCCAAAATAATCATATGCCATAACTACAGTGGTTATCGGTTTATCATATAACCATCAAGTACACGAGTGTTATCGAAATATATTAAAAATATAACAAGCCACGCCTCAAACATTCTAATTTGTCACCACCCCTACACATACGCCCTTGTTATCGTTTCATTGAATTATCGATTGATCGAACACTTTATAACATCGCTGTTGTATCGCCATGTTTATTTAACTCGGTGTGTTTGTTTTACCCCAGTGGACAAATTTATTGAAAATTCACTGCGAAGGAGTACATTTCTGTAGAAACATACACACTACTTCAATAAAAGTGCTCTATATCGCAGTGGTTTTTTGACAAGTTTGTACACTGGGACACCTCTGTGAGTATAAGTTGCTTGCGAAAAAATCACAAAGTAACCAACTACCTTATCGGCCCTTTTTACGCCGGCCCTAAGTGGCGTTAAGGCAAAATCTTGGGGTGGCGGAATAAGGGCCGGCGTAAAAAGGGCCGGCGTTAAATTAGGGCCGGCGTAAAAAGGGCCGATAAGGTAATAGAAAATTTAAGGAAAGTTACATCGATTTTTTGGTCACAGTCAGCTTGGAACTAATCTATCTACCAATATATACTATTCATACCAAATATATTGCACGAATCTCATTATCAAGGTCAAAGCCACAGTGATAGAAATTTGATTCGGTCTGACATGGAACAAAAATTTGATGAAAAACCACTGCGATGGTGTGCATTTCTATTGTAATATACACACTATTTCAATAAAAATGCTCTTTATCGTAGTGACTTTTCGACAATTTTGCCCATTTAGCTTCAAGAAAACGGTTTACGACTAGCAAGTGTGTAACGGTAAAAACTTTTCGTGAGGAGATAAGGGAAATCAGTTTCTTTGCAGTTTCTTCAGTAAAATACTTTCTTCGATATATCATCATGATCACATTTATTTAGTCGAGTTGAGATTCAACGAAGGATATGTCCGTAACACGAAAGATGACACCAAAGAAATCAATATAACAAATCAGAACAACGATAACAAAAATAACAACAACGATAACATAAATACAAAACAACATAAATAAAGACAAGGATAAATAAAGACAAGGGACTCCTGCTTCAGCATAGGCAAACCAGGATGGGATAAATTCACATAAATTAAGTACACATTATTTTTTTCATAAGCAACACGTTTATAAGCAACACTAGTAAATTTTCACAATAAGTTAAGCAATAGTACTACCAGAATCTTAGATAAATTAGCAACATGAAATTTTGAAATGATGCAACATTAGCATAGCTACAACGCATTTTTTAAAATTGATACACAAGGTTGTTACACTAGGTTGCAGTATTAGGTTGTGCGCTCTATCTAATGATTCGAATGTCCCAGACCTTATATTTAGATACTTCTTGTAAACGACTAAAAGGGACACAAAGGTGTTCAGGATGGGACATTTTCGATTACTGCTTAGCAACAAATTAAGCAACACTACTATTAAAAAATGGTCATTTTTAAAGCAACATTACTGCTAACGTCAAACCTTGGTTGCTTATAAAAAAAAACGTGTAATGTTAAATCACAATTATAAACAAATTTATAAAATATTTACATGAAAAAAGAAGTTTTAATGTAAGTAATATCTATAAAAAATAAATCAACAATAATTTTAAAAAATCACGAAAAAAAAAACACCGGATGATATTTGACAGACGAAATTTCATCGATTTCACTGTTATAAATATTGATAAATAGGCGAATTAATAACGATAAAAAAATACGTTCACACTACACTCTTCCAGTACTGAAAGATGTTATTACAATGTATCCAGGATAGTGCAAACGTCAGCAAAAATATCTTCCACGCCTCGTTCTGCGTTTATCTGAAAAGGAAAGAATTAGTATCGTAGAATACTTCTAAACATTGAATGGGTAGATTCTAGGCAACCCCTCCTAGGTACCAATCCCCTTTTTGAAGGGTGAGCGTAGAATGAGCTCGGTCAAGTCCAGACCTCCCAATTTACCTCTACCAATCAAACAAAAAACATATTACAGATTTAAAAAGAAAGCACGCGAATGTCGAATCGAATCCGTTCGGATTAAGAGGACTCCGAATATCTGAATGAATATGAACTGATTACAGCAGAAAAACAAACGAACCTTCTTCACGCGATCTTTAAACTGTTCCAGCACGGGTAGTGTTTGGTCATTGAAGGTTTTAAGACGTTTCTTGATCGTCTCTTCGTTATCGTCAACACGTCCGCTTGTCTTGGCGCGATGCAACAGCCGCTCCGTCATAACGGCGTCAGAGCATTCAAAGTAAAGAACGAATTTACACTTTCCGATCTGGAAGAAGAAGAAGAGAAGTTTCAGGCCTCCATGATCTATCCTCGTTCAAACGAAGAAGTTTAGACTAACAATACATACACAATCTTCAAACTTCAGTCCTTGAGGAACATCTCTAGGGAAGCCATCGAGGATGAAACCTTTGCAGTTCTTCTGCTTATCCATGGCTTCACGCAGAAGTTCCAGTATTGTGTCCTACACAAAAAAAGACAGTGGAGATAAATAAGAAGTACGCTAAAATAATCATCAGTGATGGAGTATTCAAAACTCACCTGTGACACTAACTCTCCTCTCTCCATCGTAGCTTTCAGCAGTTCGGCTCTTTCTGTGCCCGACTTGACCTCCGCACGCAATAGGTCTCCAGTAGATAAGTGACAGAACTGATATTTTTCGACGATTTTGGCACATTGAGTACCTTTGCCACATCCAGGTCCCCCTAAAAAAGCAGGCACAAAAACGTCATATCAACTACACACATCCGAAGACGGAACCTATAAATTGCGTACCCAGGACGAACATGATATCAGGTAGTGCTGACATTTGCTGATCTTCAAGAAACACGCTCTTTATATTTTCAAGAATTTGTTCGTTAGATTCGTTTGCTGGTATCTAAGGAATCAACACGTGAGGTGAAATCAACACGCACGAAGTAGAAAGCTGATTAAACAGACAACCTCATATCAATATTTAGTATTTCAAATAATGACGTCAAATCGAAAGCGTTGCGTTTTTTTGGCTTGAGGTTTTAGTTACATCAAATATTTAAAATCCCTTCTTATATCAAATGAAACATCACTGGTTTTGCACGCTTGCTTCGAATGAATCAATATTGTTGATGTGAGGTCTCTCATGGATTTGTAGGGGGATTTAACAACGAATAACTTTACCAAGCTGCATATAAATCCCTGCAAATATGTATAGCCAATATAGTTCCGTGTAAACAAAAAACACGATTTCGATGAATTTGTCTAACGGTTTCACATTCCTCAATTAAAACATTAATAAAACATCAACAGCACACCATTTTTCAAAGAAACATTCCTTGCATATATATTATTTGCATCTGCTCATTAAAATAACGTTTTTCGAAGTTTCCAAGACACATAAATATCAATAACTATTTGAAACGAACCAAGTTTACTTAAGATTCTTGTTTTCAAACATTTTTAAACAGATTTTGGTTTACGATTCAATTCCAGCTGCATGTATTCATTCCATTCAGTTTGAAAATAAAAAGGTTACCACATTTTAATCGGCGACGTGAAGATTATCTTTGTTTTTTTAAAGTATGATTAATAATTGAACGTTTGCAAATACAATCTGCACTACAAGCACAGGAAATTTGTTCAGCCGAACATTTAGCGTCGCATTTAAAACTTAAAAATTTAAAATTTAAAACTTTGATCTTACCCCTAATCTTATTAAGCAAGGCCAAAGGATTTTTGCAAATCACAGACGAATTTTAATTGAAAAGACAAATAAAAAACAATATCCAAACGCACTTCCTTCAAGATTCCTTGACTCTTATAGTGTTCTACCAATGCTAACGTGTGGTCTTCGAAATTCACAATTCTGTTTTTCAATTGGAGGTTATCGTCATATGCAAGAGGTTCGTTCAACTTCGCGGACGGTATGGACAAATACACGACTAAACTAGGTTCGCCAATCTAAAGAGAGCAGAACTTTCACGTTCCATTCCACCGGACTTTTTATCAATCCCCAGTGGGAAAATTTGTTGAAAATCACTGCCAAGGAGTGCATTTCTATAGAAATATACCCACTATTTCAATAAAAATGCTCTTCATCGCAATGCCTTTTTTAAGATTTTACCCCCACTGGGTTTAATTTCGGTATTTTGGAATAATGAAACTACCTCCTCTTGAAATTGTTGCGCTTGCTCTATCGTCCGTGGATATCCATCCAACAGAAAACGATCAGCGTCGTTTGATTTCAGGAGCTCATCACTAACCAATTCATGAATGGTAGTCTAGGAGAAGACAGCATTGTAACTGTAGCAGATTTTAGTGGAAAATAAGCTCACGACTTTCGTATTATTTCACGCCCTTAACGGACAGTTCAAATCACAATGGCAGTCAGAACCCTGCCAGCATATGGGTGAGAAACCCGATTCTTCCAGACTCTACATTTTAGAATAAATCTCACAAATATGTTAACTCCCTCGAATTGACCATATCTTTATTTCCCAGTAGGGAAGTTTGTTGAAAAATCTCTGCGTAGGTGTGCATTTCTATAGAAATATGCACACTAGTTCCATAAAAAATGCTCACCGTCGCAGTGATTTTTTTAACGGATTTGAAAGAAAATAATGGTGATAGAGCAAACCTGAGGAACATATTCTCCATTAGAAACCATCTTAGTTACCATTTCTCTTCGCTCAGTTTCAACATTACTTTGCGCTTTCAGTAGAACACCAGTTGAGATATGGGTATATTGATAATCTTTTGCAATCTCTTTGCATCTTGAATGCCGATCTGATCCTGGTCCACCTAAACAAGCATTTGAAATGAGAATTAAACACATCATAATAAACAGGACAACTTTGTGGAAAATCACTGCGAAGGAGTGTATTTCCATAGAAATATACACACTATTTCAATAGAAATATTCTTTGTCACAGTAATCTTTTAACGACTTTACCAACTGGTAATCTTCAAATTCCTTGGCTCTAATTTCGAGCTTTTCGTGACTCAACAAAAATTCGTCACTCTTTCCCCTTTTGCTGTTGGATTCTTTTTCCTTTGGATTACTTATGTGATCACACTACGTGATAAATTTCAAACCGGAAAAAAATGCTATTCATCATCAAGCGAGATTTCGGTTGTTAAGGTTGTAAAATTTTTTGATAGTGGAATCAGATGGAATCAGATGGACACACCCAATATACCTTATCTGCTTAAAATGTCATCGGCAGAAAATTTGTGCAAAAACCATTTCGACGCATGCAAAATAATTCGTTTACAAAAAGAAAATGTCGACAAAAATTCCAACTTTTAACTTCCGATATAAGACACCTATCAACAATGTTCAACACAAAATTTGATTTGTTTAATTAACCAACCTATTACAACAACGATTTTCTTCTCCTTAAACTCATCCTTCAACAAATGACCCGATTTTCCGTATTGACCAATCGGATGTTCTTCCATTGGTACAACATCTTCCTCGTCGACTGGAGGTCTGTTTTCATTCACAACAACATCGTTGATGATCTTCGCAGCTTCATCTGCTTGATGTTCTTCTGGTTCTGCAGACACCTCTCCAATCATCTCCTGATGTTCCCCTTCTTCTTGTTGCAATGGAGGTTTCCCTTCTTCTTGTTGCAATGGAGGTTTCCCTTCTTCTTGTTGCAATGGAGGTTTCCCTTCTTCTTGTTGAAATGGAGGTTTCCCTTCTTCTTGTTGCAATGGAGGTTTCTCTTCTTCTTGTTGCAATGGAGGTTTCAATTCTTCTTGTTGCAATGGAATGACAACTGTAGCAACTTCTTCCATCTCTACGTTTGAACTAGCATCTTTTTCTTCGCTAATGTTCTTTTCTTCAGCTGGTTGATCATTTGCTTCAGAAGATTTTCCCAAACTAGCTTTGCTTGTTTCATCGACACCTATTTTTTCAAATTTTCATTGAAATATGAGAGGAATTTCAAACAGGTTCATCACTGTTTCGAGCAAGTACCTTACCTTCCAATAAGCTATCAAGAGCAAGACAGGAATCTGCAAAAACCTCTTCAATGCTTTTACTGGCATCAATCTAGAAATACCAAATTTTGTTTGTGAAAAACAATACAGTAACAGAAAGGAAAAGAATGTCACTAGTTGCTATAAGTTCTTCTCTTAAGTATTTTTGAAGCTGAATTTTTCTATGGGAAGCTACCTCATTGAGTTTCGTTGAAAATCTGACATTTTCGAGAGAAAAGCTGTCAGTTTGTCCAGAAGCACATTAAATTTTGTAAATCAAAAGACTCATGTGTTCAGCGGTGACATTTTCAATCAACCAATGTTTATTCATACTATCCAATACATGGTGAAAGAGATGAACTACAACTTGGGAGTTTTCTTGTACTACTGTTCCGAAATTTTAAAAGACTATATAGTCGGTAAAGTCAGAAATTGAAACTGTACAAAGTCAGTTGTACAATAGCATGGAATTGATCTTTGGTAGCCTCAGTTTGGGTTATTTTAAGCTAACAATACGCTTATATCAAATCTATTGACGTTGGTGCAATATATTGCTTGTATTGAACACAAAAAAACAGTCAACTCGCTTTACTAAGGAATCTCAGTTTCAGCATTACTGCGGGCAAGATCTTCAAGAGTATATACAGTAGAATCCCGATAACTGGAACCCCCATGGGACCGAGAAAATAATCGGGGCATTCGGTAACTCAAACTTTTGCAGAAAAAAAAGTTATCGAAGCTATTTTATGAGAAAGTATTGGTGAAGGCTCAAGGGGAATTCAAAATTGGTTCGAGTTATTGAAAGTTCGAGTTATCGAGTTATCAAAGATTCACAAATACACTCAATTGTAGGTTCATCTTTAATAATTGATGAAGTCATAACAATTATCAGATAAATAACTAATTCTTCTGCATTCTTACCACTTTCACCTTATCTTGATAGTTTACCAAGAGTGGAGTTGTTTTCGTATGGAAGAGTTCCAATCTTTTTGTAATAGTTTCTCGATTATCATCTTCTCTACCACTATGTTTTGCTCGGTCCATTAAACGTGACACCAAAACATCATCAGCACACTCATAGTACAGCAACATTTTCGCTTCGCAAACCTGAAATTTCAAGAATTATCCTCCTGTACAAGTTCCATTTACTATCCACAGTAACAGTTTCAAAATAAATCTTGGGAAAAAAATTACAAGCATGTTAATCCACTAAACTTTTAAATCAACTCAGCACAGAACCATGCAACAAAGAACTTTCTTTTAAAAACTGTAATTTCAGTGATTGAGATATCCAATCAATGAGCACTTCCATAAAAATATCATCCAAATAATTATTCAGAATTATGATTATAGAGATTTAAGAAAACAATTTACTGTACCTGTGTCTCAAATTGCAAACCCTGTGCATGTTCCCTCGGAAAACCATCAATTAAGTAGCCGTTACAGGTGTCATTTTTAACAATTGCATCCCTTAACAAACCAATCGTGATTTCCTGGAAAAACAAAAACAATTATTGAGTCAAGCATTTATGAGACACCAAGAAAAAAACAAAATCACATACTTGTGGGACAAGTTGCCCTTCTTTCATCAAATTCTTAATCATGTCAGCAATTTCATTTTCTTTCGTTGCTTCAGTTCGTAACAAGTCACCAGCAGAGAAATGAGCGAAGCCATATTTTTCAGAAAGTTTAGAACATTGTGTCCCTTTACCACTTCCAGGTCCACCTAAATGAAATATTATTTGGAACATTCCAGAAAAATACTCCAAAGAATAAGGCATAGCCTACTGTTTCATTCTAAATTAGTCAACTTCTCAAATGAAGTTAAAAATTCATTTACTGAGAAACTTCATAAACAAACGTAATCTATAAACAATGCAACTGACCTAACACAAATACCACTGGTTTTGTGATGTTGTGTCTTTTAAAAACACGCATCTCTATTGCTTTGCAGGTCTCAATGAAAATGTTATCAATGGTATCATCCGCTTGTATCTGTGGAATGAAAATAAACAGTGGTACTATATTATTAAAATGGATGGGACTTTGAGAAGCTTTTTTTAGTGAAAATGAAGATGAATGGAAAGTTTCGCATGTATCTCACATTTGCAACAATATCATCATAATGCTCAACAACTGGTGTTGTCTTCTCATGAAAAAGTGCAAGTCTTTTTCCAATCGTTTCTCTATTATCATCAGTTCGTCCACTATGCACAGCTCTTGCAAGCAACCGATTTACTAACACGTCATCAGGGCAGTCATAATTAAGCACCAGCTCCGCGAAACAAACCTACGTGAAGAAATCCAAGTTTCTAAGTTAGTAAAGAAAAATAACATCTTGGCGTATCATTAACATGGATATATACTTCTCTTTCAAATTGTTTTCCCTGTTTTATTTCCCGAGGAAAACCATCGATCAAAAACCCGTTTGAATCTTCATTTTCAGCCATTGCTGATTTTAACAAACATATTGTAACATCCTATGAAAAAACGATATGGAAAGAAACATAAAAATGAAGTGTCAACAAAAACATACAAAAGATAAGAAAAATCATTTATTTACCTGTGGCACAAGCTGTCCCTCCTTCATTATAGCATCGATTTTCAAACCAATGCTTGTTCCTTTGGAAACTTCTTTCCTTAATAAATCACCAGCTGACAAATGAGTGAAGCCATATTTTTCGACAATTTTCGCACATTGTGTTCCTTTACCACTACCAGGCCCACCTAGAGGTAGATCAAAAAGTCAAAAAGTTCAATTAGTCTCCATTTTTAGTTGAAAAGAAAATAGGACAACAGAAAAATTGTGAGATAAAGCACTGATATCTGGCTATGCATTTTTATCACATTATTGAATAAAATGAAAAATGACCTTAAATAAATTTATTATTATACCTAGAACAAATATAACAGGTTTTTCACTGGCTTTTGATACATCAATCTTTTGCTGTGTGTATTCAATATACCATAAATCTTCAGGCAGTTGTTCTACAGGTTCCTCTTTCATTTTATTGACTTCTTCTTCTTTTTCTCTAGTGTCAGTTATATGTTTTCCAAAGACCTTTTCAGTAACTGATATAACATCATTTTGATCACCACCAGAATCTTCAGTTCCATCCTGATGACTAAATGCTTTTTCAGCCAATGAATTTGTCTCATTTTGACTTTTAACCAGAACATCTTGATTATCAGTCGCTATGGGAGGAAGTGGTGTCTCTTTCTTGAGAGTGACAACTGCAGAATTATCATGATCCACTGCAGTGATTCTTGGAGAATCCTCATGTTCTGATCGAATTTTATTAGAAGATTTTGGTATTGGTGGGAGTGGGTCAATGAACGAGTGCCATTTGATTTCAGGATTATGTTTTGCTTTTTGCAAGCAATCTTCAAGGAATTGGATATGGTTTGGTGGCTTCTTGTACATGAGGGCAGTCATCATACTCTATATGAATAGCAAATAAATTTTCAACCACATCATCTCTTAAGGGAAAGATTAACGGGTGGTGACAAAAAATATTTAACATTCAATAAGCAACTATCAAAATTCCATAAAATTTTTACCTCAAATAACTGTGGAATTTCTTTATTCATCATATATTCCTTTGCTTCCTCAAGTCCTCCAGTGTTCAGAGCCATCGTATTATTGGTTAGTCGTATACCTCAAATGTCCGCTGGCTCTAGAAAACAGAGTTTTTTTAATTTGATCAATACATTGATTGATTGCCTGCTACATATACTCTGTGTGCATTCAAATACAACCCTTTTAATTAGGTTTTTTTTCTGACAGTAAAATTTTTTTTAATTTTTTAATATTTTTTCTTAAAATTAAGAAGCTTTTCGTCACATAAGTAACATCTTCGTAATTTTAAGAAAAAATATATTACACTTTTTAGAAACTTTTGTGTTTATTACTTTATATGAGGAATTAAAATTCTTTCTTGTTATACTGTAGCAACTTAAATGAATGCAGAAAAAAATGAAAGTGATGAAAGAAAAAAATATGAATACTGAAACAAAAAAAATGAACGAGTTCGTAAAAGAAAAGAGAACATGTTTTTTTCCTTTGTTTTAGTTGTTTAACCGGTGGTTGATTTTGAAAATATCAAATTTCTAGCGACAGCATTTTTTTGCCGATGTGAAGTGGGCTTTTCTCAATTTATGACGGCAATTACATCGGCATCCCTGTGCGGCCGTGAATTAAAAGGGCTGAAATAAAAATTATCATATTTATCATAGTTATCTTTTTTCTGTTTAAATGTTAAATTCATTTTACCAAGTTTAACTTCGAAAAAACAATGTATCAAATCTGACTATCCCATGTGTGTGACTATGACGAAAATAAAATCATGGAATTGGGACTGGGAAGTACATCCATGTTATAGAGCTCCAAAAGTTGATCAAAAAAGTAGTATTGGATCGTTTTGCTACGACCAACCGTTACTGAGATATCGTCGATAATTTTATGACATGAAGAAGTTAGGCTCAAATTTTTGGCCCTTTTGATTTTTTAGATATTTCTCAAAAAATAATGCATTAGATTGGGGATACAATGCCCTGTGATGATAAAAAGTTCTGAAGTCACGTCACATGCTATCATAATAATTGTGTAAAAAGTGTCTCTTGCGTGTTCTAACAAATACCTTATGACCACCATTAAGAAGATTTTGACCATAAATTTAGAAAAAAATTTTCACTGTCTTAAATAAAAATGGGATGCATGTTCACGGATAAAGAAATGTTATTGTACAATACATAAAAACAATTTATCGAACCCTGGCTTGACATCAAAACAATAAATGCACTTAACAGCAAATTTGCTTTCTTCTTATAATGTAAGAAAAAATTAAACTTCAGAGGCAAATGTTTTCATCTTGTGTGTGAATCTGACATCTGATCTACATCACCATTTTTGACTTGTTTTGGAACATTATATATTTCTTAATATTTTAAGTTTTGTGAAGTTTTGAAATTTGCCTTTTCATTCAAATTAATATTGAAATTAAAAATCTCTTAACAATCAAATACATGCTGTATGAACACACTGACAGAATGAGACTAGTCAATTTTTTCTTATGAATAACCTTTGTAAAGATTGAAAAACATTCATATGTGAAATAATAGAGATATGAACCTCAAATATAAAATATGTGGGTGATTACCACTGTAATTTTAAATTTTTTGAGCAAAGTGCAAAAGCCACCATTTCATCAAACACAGTTGTTTTTGTGTCTTCTCTATCTGCATCTTCATCTTGTCTTGATTAGCTAGCATTTTTTGACAACTTACATTAGCCTTGTATCCAGTAAGTTTTCTGGTAGTGGTGGCGAAGTCACAATGAGACATCGTCGTCTGTCTTTAGGAATTCTTTTTAGTGTATCATGTACAGTTAGGACCACTCGACCAGAATTCGTCGCTAGAATAATCGTGATTTATTATAAAGAATTGCCTCGATAATTTTATTTTACTCTCCTATTTGAATACATCCGATTGAATGATGACGATCTAGCATAGCAACCACATAGAAACATAGCTCTAGGGAAAATTCGACACGGTAAATTTTTTTTTATTTTTGGGGTGGTGAAACTTTATGCAAAAACAAAACTTTTTACTGTGTCAAAATTTCCCTTTCGGCTTAGTTCTTCAGAAAATAAAGAAAGAAGAAAACGAACAATTTTTACATCTTCAGAGGAGTACCGCTTTTCTATAGCGATACATTAGCATAAGTTTCAATATAATGGCCGTAAAATTAAATTTGCGCTATTGTGTGGCGTATCGACAAAACGATTATTAAAATCATTAACATAAGAATATCAAACATTGCGATAATAAATTTTCGGGAAGCATTCGGAATGAATAATTCAAACAAATAAATGGTTACTACATGCTTCACCAGAACATATATTTCGTAATTATACGCTCAGTCCTCCCCTTAGCTTAAACTTAGTGTTCTAGAAATGTTTTTTGTTGGTATATCGTTTGAAAAAAAAACCGAGTTAGGCCACTGCCTACTTATGTTGGGGATCTGGTAACGAAGTTATTCAATCTGAATACGAAAATAAATAACACAAAAAGTCAGGAGCACCCTTCACCCTTCAAAAAAATGGCTGCAAATCTGTGAAATGTTTTTTGTGAAAATATTTAAAAGTCGCCAGCTTATAAAGTCGTGAATCCTAAAAAAGCAAAATGTGGCGAAAGTCGTGAGAATTTTTGTGTTCCCGGTCTTTTGTCGTCTGTATCTCGACGAATTCTATTCAAATATTCTCGGGCTTCTTAGAAAAAACACAAATAATTTGTTCTGGACAATTTATTTATATCATCGTGAATGTACAAAGTAAAGAGTCCTAAGTTACAAATTAAATCAGATTGATAATTACTTCTTTCATGATTTTACAATACATTTCTCAATCTTGTATTCTCAAATCAGAAGAAAAAGTTGTGAATGCACTTCGTCGTGTGGCTGTCATAAAGTAGTATGAAACGCTTTTTATCGCAAGTTTTGGTCGAGTGGTCCTAACTGATGTACCGTAAAGCGGGGTGACTTCGATCAGCGGGGTGACTTCGATCAGTAAAAATAAACTGTTTAAACTCTGAAATTAAAGTGCGTTTTTCACATTTTTTAAGATTTTCATTTCGATTCTCATTGTAAAATATCATCAGAGTCGTCTTCAAGCGTAACAATCAATTTCTTCCGAAATTAACGACGAAAAGCATCAAAATTTTCACCGCTCACATTGGTCATCGCTCTACGCCGTATTCAAGAGTTTAGCCTAGACATTTTTGGAACATATGTGAAGTATAGAGGCTGAATGTAAAGAAAATTATAATAATGTCTGAAAGAAATTCTGTTCTTCACCGCTATATTCTGTTTTTATTTTCCTTATTCCTCTATTGATAATATCGTGTTTATAAAAACACGAAAAAACGAATGTTTTATATCGTTATAAGTTACATCTTCGCAAGAACTTCGTGAAAAGTCGTCGTATCTCATGGGAGATTTAATGACTTACCGAAGAAATTTTAATAAGCGTGCTCTTTTCCCACGATGATAGATCGCAAAAATTTTGTTTGGGATACAATGAAATTTCAATGTTAATTTCGTTTCGTATTAACGAGGGTCACACATGTGTGAACGTCGTAAATATCTTTTGTTTTATTAACATTTGTGACGATTCGAAGGAAAATCACTACAAGCGATAATAGCGCTCGCATCGAGAAGTAGCGCTAAATTTATCGCTAACATTGACGAACTTAGCGATAAATATAAGCAGCACAAAAAGCGCTTTCAAGAATAATTAATTGATTATTCAAGAATAATTAATTTGTTGCTAATATATTCATCATAAATATTATTCATCTTTCCGTCTTTTTTATACGTAAGTTTACTTGTGTGTGTCAACACAACCTTCAGACAATCTTTCACATAAACTTCACGAAAAGCCGAAGGAAACAGGTGTTATTTTATTTAAACGAAAGTGAGTATTTCAAAAGAGAACTTTCGCAACTCGTCAAGCCGAAGTTAAAATGTTTTTATTTTTCCCTTCCTACATTCATACTTCATCCTAATATTGAACCTAAAGACATTATCGATGCAGTGACAGAAGTCAATAATGATCACTAAAAACGTTGTGATCAATTTAATTAAGGGTACATCTCCACCCAGTGCAAGTGAAATGTCTTTCGAAAGAATAATAATAAAGGTTTTGCTATCGAAAAAACTTTTAATGTAATGTGTCTTTAATATTGTAAAAGTTTTCTCCCAAGAGCTTATAGAATGGCAATCGAACAATCTAGAAAAAAAGAATTATCACAGATGGTTTCTACTTGTGGTTCCTTTCGAACTAACTTCTGTATCTTTAATCTCCAACTGAATATAGGAACCAGTCAATTAAGTTCAATTTAATACACAAGCAGGTGCTACCTGTAAATGTTTCAAAATAATACATTACCAAATCGAATAACACAGTATTTTAAATTGGCTTTCAGATTTGTGCTGAAGGTGCCGGAATAACAAATAAAATAAAAAGCGTTTCGGAAACTTTTTATTTCTCGAGAAATATGTCCGCTCGTCTGTTCAGTCATAACACAATGAATCTGAGTTTATCATGTCAAAACAAGCGAGTTTGTTTTGTATTTATTGCTATTTGGCGAAAAAATAGTTAAATCACTGTTATTTGAGAACTTCATAAAACAACACATGGTATGTGAAATTGTATAAACAAAAGACTTGAACAAAACTTTTTGACGATAATAACGGTAATCTGTGCCCTTAGAGGATATTAATGATATTAACGATTTCACTTTCATCTCATTCGATATTCTGTCCGTTTCACATAATTAATTGAACCAACATTATTATACGAATAATTTAGTGATAAATCAAATACTTATCGCTAAAATTTAGCGTTTTTTCGTAAAGAGCGATATTTATAAGCGATAATAGTGATAATGATAAAACTACAAGCGCTAAATTTATCACTAATATTGTTACTACATCTGTAAATAAGAACAAATTAGTGCTAAAACCCATTGTTCTTTTAGCGCTATTAGCACTTTGTATAAAGCGCTATTATCGCTTGTAGTGATTTTCCCTCGAATCGTCACATTTGCTGATTTTTACGGTCAAACATTTACCGCGGATGACAAATGGTGGTCTGTTAATATTGTAATAATGGCGTTTTAAAAATATTGTCAAATATAATTATAAGTAATTTGGCGCTTCTCATAAGCTGATCGAAGTCACCCCATAATCGATATTGTCGTTTTCTTGGAAAGATCAGGTTATTTCTCTGGAATTACAAGTTTAGTTAATGTGAAATTTTGCAATGAAATAGAAGAAATATGTAATGTAATGATTCCAAAGTTTCAGAAGTAATGGTTTAGTATTTCGGAAGTTACTTTTAAAATAGTGGCAAAATTGATCGAAGTCACCCCGCTTTACTACGGTATTATCAACTGATTTTATCGGTTTCTGCGAGTGATATAATTAAAAGTTGATGTAGGTGATTCAGAGTATATAATTTCATGCGGTTAAAAACTTCCAAATACAGGTGAGTTCACATATTTATTTGGAAGTGCAGAAGAAGAAAAAAAGTAGCTATTAATTTGTATTTTGGTGGGTAAAAGAAAAGGAAAATGCCAGTGTATTGGCGCAGCAAAGCCAGACATACAAAAAAGTACGCAGCAGTACAGAGCAGATGTACGGAAAATCAGAATGCATTGAATTGAATTGAATTGAATTGAATTGAAAATATATTTACCGCCAAAAAGACGGATGGGACACCCAAATAGTTAAAAAACTAAAATACAAGGTGCAACCATAATAAAAAAATAAAGAAATATAACAAGAAAAGAAAAGAAAAGAAAAAAAAAATTATAAATACATATCAAAATAAAATAATACAATTCTGTCTTACTAAAGAAATAGAAGTTAAAAAAAAACTTAATTTTTTATACATTTTATAAATAAGTCCTTTATACATTTATCCATCAGAGTAGGAGTTGATATAAAATTGCGTTGCAAGGGATCTCAGTTTAGAAGGTGTGATGTCAGAAAGTTTGAGATTAGGAAAATTTAGTTGAAACTGGTTCCACTGAAGGGAAGATGTGCGACAAAAAGAGTTCAAACCAAACGATGACGTATTAACACACTGTAGCTTGAGAAGACCCCTACTGCCACCTCTAGTTCCAAATGAATGACTTATTTTGTCAAACCTAAGATTAGCAAGGCTATCAGTCGGTAGATTTTGGTTGAGAAATCTATGAACATATAGGATGTTCATTACTTTGACTAGATCAAAAAATTTAAGAACTCCAAGATCAGCATACAATTTAGTGGCTGAGGTTCTGGGATGGGAGAATGTCATTAGTCTTAGTGACGTGTTTTGAAGTGTGAGAATTCTGTGAGTAACAGAGTTATCACAGAGTCCCCAGACTTGACAGGCATATCTTGCATGGGACATGAAAATGGCATGGTAGACATTGAGAAGGACGTCAACTGAAACAAAATGCCGAAGTTTTGAGAGAGCACCATTGGCTCTTCTGAGTTTTGAGGTTAGTGAGGAGACATGACTTTTCCAATTGAGATGTTCATCCAGCAAAACACCAAGATATTTAACACTTTTACTTTGAGATAAAAAGTGACCTGCAAGTTTAATGCGAGGAGTGCAGTCAAGATACTTCCTGGGAGATCTAAAAATCATGAACTCAGTTTTGCTAGCGTTAAGAGAGATTTTGTTGACATTCAACCATTCGACCAGAATCCTGAGATCAGCATTAACTCTTCCACAGAGAGATTTCACTGAATTTGCAAAGTTAAGTAGATGAGTGTCATCTGCAAAGTGGTATGTGTTTGACGTACGAATACAATAGCAGAGATCATTTATATACAACAAAAATAGGAGAGGACCCAAAACAGAGCCTTGAGGGACTCCATGTTTGATGAGTTTTAGTTTCGAATTAGAGTTGCGAATAGTGACAAATTGAGAGCGTTCTGAAAGGTAGGACCTGAACCAATTATTGGCAACGCCTCTAATGCCATAGTGCTTAAGTTTTGAAAGTAAGATTTCATGATCAACAGTGTCAAAGGCCTTCTGGAGATCGACGAACACACCACAGGCTAACTCACCCTTGTCAAGTTTATCGCGAATGTGTTCAACAATATTGATAAGAGTATCAATAGTAGAATGTTTTTTCCTGAAACCAAATTGCCTAGAATAAATCTGCTTAAATCTATTGAGAAAATCCATAAGTCGGGAGTACATTGCTTTCTCATAGATTTTTTCAACATTCGAGAGTAAAGAAATAGGACGGTAGTTAGAGACCTCTAGAGGTGATCCTTTGTTTTTGAAAACAGGAACCACTTTAGAGATCTTAAGGACTGAGGGAAAGACTCCGGTTTCAAAGGAATAATTAATCAGAGAAGAAATAGGTTTAGAAATCTCAAGTTTGAGTAAATTCAGAATTCTGACTGGTATACTGTTCGGACCATAAGATTTTGAATCTGAAAAGTTACCAATTATTTCAACAATCTCTTCAGGTGAGGTAGGTCTGAGAAAAATTGAGTTTGGATTTCTATTTTTGAGAAACCTTGAAAAATGTGAGTTAGAGGGAGGAGTTTTGGATCTGATTGAGTCCGCTATTGATGTGAAGAAATCATTAAAAAGATTGGTAACTTCATTGGGTTTAGATGAGATAGAGCCTCCAATCGATAGCGAGATCGGATCGGAGGATCTATGTGTCTTAGAGCAGATTATTTCACGAACACCTGACCAGATTTTTTGCAAAAAACAACAACAACTGATTACCTAAAATACTCACCAATACTATCAAACTCAACTAATATTTTCGATGATGATCCACATGTGTTTATCGATGGTGGTTACTATGTATTTATCATCTCAACTACTAAACTTGTCACCAATCAGATCTTTGTTTTATTGATATGTGCCATCAAGGCAAAATAGAACTAAGCGTCAACAAAAGAACGGTAACCGAAACCTCAATGCACTATAATAATGCATAATATCAAAGAAAAAAGAAAAGCTAAAAAACAGTTGTTTTTCTTTCAAAATTATTCTGGTAATAATTAATCCATTATCTGAGAAAAACTAGGCGACAACTAGCCTCCCCCTCTCTCCGTGCCGTGGTGAAGTCCGATTTCCTGATATTACGTATATCGCAGGGCCGTCGGAGGGACAAGTGTCCAAAGGGCAATCCATTTTCATCACGAAGTAAAAATCTCGTTTTTAGCTGGGGGTCTTGGGGAGGCGCTGTAAGCCTCCCAAGTGGTGTCTGAGAAGCTTTGCAATTTTGGGCCTTCACAGAACCACAGAAAATTAAGATTATTATTAGCCTTCTTAAGTGCCGGGTATCACAGTGGAGGTTCCCTATTTGAATATACATTTTCAGAAAAAAAACTTTCCTGTCGAAAAAGCCTTCATCACAAAATGGGAAAAGGTCACTTTTAAGTTTCTGAAAATTATTGGAGGGGCACATGCACATCTCGTCGTGCGAATCAACAAACCCACGTTCCCCTTCAATTAAAAATAGATCGTTTCCACCTGTAGAAATGGACCCAAGTTTGGCCTATTGGCATTAACAACAGGCCAAATATAGGCCAAAAGCTATATGGGGAAAACCACAGCCAAGTAGATCTGCAGCAAATCATACACTCTTGTTATGAGGAAAAAGTCTTGTTCCGAAGGAACGTATTTCTCCCATCCATTAGGAAGAGACAGTTAAAGATTTTGTTATAGAAATAACAAATTTAGTGACATACTGGGACGAAAATCTGATGGATGTTCAGAAATCTCTCTTAAAATGAAAATGTGCATGATGCCTTCTCTTCTCCTTTAAAAGACGCACCATTGAGCGAAAGCAAAAGAAGATTCTGAATCGTTTTTGAATTAATTTTGCTAAAGTGGAGACGAAGGAGATTTCGAAGAGTTGATGAGTGAAGTGCGCGAAAATCAAAAACGAATCAAAGACAACATACCGATAAAGATTCCAGAGAAGTTTCTAAAGTTTTTACAAAACACATGCTATAGATAGGGAAATATAAAAGCAACTTTGAGAACAATGGAAGAAGGTCTTTCAAATGGTGTGCGCTTTATCTTGATGACGATGTGATAAAGAGACTGAAAGATCTGCATCTAGTTGAGCAATCAGCAGATGAACGGATTTTGTTGAAAACAAAACTCGAGGAGATTGACTCTGTTGTTTTCGAGACCATCGATGGACAATCAATTATGAAAGCGGCTATCAAGACCAATGGCTCTGCTGGTTCTTCAGGTTTCGACACAGGGATGGAGAAGGATTCTCGCATCATAATTATGGCACAAGAAGCGGTGATCTGAACAATGAACTTATTATAATAATTATAATTATTATTAACATTTATTTTGGATCCATAAACATACAATATGGTTCTTCTCCATAAAAACAATTGACAAAAATGAAAAAAAATTTGAATTATTACAATATATTACAAAATTATTTAAAAAATCCTAAAAGAATTAAATATATATATACATATGTATTAGCAATAAAAACCAGGAGCGGGGACCGCTATTAGAGAAGGGATTGATAAAATCAGTACGAAAGTGCCCTCGCTAGGGCCTTATCCTTAAAATATGCCTTTGCTTCTTTGCAAAATGCTTTAAAATTAGTTATATTTCTAACGTTCATTGAATACAACACTCTGCTGTTGAAACGACTGGATATAGTTTCTTTTAACTTTTAAACCGTCATCGTTGTGTCGCAACGCTCTTCGTGGATAATCGATTTCAATTGGCAAATATGTTGGTCATTTTTCGTCATGAAGAGCTCGATGTGCTAATTTGACGACGGAGTATTCGGTGTTTTATTGTATTGGTAACCAATTCAGTTCAGCAAGATCATGGATTTTACTGTATCTACCCAATACATATCCTGCGGCAGTATTTTGTACACGCTGCAAACGATTCGTTAGCTATTTTGGAGGATATCCAAATACGGCGTCTTTCAACACACTGATGTTTGTAGATAAGTTTAAACGCAGCGTTCTCCAAGAGATTATGTTTATTTGCCATTTGTGGAGTTGCAAAAAGCATAGATTTTGTTTTCTTGTCGTTAAATAACAGGTTCTCCTTCCTTGACCATTCTGCGAGGTTATGCAGATCATTTTCTAGTACGGTTGTACTAGCAGTAACATCACATGGTTTTCAACTTTTATAGATGCTAGTGTCGTCAGCATATTGGACAGAGTTTGATATGACAAATCTGAAACATATATGTTAAACAGCACGGGGCCAAGGATACTTCCTTGTGGAACCTCGTAGTTCATCAAGTTCGTCTCTGACATTTGATCATCAACTTGAACAAATTGGTAGCGATCGGTTAAGTAACTTTGAAGGATTTCTAGACTATTTTTAGATACATTCATGTGAGCAAGTTTCTGAAGCAGAGTAAGATGATCTATTGTGTCGAATGCCTTCGAATAGTCAATTAAGATAGCCAGTGTAACTTCGCTTTGACTCATGGCACGTTTAATGTCATCCCTTAGTTTAACTAGGAGCGTGTTGGTGGAATGACCACGGCGAAAACCGGACTGTGTCTCATTATATAACGATGTTGCATCAATGAACTGGCATAATTGATGAAGAATGACCCGTTCATACACCTTTGATAAGACAGGCAATACAGATATCGGGCGATAATCGGTTATGTCCTTGGGATGATCGACTTTCGGGATAGGACAAACTCTTGCTATCTTCCAGGTTCTAGGAAAAGTACGACATTCAATGCACGAATTTATTATGTAAGCCAGTGGTGAACTAACTTCATCAGATACAACCTTCAAGTACTTTACTGGTATTCCATCATGTCCGCTGGAACAATCATTTTTCAAACTCATGATAATCTTTTTTACTTCGCTATAGTTGGTCTGATGTTAAAACCAAGTTCAGAGTCGCAGACACACCTTGTGTATACCTCACTGAGATCTTTAGGTACGTTTTCTTGGTTAGTTAATTCGGATGCAAGGGTAGAGTAGTGACAATTTAGTTCTGATGGATAATCTTTATTCTTGCAGGCTGTTGCTTTAAGATACGCTTTATCGTTTTCCAGACGGTATTGGGTTGCTTTGATGATAACACCGTTCTCATGAACAACGCTTTGGTGCTCTTGATCGCTCTTTTTAAATGCATACGTGCTTCTTTGTAATTTCTACGATCGGCAACGGAATTACTTCTCTTTAGTGTTAGTCCTAGATGTTCAAGTTTGTTTTGTAATGAGACTATCTTTTGGTCTTGCATCCACGGGAGCAACAGGCCGTGTAAGTTTAACTCTACGTAGAGGAGCATGACGATCTATACACTGCGATATCATTTCATTAAAAATTGAAACTTGGTCGTCTGGATCATTGAAACTATATATGATATTGAGTGGAAGTTGTCGAAAGTCGCCGATGTATTTGTTCATGTCAAGGTACTTTTCGTTGCGAACAAATTTATATCTCGGCTCAAAGCGCTGCTTTTTTATATTTATAACAGCATAGGGGGCATCATGATCACTAATTGTGTCTATCTTAACAACGCCATTCCAATTTCTCTTTTTCAGTAAAATTTGGTTGATATATTACTCCAATTAAGTATGGGGTACTCTTATTACGACCATTCACCTCAATCCATAACGTTTCCAAAGAGTCCTCAATTTTACCGAAGTCTTTCCTGACATTGAAAGATAGATGATCCTTTACGTAAAAACCAACGCCACCCCCTCTTTGATTCTCACGGTGTTTAAAGAGGGTCTGGTTGCCATTAACTTGGACGTAATTCTCTTGGTAATGATTGGATTTGAGCCAAGTTTCCGTTATGCCGATGACATCGAATTGGTAATTTGATAGGAACACCGAAAATTCGTCGAAAGTTGATAATAACGACTGTGTATTAATGTGAGCAATGGATAGATAATGTCGATACTTGTTCATGACATTTATATGTGTATCGTAAAAATGTTGATTATGTTGTAAAGAATCGTCAAGTTGAATAGACGAAGTGAGCCTCAAACTGGCTAACTTCCACCCTAACTCGAAGCTGAGAACTTCAATCTCTCTAAACGGGCATTCTTTGATGCATTAACGATGAGATACAAACGGAGCATGAAGCACGTACTTACGTCTTGTGCATGTGGTAAAACTTACTCCATTGATCACGCACTCTCGTGCCCAAAAGGAGGTTTCGTGTATCAAAGACACAATGGATTGAGGGACACATTAGCGACAGTCATTGAAGAAGTAAAGAAGGATGTGGTGATCGAACCCACTCGAACCGCTAACCGGAGAACAGCTCCCATACGCTCAGAGGTACCACAAAATAAGCCTGAAGAACGCCTTCGCGATGAACAACGAACGTAAAAAGAAACGCTGTTGCCCGCATCTTACAAGTGGGGAACGAGGATCGTTTACTCCACTTATATTTACAACAAACGGTGGAATGGAAAATGAAGCACAACAGTTCATCCGAGCACTGGCGATGCTACTTTTCGAGCAAGGAAAGATGACTAAAATTTTCCCCGACCAAATTTTCTCACGTCTTTTCTGCACCCGGACAAAGCTTTTTCCCAATAAGTTATATATACAGCAACAACTGCTCAGCCGTCAGCATCGTTGTAATAAAAATGACTAATTTCAAAATTTAGTCGGGGAAAAGTGACTAATTTCAAAAATTGGTCGGGGAAAAGTCACTAAAAAAATTTTCCCCGACTACTAAATTTTTAACCGACTTTTTTTTCCCCGCGCGGAGTACGAAGATATTAAAGCTCCGTGATGGAGAGTGTTGCGAAGAGAAAAATTAATGTAATGTTTTGGTCGAAGCAAAGTCAGCTTTTACCGGCATGTGAAAAGTCTGGTGTTATATAAAATTCTAAAACTCAAGTAAAAGGATAGCAAGGTAAATATTTTATAACCATGATTTAAATTAGTATTTGGTAATTTTTTTTATCAAAATGAGAAACATCCTTTATGTTTGGGTGAACACAGTTGTGATTTTTCACTTTCGATTTCACTTTTTTTTTGTTTTCTTCACAAAGCAAAGCTGATGTGAAATGTAAACTTTCAAATGGTGCAATTGAAGGGTATTTTTGTAAAATAAATTGGAAATTTGTTTTTTTCATTTTCATTGAAATGTTTAGCACCCCTATTATATTAGCCTAGCTAAAAGGGGCTCCCACATTATTGATGAAATATATTTTTTCTATTTCTATTTCTATTTCTATTAAGGATATGGTATATATATAAGGCTAAATACATAAAAAAAATAAAAAAAATTGTTTTCAGAAAAGTCTAGCTAAGCTTTTCAGTGGTAAAGCTAGTTTTTGGATTTTTTTTTACAGGAAAGCGGTTTATTTCCAAATAAAAGATTTTCTCATTAAATAATTGTGATTTTCTTTGATTAGCTCCTACCACATTTTGGATCTCTTACAAAACTGAAAAAGCTCTGCCAAGGAGACTACCACCATGCTCAAGTATATATATAGATTTTTCTTAAAACATTTTTTTTGTTTTTCCGAAAAATTAACCATTACCAAGTTATTAGGACGGAAAAAAATCATTTTTCAGGAAAAATGAAATGAACTTAGAAATCAGGCTTTTACAAAAAATATTAAAACCATTTTTACTCACATCTTTTGCTATTCTATCAAGAGTGGAAAGAGCACTGGGAACTGAGTAGTTTTGTAAAAGAAGTCGCTTTTGCGAAGATGGGGTGTAAGTTTTTCAAGCCTTCTAAATTCTTATTTATTAGTGTACTTAATAACATTACCATTCAATAGCTTCAGTGATTTCCAGTGATATTATGATATATAGCAAACATTTATTTTTCTTGGCATCAAAAATCGAATTTGTCATTACATTCATAAATTTGGACCAAATTTCGAAAAATCTTCAATTTTCATGAATAAACATCATGCGTAAGATATTGGTGAACTGTTTTTCTGGCACCAAACATCATAGTGAATTGCAAGGCTGTCAAGATTAAGTTGAATAAATTAAAGAAGGGAGTAATTTGATGAATTCCAGACTGTATATATTTAGTCAGTGTACAAGTCATTCAGATATCTCAAAAATTAGCCTTAAAGCAATTTTCTCAAGGGCTGATGCGGAAATTGTTTAAGCCTAATGGCTTCTAGTTTGATTTTTCTTGGCTTTCTATTGTTAGAAAAACATATAAGCTTAAACTTATTAAGCTTTTTCAAACTTTCAGTGCCTCTTCTGGCAATAACTTTGACCAATATCACTGATTGAATCAGTCAATATAAACGCTTGACTATTTGCAGAAGGCGTGAGTAAGGGAAAAAACCTTTCATGGTCTTAATTTCAGTGTAAAAATTATAGTATATATATATTTTTAGAAAACCTTTTTTTCTTTCTTCCTAAAATTGAGTATTTTTCAAAATATTTTTGTTTCTTTTTTACTGTTTTTTTTTTTCTATATTTGTTATGTTAACATTATAACTCAAGTTCTGTTTTTATGTATAAAATTCAAAAACCGTTTTTAGATAAGTTATTCAGCTTGATTTATTGCTACATTTTCACTCTTTTCGTTTTGATAGGCCTTCAAATGTACGAGTTATATAATACCTTTTTTCACTATTGTGATATCACAATACAATACAAGCACAATACAAATACTATTCCACCTTCGATCACAGAGCAGACCAAGTGCCAATCAGAGAGCAGGACTGCAAGTATACTGCTTTTGAATTTGACAGCCAACTTTGAGAATTCATTTGTATACCATTTGGAGTCAGCAATGGGGTCAGTTCTTTTCAACGAACTAATGACAAGGTATTCGATACAGAAGGATTTAAGGACACTTTCGTTTTCATGAACAATATTACTATATGCGGCAAGACCAAGGCAGAACATGATCGAAATGCTGAAGCATTCCACAGAGGGAGAGAAAAGTAAAATAAAACTGAGTCCTAACAACATTGTGTACGATATCTAGTACTAGAAACAGATACACAACAAGAGTTTTCAAATTTTCTTATATTTCAATTTATAACAAAATCATCATCAGAGAGTTAACAAACTATGTACGTACCCATATGACACATTTATAATACATACCCATTAGTGAAAAGAAACTGTGGTATAGCACATACACGCTTTTTTTTATAAGAACAATTTTATAAGAACACAAGCCTCAGATTTGAACCAAGAAATAAGAACAACATAAGAAGAACTTGAGGCTCAAATTAATGTTTCAACAATAAGAACAGCCTAAGCCTGAATTTTCTTATAAAATAAGAACAATCCATGATAGGAACAACTCATGATGTGAATTCACTCACTGGCAAATGGTTTAGAAGTTGTTTTTTTTTCCACCTTGCATACTCATATCGGGTCATTACCGAACAGCAACCATGCTTTTAAACAGTTGTTTTTAAAAAGATTTATTTTAATTTTATAAATAAGAACAAAACAAGGCTGAAATCTGAAGCTGTGTTCTTAAAGCTAAGAACAAAATATGAACAATTCAGGCTGAAAAAGGCTAAAAAAATAAGAACAGCCAGCCACAGGTCAGATTTTACTAGTTCTTATAAAAAAAAGTGTGTATATATCTTATGAACAACATCGAATGAGTCTTAATCGTGTAGCTATAAACGGTTAATAGAATAAAGAGCTGAAACAGTGATGTCGATAAGAAAAGAAAAGATGTATATATTTGTTTGTTTCAAACAACTTTACAACACCCCTCAAATTGAATTTTTCAAACACCAAAGACTGCATTCCGTTTTTGTGTAATTTGTCTATTGTTTATGAGTTTACGTGTCCTGGTTGTCTTGACAGCTACATCGAAAGACTGAAAGAACCCTCCACGAGCGTGATAAGGAACACGCCTGGCTGGACAAAAATAGTGTTGTCCGTAAGCATATCGATCAGTGTGAGGTGTCCCAAACATAATTGGCATAAGTAATCTCCATGATGAGATTTTCACTGGCAATGTTTCAAATAATAAATCTGGAAATGATCAATCTGTCAATCTACGCTCATCGCATATTAACTTGGTACGTGATAATACGGATAATTGACAAAAGCAACAATTGGAACATTTTACTAATCAAAGAAGTGCTTAACATTAAGCAATTGCGTCCCAAATTAAACTGTGGATTGATGGCCTCAAAGGAATTGAACTGCATAGTTTGTTAACACTCTGATGATGATTTCGTTATAAATCGAAATAAGTGTGTATCTGTTTCTAGTACTAGTTTCTAGTTCTAGTTTCTAGTACTAGATATTGCCAGAATTGAAATCAGCACCTTTCAAATTTAATCCATGCAAAATTTCATGAAATTTGAAGAACTTTCGAAATTTGGTCCAAATTTGGCCCAAATTGTCCAATTTTAGTCAAGGTGTAAACCAAGATAATAGTCTTTGAAGCTAACTTGCTTGTGTGGTCAAAGTAGAAACACAGCACCAGTTTATTTACAAACCCAATCGCACAGTTGACAAGGGGTTAAGTGAAATTATCTCCAATTGGAAATTCCATTCCAATTCCAATTAATTGCCTCTATTGAGTAACAAACTTAAAATTACAAATTTAAAGAACAATTCAATAGTTATATACAGGAGTGAACTGCAATGAAGCCAAATATATTTTGATACTTTCTGTAGTATTTGTTTTAATTAGTTTCAGGTATACTAGTACAACCCATCAATCTCATTTCTCCACCGACTAACGACTATGGCAAACAAAGGATATAATCCCTCACGTAATCAACGAATAAGGTAAGTATTATGGTAATTCTTCTGGACGATTTCACAAGGATTTTAGGTCTACAAATAGCGAAAACAAAGTGTTGACTATTATAAACTATATTATTTTTGTGATTTCTTTACTCAACTTGAGTTAATTTCTCAGTGCTTAAAAAATCTTAAGGCTAAAATACACAATAAGTTTAATTGGACCATTCAGTTGCAACATAAAAAACTGATCGTGTAAACAGCGAAGATTTACAGTTTTTTCTAGTTTTGTAAGTTTTTTTAAAAAGTTGGACATCTTCAACTTTGGCCAACTAGTTGGATGTTTTTTTCTATTTAATTTGAATTAAATTAACAAAAGCTCTATTGTGATGTTGTGACGCCAATTAAACATTATCAGCCTTAATACTACATTTGAAGCAACCGTGGAAACAATTTTTCGATCAATGATTCACCCTATCTTTTTATACTGTTACCCAGTATATAATGGAATCTGTAATACATGGGGAAATAAATTTGAATCCATACTTCATCGAGCGAAAAGTATTATAAACAGTCCTAAATGTGTAAACTGGCCAAGCATTGCAACAGAACGAAAGAGAAGAATCGCACTTGATGTCTTTCGACATATAAACTATCCAAGTCATGCTGGAGAGTCGGGCAGTTACACATTAAGCATAAGATCGAAACAACAAACAATAACTGTTTGTTGAGACTCCCTAAAGTTCGCACTGAAGCTGTTAAACGATTAACGTATTATGTTGGTGCAAAAATTTTTAACAGTTTGAATTTAAATTTGAGGAAAGAAAGAAGTTTAATTAATTTTAGAAACAAATTAAAAAAATTTCATTTTGATTAGCATTTTATCTAATTTACATATGCTGGAATTTTGAATTTCTCCTTATCCTGTTTATTTTCCTAATCCCATTATACTGCTTTTTCCCAGTCTCCCTGATTGTGGTTTGATTTTGATTCTGATTCTATTCAACGTCCTTAAAATTTTGAGTTCACTTTAACATTTTCATTCTATATATCACATTTGTCTACTGTTATCATAAATTTGTAAAAAAAATATATACCTACTGAAGAAGTGTAAAAACCTGTATAAATATTAATTAATTAATAAAGGAGCTCTGAAGGTTTTGACAGATACAAGGAACATCTGTAAAAGTAATTCGTATGACAGATTATTTCAGGGAAATCAGTAACAGTAATTTTGTTTGGTTATTTTGATATAGATTTTTTGAATGTATCCCTATTCTGAATGTCTAAAGGCTAAAATACACGAAAAGTTTAAGTTGTAGACCAATTAGTTCATTAATTCATTTGTAATAATGTTCTCTTTGTGATTAAATCTATATAAACCAAAAAATAAGTACTTCAACTTTTACTTGTCTTTTTTTTTCTAATAGGTCCTTGTTAAATGCTACAATTAAAGACCTTACCTGGTGCACTGGCATTTTCAACAATTTCTGTTCACAAATAGATGTAAATGATAATTATGTGACAATAATGGCTTTGCATTTTAAGAAAAAAAAACTTATTTGCCGTCAGAATCATTCGTACTTCTTAAGTTTTTACCATGGTGATGGCAAAATAGGAAAGAGATTTATTGATGTTCTTATGAGTCGTGAAGACGTGACTGTGGAAAAATTTTGCAATTGTGCTTTAAAACATAATAGACGAGATATATACAATTATTTAAGGTCTAGTAGCACTTCAGACATTCCCTTATTAAAAGATGTTGATTCATCAATTTTAAATAAAATTGGTGAAATGCTTACACCCAAAGGACATATACCAGTTCAGTACTGGGATTCATTCGCAGAATATTTCAGTTTTGATCGTAATTGCATCAATGCAATTAAAACAGGCGGACAAACTTCTATTTCTAGTCCTGCCAGAGAACTTTTCAAATGTTTGAGCCAGGAATCACCAGATAGACTAGTAAGTGATGTAATAGGTGATTTAAGAGAAAATCATCTCAATGAGATTGCAGACTTCCTTCAAGCGCATTTGGATAAAGGAGATATACAGCCACAAATTGATCTATCTTTGGATCAAGGTCATGACCATGTTCCAATCCCAACAGAAAATCAACAATTTAGCAATGATAAAGAGGAAGAAGTTAATCACAATCATCAAGATGTTTACCATAAACAACGCCAGTTGTTAGGACTCCATGGATCAAGTTCTTGTGAACATGATTCTGGACTTTCATGTGAAATTACAACAGTACTTGTCCATCATAATTATGCCAACATCATTCCAGACGAGTCAAATCAAGATGGTAAACACGAGCCATCAGTTCAGAGAAATCTTCAAACTCCAGAACAGAAAGAACGTTATGTTGAAACAGAAACTCATTGCCAATCTCCACAACTAGGAGAACAAAGATGTCCTACTTATGGATGTGAAAATTATGAAATTGGAACTGACAGTTTTGGGGTCATCTTGGATAAGAAATTGAATAACGAGAATGAGTTTCTTGGTTATCAAAGCTGTTTCAGAGGGAATCAAGAACATAATGATGATTCTGGAATTTGGACTTTAAGAAACAGATCAAAAGAATTAACTGCCGCCAAACCAAATGGTGAAGAAGATTCTCAGGGTTGTTGTCTAGACAATCTACAATCACTACCACCCATTTCTATTTGTAAGAATGTTTTTTGATTTTTCTCCTATTGATGAAATTTCCAAATCTTTTTTTATTTCATGTCTAATTTTACTTTTAAAATTTCTTGCACTTTTTCTTCAAATTGTTGTTCTTTTTGAAAGTGTTTTGCATAATGATCACTTAATTTAACTTTTAACTTTGTTGTAACTTCCTTCAACTTGTAACATGTGTGAAATTTCTTAAAGCATTTCCATGTTGTTTTTTTTATTGCTACTCCACATGTTAATTATTATTATTATTCATAGCACATCCCTCCACTAGTCCTCAAACTGATGAAGGACGAGCTGGTGAAGAAAATTCTGATCTTCAAAATGTTTCTGAGAGTAGTTGTTTGGAAGAATCAGATGAATGCCATGAGAATGGGTTAGATTCTAGCGAAGCAGGTTCACTTATTTTTTTTTATTCACTTAAGTTTCTTTTGTAATTTTAGATATTGAATCTTGGTGCCACTTATTTTTGACTTTTATTGCATTTTATGCAAAGTGATGCAAACGGTGCTGTAGTTATTCAGATCCTTTGAAGATCTGATTGTATCTACAATATCAAAAAAAATTGACAAAGGTTTTGATCAGATATGATTCTGATGTTACTGGCTATGATCATTAGTCCTCTTTAGCTACCTTAAATAATTTGTGAATTTGATATTGCTGTAAATTCTAACTGGAAATTGCATCACTAGGTACTGATGATGAATGGTCTGACGCTGAACAAGTTGGAAATGAGCATCAGCATGCTGAAATAAGCACTCATATTCAAGATGCTATCTCCATTCCCTCTATGACATCCAATGGTAAAGACAAAGATTATTACGGTAAATGTGGCCATGATTTTTCAATTCATACAAATATTAGAGAGACTTTGATTTTTAATCTTTGCTACCTTCTGTTGTTACGCACATGTTATGTCCTTGATTTGTGTGTTTGACTTTTAATGATCAACTTACATCAGATATGGCCCATTTATACCACTCAATGGGTAAAATCACCAAAAAATCTTTCATAATGATATTTCAAAAAATCCTGCTCACTGGGATTATGTAATTCTGTTTGTTTGGATAATAATGTTCCTTTTCAAATAGAAAGTAATCCTCAACCATTGCCTCCAACTATACGTCAGAGATCTGTAAGAACAAGGCACGTTGGCAATGCTGATTCAATGTCGTACAGTGAAAAGCTGTTTGCACTCCCACAAAATTATGAGCCAAACCTTGCAAAAGCAGGTGAGTTTGTTTGTATGTGTTTCTGTTACTGCAGAAAATTTCAGTGTTGTTATTACTCTTAGTATTTCTAATATGTAGTATCCCCAACATCTGGAAAAGGCACAAAAGAAGACGCATTTGTTGTCATCGAAAAAATTAGAAAAGAGGATAATGATAGTGGTTACACTGATGAATCTGTTGAAATTCCTCGAGATTCAAGAGGTATTATTGTCGATCTTTGATTGGGGTCTGTTACAAAAGTACTTTTTATGGTCGGACGGTCGGTACTTTAGGGCTATATAAAAAACAGTACGTTTATGATACAATATCAGGCAAACTTTTTTCGAAAGTATACTAGAATAGACTTTACAAAATTCCAAAGCATGATTTCCACACGGACGATAGTCAAAAAATATTGAAACAAACAGTTATCGTGTTGGAAGAACTAATATGCTAATACTTTTGTAACAGACCCGTTATTGACTTTATTTTGATTTGTACTTTTGATTTCATTTGTTGAATCACCATTAAAAGTGATTGATGACGTTGTTTAATGACATTAAAAGAAATTACTGCATTTCCATTGAAATGGTGTGTACATATATTATGACATTTTCCACATTTGTAACAATCCTTCAACAAACGCAGATGTTCCATCTTCCATGCAACCATAAGAATCTAAAATTTAAAGACACGTGTTTTATTGGACAAAAACCGTCAAAAAGTCACTGCGATAATTAACTGGCATGGGCTAAGACACAATAAGAACAAGTATTTGGCCGAACTGGGGAATATCCAGGTGGTGCATAAGTAAAATATAATAGTAAAAGTCAACAAGGACTATCACACCAAGGAACTGTCAACTAGGACAGGATATGTTAATTGTACTGCTGTCAACAAGGACAGATAACTAATGACTTAATATACTGCTGTCAACAAGGACAGACAAACTCGTGACTTAAATGATATGGCTGTCAACAAGGACAAACAAACTTGGACCTAAATTTATTGCTGTCAACAAGGACAGACAAGCTTACGACTATAACTGTCAACAAGGACAGTATATCACTCACACGAACTGGTTGCTGTCAACAAGGACAGACTATAACACACAAATATATATCCTACAACCGTCAACCAGGACGACCGGGCGTTGTCAACAAGGACAGACGCCCTAACACAACTACTTAAGGCTCAGCAAATGCACCCCCAAATTTCCCCAGCTGACCAAACGTAATAACATTGAGACGCACTAACGCAGCAACACTGCAGAAACTGTAACATGGTTCCAAATATGCGATAACGGACTAGGTGAAGAAATAAGGCGTGACATACGAGTAATCGAATCATCATCAATATGGAGATACCTACGATAAGCATCACTAGACCAACGACCCAAGATCTGAATAACACTGTCAGCAATCCCAGCAGATGCAGCGGCCGTCGCCCCACCAATTCTGAACGAGTGAGTATTAATGTCTGCAGCATAAGGCAACGTACGGGTAAGTAATGTGACCATGTCCTGGCGAGTCAAAAAGCGATTGCGTGAAAAACCAAATAATGGTAGCCCAGAACCAGGATGACAACGGAGCCATTGTCTCATCAAATCAATTGGGCATAGAGCATGTCCAGATCTGCCAATGCGAATGTCACAACCAAGACGGAATGGATCAGTTTTAGACGCTGAGATGTGCACATACATAACATCGTAAGACATAACATCATGAACCATTAACTAAAGAGAAGCGTTAAACACATGTGAAGATTGACATGCGCATTCGGAAACACGCAACAAGCCAAAATATGCTAACGCAGATGCAGTTTTCAGCAACAAACGTTCCACAGGTGAATAATTGAGCAAGTCCAACCGGTAATGTATAGCGAGTAAGTGCCCAAACGTGATTGGTTGGCGACGTGGGCGTGTAAAAGTTGCACCTTGAACGCGACGAATAACTCTCAGCGTGTAATACAGACGCGACATCTGCGCTATAGAGCTTGGAAAACCGCAAAAAATTGAATACCACATAAATAATTCTTCTAAGTACGAAACGATAAACGATGACTGAAAGGTGCCACGAACCGGACCAACGTATCCTGTGACAACGGAAACGAAGTTTGAGAAATTAGAGCACAAAACCTCCGGTACGATCGAAAGGCTACTGCATACGTGCATCTGGTGGAAGGAGCTAAAGCTTCCGCTTGATACTGACGAACTTGTTGATCAATATCGACCAGAACTGGAGAGGGGCTGTGCTCTGACATAGGCTTCAGACGATGGAACTTGTTGACCAGCAAACAAGACAGAGAATCAGCCGCTGCATTTGTATGGCCAGGAATATGTTGCAACAAAACATTCAGGTTTACACGTGCAGTAAAAAGGAACAAAAACCGAACTAATGTCATAATGTCAGAGTCTCGACAAGAACCTGATTTCCAAACATGAACTATTGCAATGTTGTCCGTATAAAATAAGATTTGCTTATTAGCCCATGATTGACCCCAAGCCACCACTGCAGCAACAATAGCAAACAGCTCTCTAACATTAATGTGGAGCTTAACATAATCTTGGGCCAAGGTAAACTGAACCATTTATTCCCGTAACAAGCTCCAAGACCAAGATCTGAAGCATCGGTATACATAGACATACTAACTGAAGAAAGCGGCTCATCGGGGATAATGGACATACCATTCCAAGATGGGAGAAAGTCTATCTACCAGTGTAAATCCGCCCTAACTTCTTGATTGAAGTAAATATGATGGTTCAAACTAGACACTGAGGTAGACAGATCAATCAGCCTACGAAGAAACATACGACCAGGGCGAACTACCTTGCAAGCAAACGAGAGGGAGCCGATCAGAGACAACAACTCTCGCTTATTACACTTTTTCCGATCTGCCCAGTCCCAAATAAGTGCCTGTAACTCTGTGAGTTTGAAACAAGGCAACCGCATCACTTGATGCCGAGCATCCACTTCAATGCCAAGGTATGTCACAACTTGGGAAGGTCCCACAGTCTTATTGGTAGCCAGAAGGACACCCAACTCCGAACAGATCGTAATGACTGAAGCCATAATAGCGGCTACCTGCTCCTGAGATGAGCCACAGATTTAAAAAAGTCATCAAGATAATGAATAATGAAAGCAATGCCTCCAAAAACAGTAAAAATCCAACAAAGAAGATCAGCAAATGCATTATGGAGACGAGCGGCTGCCAAAAGGCAACCGAGTATCGATAAAGAACAAATCATGAAACCGATAGCCTAATAAACCCCACTGATCCCGTCGTACTGGACAAAGTCGAAAGGCATGTCTGATGTCAAGTTTCGCCATGAAGGCAGTAGAGGTCAAAGAACGGACAAGGCCTATGGCTTCATCAAAGGACGTATAGCGAACAGAAAAACTATGGAGATTAATAGCATTACCACGAGAAGAAGATAAATCAAGAATTATCCGAAACGTTCCATCCTTCTTTGGAACCGCGCCCAATGGTGAACAGTGCAATGGTGAAAGCGGTGGTACTAAGAACGGGCCTGAGGTATGTCCTCGTTGTGCTTCTTTTCTAATACTTTCCCAAACCGGAGTGGGATTGGATCTGGCAGATAATAAATTGTTAGGACGTGTGGCCGAAACATCACCATTATAACCAATGTCGAAACCATAACGAAAACCATTCAAAACAAAAGACACTAACTCTTGATTCGGATGAGAGACCAAATACCTAGAAAGCGCCGGCACTGATACAGGTGAAGACATAGAAGAAGGTAACGGACAAAAATCAACGTTTGAAGCGACGTGAGCATTGATAGGCTGAATGAGACCCTCCACACAACCGACATTGGTGAGGGAACCTGCACTGGCTGATGTTGCATTGTCCATCATTGAAAAAGCGGCAAACATTGGCTGCATTCCCCTGGAAAGACTGGGGGCATGAAAGGGCGGCACAGCTGAAGTCGTGTGAGAGGACCCTGAGCCGATAGACGTCTCCCCGGCTGGCACCCTGAAACTTACTACCTGAAGCAAAATTACGATTAACCCGTGATGGGCAAGACGACGAAATATGCTTTGGGCTTTGGCAAATGTAACACACGTTCAATAAAGGAGACCGCCTAAGAATTCTGTTATACAAATCTTCGTCCACCCTGTTCCATAGCAAGCTGGAATCGTAAGCCAATTGATGCCGAAAAAGCCTATCGTATTCGATCCAAGCTGAGAACGTAAACTGAGATGCAAAACCAGAAATCGTGGACTGGTAGTGAAGAAGTTCAGCTGTGCGCTCCGGAAAAAAGTGATTGTATACTCGAAGAAAGTTAGACCACGCTACCATACACGATGCGAAATCACAAACTTTGGGTGAATAGCGCGACCGTGGAACTAACGAAAGCCCTGGAGAAGAACCCCCGATAAACTGAAAGGTGTACTCATCAGAGGAACCAACTGCAGTGTGCGGAAGTAACGAATCAAAATTAATAAACTTACCGGTCCTTATTTGCTCAATAACCGCCGTGGGCAATGCAGGAATCGCAGAAGAACGCAACTGAAAAGCACCATGACGCTGACTGACAGGAGCAAACTGGGTTGAACTATTGTTATTCAAATGAGTAACATGAGCGGGATCGACAGTGTTCATATTCTCGGGTGCTGACAACGGCAGGCTAGTAGAACGTTGTGTGAAAAATAGTTCAATCTGTCAGGCGATACGCTCATCTAACGAATCTTGATCCAACGAGGATGCACCAGGAACAGGACCAGGATTTGAAACCCCACTAGTAGATGCTACCCCTGGAGTGGAGGTAGAGGTAGCAATAGGTACCGATACCACATTCGATGACGTCGCACCAGAAGTAACGGTTATTTCCGGATTATAGAAAAGAAATAATCTGCGGGCTAGTTGCTGCACCGATCCCGCGTCAACAATGTTCAAACTGTTGCACAGTAATTTTAAAGAGATCTAACCACTGCTCCAGAGTACGATGTCTATCTGCAATCTCGTTGCCATCGTTAGAGGAGCCATCTCTGCGTTTACGTTTCACGGAGGAAACGGAGTCCAGCAATAACAATACGTGAACAAGGAATAACACCAACTCCTTCGAACAACACCACATATTATAACGAATCCACAACTCTGACAATAAAAAACTTGAGATAAACCACGTAAAATCAGGAACACAGCAAGTATGGACAGAAACGTTCGACACTACTTGATAAGGACACGAATAATCAATATACCAAGATCGGAAATTTATAATGAAAATATATGACTGCCCTCGTGGTCGCTAATAAAAAACTATGGCCATGTGCCTGACACCATGTGTATAAAAAACCTAACGACATAAGCGCGCATGCTCCTATCAGACTTTGGTCTAAAACAAAATGGCAGACCGAGCAGCAAAAGGCAGCGCTCAGCGAAAATGCCCGCCAGTTAACAAGGGTTAAGTAAACTTAACCACCAAGATTAACATTGTTGAAATAGTATGTTAATTTCCATAGAAAAGTGCTCTTCCGCAGTGTTCTTTCAACAAATTTACCCGGTTTGCTGTAAGTTGAATTTTGAGCTCTGTTCGAACATTTATTTGTAAGATCATGAATTTTTGCTTTTAGGCAGAGGTTGCGTTCAACACACGATCAAGGACAGTAACGGTGATGCTAAAATGAACATCGGGGCATCAAATAAGAATTTCAAATGTTCAAAAAAGGACGAAGCCAGCATGTCAGGTTAGTTGAGCCTCACAGAAATTCTGCCTTTAACTTCATGTAGCATTCATGGTCAAATCAGCATTCATAAAAACCCTTTCTCTATATAGATGAGTCTCTCAGGCAGTGTGTATTCATCTCCAATGATCTTTATGTCAAAAGTGACAAATGGAAAAGAAAGAGTAGAACAATAAGCAAGGCTACAAAAAGTGATCAGCATAAATTGCAAGAACTATTGACGCAAAATCAGTTCCGGATTTACGATTTCACCAATCTTACTGCCAAGAAAATGGAAAAAACATTAATCCAGCACAGTAAAGACAACCATCACCGTTTCGACGGTTTCTTGTGTATTATCCTTACTTGGGGTAAAGGCGATGAAGTGTTCGGGTGTGACGATAAGCTCTTCGATTACAGAGAAGTTATTAAAACGTTTGAAGAAGCAGAAAGTTTAAAAGGCAAACCAATAGTATTTATTGTACGATCTTGGGATAATTCAGGAGGATCAAAGGTTGTACAACAACCCTATACAACAACACTAAAAGATTTAACATTAATTTACCATGGTAAATGCAATGGTAAGATGCTTGATAATCTGAAGTTGCCACTACGCCAATGGAAAAGTCTCTTTGTTGAAAAATCACTGCGAAGGAGTGCATTTTTATAGAAATATACACACTATTTCAACAATAATACTCTTTATCGCAGTGACTTCTTGTCCAATAAAACACGTGTCTTTAACTTTTAGATTCTTATGGTTGCATGGAAGATGGAACATCTGCGTTTGTTGAAGGATTGTTACAAATGTTTGAAAAAGATGATTTGAGTATGACCATGATACATGAAATCCTGCTCGGAATTCGTTTCCCTGACGTCAAGGTGGAAAAAAAAGGATTCGTTCAAAGTGTTCGGTCTCTTTTTAAGCCTAAATAGACAATATTTAAGTTTAATTGTAGATCCCTTGTTAATAGACCTTTTCATGAATTGCGTCACTACAAGCAACGTCTCGTTTTCAAACTAAATCTTAATGATGTTTGCGCCGTTTACAAAGAGAAACGACACCTTAGGGAAACATTGGGGGAGGTGATACTACTGTTGACTTCAACCTTCACAATTTTCAGAACCTTGATTTTTCTAATTAAGTAAAAGTTTCTTATGAAAATGTCTACACTGAATGTGATCTTGATGTGGTCCGTCGTGGCGTGGGAAAGTGTCTTCTCAAACGATGACGTCAACTGGGGGGGGGGGGGGGGGGGGGGGGGGGGGGGCAACGCAAAGTTAACGCAGGTTGACGTCTTGAAAAAAATGGTTGACGTCATTTGTGAATAAGCCCTTATTACTGTTTCTGCTTGAGTTTATTCTTGCAGCAAACGTTTATAGCAATTTCCTTTTGTATATTTTGCATACAGATTTTATGTTTGGTTGTATATATTTAGTTGGACAATTTTATGTTAAAATTGTGGATGTCCGTTAGGAGTGCATTCACAACGTCCAAGTTATGTTTTTATAGTATGTGCCCTTGTGGACGATTTAGTTCATGAGTACTTACTTAAGTTCTGTTCTTGTATCCTAGCCTGCTAGTTAATTTGTAATACCTTTCCCATTTTGTAATAAAATTTTCCCCATATTGTAACATACATTTTTGTTGTTATTCATGTGTGCCACACCCCGTGGACAGGTACAGCACCTATTTATTGACACCTGTTACTATTCGGATATAGACAATAGAAGATTCTTGAACAAAATAAATTTTCAATTTCAAAAAAGTGTTAAAATCTCACTTCTCCCAACAGTTGACAAAAAGTTGAATCAATTCAAAAAATGTAAGATATTGTCTGAGTACAACTTATCTGGCATTAGTCGTTCAAATATTTCAATGACGCTGCAACCATAATATTTTTGTACCTTCTTAACCATTTCAACTTGCTTGACATAAAAAGAGACAAGAGTTAAAGAGACAGATAATAAAAGAAGGAGGAGGGCTCCTCGTTTCTACCAAAACAAGGAGAGTACCATTCAACCAAACATCTTTTTGGATCACACTCTCTGATTTGATATGGTTGGAATCTATTGAGACTTTCTGAAAATTGTGAGTGTGGGAGTGTGTTCGGTATAATATACAACACGCACAATCTTGCATAAATGGGTGGTTTTGCTTCGATGCGCCACAATCACATAAGAAACGCTACCACTTCTCTCCTCCCGAGTAAATCTGCAAAATAACCGCTTCAACCTCGCACAAAAGTCAGCAACCAGACGTTTTTCGATATAAGAGTTGTATTCAAGTCTGTCTCCTTCAGAGACAATATTTGACCATTTGACCATTTGGCGCTATGAACGAAACGAAAAAGAGAATGAAGGAACGAACGCATATACATAGCCAAATTAAAAGCAGTTTCTACTTCACTTTCTTGGTGAAAGTCTGGGAAGGATGGGATAGGAATATCGGAATAACTTTTTTTCTAATGATGTTTGAAAAAGGAATAACCACTAATAAAATTAGTTATCATTTGAATAAAGCGATGAATTGCCTTGTTTGGTGGGAGAGGGAGGAACAATATTCTAAGAGGTCATTATATTCTACTACAGGTCTTTAAACGGATTGACGAACACGTAGAAATTAACATTACTATTGAAAGTATTAAAGTAAAAATCATTTTGTAGCATATACACGCTTTTTTTATAAGAACAATTAGATAAGAACACAAGCCTCAGATTTGGCAAAAAAATAAGAACAAAATAAGAACAACCTGAGGCTCAAATTAATGTTTCAAAAATTAAGAACAGCCTAAGCCTGAGTTTTCTTATAAAATAAGAACAATTCATGATTGAACAACTCATGACGTGAATTCTCTCACTGTCAAATGGTTTAGAAGTTGTTGTTTTTTTCACCTTGCATACTCGTATCGGGTCATTACCGAACAGCAACCATATGCTTTTAAACAGTTGTTTTTAAAAAGATTTATTTTAATTTTACTGGAAGTTCCATAAATAAGAACAAAATGAGGCGGAAATCTGAAACTTTGTTCTTAAAGCTAAGAACAAAATAAGAACAATTCAGGCTGAAAAAGGCTCAAAAAATAAGAACAGCCAGCCTCAGGTCAGATTTTACTGGTTCTTATAAAAAAAAGCGTGTAAAACACAAAAATATTAGAATAAGAGATACATTCGTCTCGTGCCGTGCGCTTGTTATTATTTGGACATAATAACATACAGTATAAAGTTATTTTACAAAATTGACTGAATGAATAGTTATATCTATGGTATTTTCGCTTTTCAATTCCAGGAAAACACAATAGGGAGAAAAAGACTGCATTTTTACTATAGCTGTGGCGCTCGAGGGCGCGCGGGCGCACAGAGGCTAGTTATGGGGTGCCAAACATAAAAAATTATAAACATGGCGCTACTAAATGATGCTTTTTTGCGGATTCACGATGATGAGCTTTTGTTTCCAAGATTTTCAGCAGTGCTCATTTTAAGGCCAAGACACACGATACATTCTATTTCCGTTAGTACTACTCTTTTGTATATATATAGAGTTTTTGTTTCAATAATTTTCTTTTACATTGATTGAGAGTATCCGTCCCCTATACCTAAACAGGGAGAGGCCAGGAGGGTCTCTCCCCCCCATATTATTATCATCACACTATTACATTAACATAACTTTCAACCAAAAAGGATAAACAAAAGTGTTATACCTAGTTTTTTTTCTTTTTTCTGCTCACGAGATATCATGAACATTATAATAGGAGAGATTATAAGAAAGGGGGCATTATGTTCTACTTGAGATGACTTAGCTAAAGATCTTTCTTGTGTGCTTTTGGTAACATTGTCTGCTGGGTGTGTCGTCAGTCTTTGTTTTATTATTCTTCCATCCCTGGTTAATTGACTTCTTTCCTTTTTTATTTCATTTTCAAGAATGCCTTCAATGTTTGGATGGATATTTTATGTTGAAAAATAAAATATGTGTGAGATTTATAACCACCAGTTTTGGTTGTCATACCAGAGAACTTTTTGAAATTTTACACTCTGTACACGCTTTTTTTTTTATAAGAACAATTTTATAAGAACACGAGCCTCAGATTTGGCCAAAAAATAAGAACAAAATAAGAACAACCTGAGGCTCAAATCAATGTTTCAAAAATTAAGAACAGCCTAAGCCTGAATTTTCTTATAAAATAAGAACAATGACTCTCTTTCAATTTTAACTCTTTCAATGATAAACAGGTTAAAATTATATATAATTGTTTTCCCTTGTGATCACGTCTTTTCTCACCTACAATACACGATGCGCAAAATTATAACGGCGCTACTAACGGCAAAAACTTGCTTACACATTCGTTTAGTGGCTACCATTTTTAATATAAATTTATTTCACTACCACGCTGCAATACAAATTAATGTGACTCAGCAAGAACAACACTTGTTTTTTTCTAAAAACATTTATTTTTTCATTTACTGGAAGTTCCATAAATAAGAACAAAATGAAGCTGAAATCTGAAACTTTGTTCTTAAAGTTAAGAACAAAATAAGAACAATTCAGCCTAAAAAAGGCTCAAAAAATAAGAACAGCCAGCCTCAGGTCAGATTTTACTGGTTCTTATAAAAAAAAAAGCGTGTATTGCAAGAAAATGCACTCAGCAAACATCTGGAAACAGATGAAAAGTAGCGAAGTGAAGATTTGAAGACTACTTTGAAGAAAACTCTATACTTAAATATTCCACAAAATTTTAAGAGTGTGATATCCAAAATGTGTGATGTCACACACTCAAAGCATGTGAATTGACATATTTGATATTTAATTGCAAAGCCATTTTCATTTTATCAGCTTTTTAGTCCTTAGTGATGATGAAGTATGGACGAATCTAATTTTTGCAGCTTAAACCAGTCAGCACAGCAAACAACACAAATTTTTGTGCACCCATTACAAATGCAATTGATAAGCAACGTTAACTTATAATTAGAGACTTAGACAACATCCTCAATTTTGCATTTTATAAGAAAGTAAACCAATGCTCCTAATTACAAAATGAACTTCCTAATTATATACAAATACAAATCAAAATATATTCCAACTATCTATAAATCCAAGACCATGAACATTCTGTATAAGCAGCTAAAACAAAAACTTTTGTTTTCAGTTTCATATTAGTCTTGGTTAAATGTGGATGTATATGTTTTCAAAGTTACGTTATGTATAATCTTTGTTTATTTTTTTGCCTTCAGGATTTTACAAAAATGGTTTAATGTCTATTGAGACATATGTATAAAATGATATACATGCCATGATGAAATTCAATATAGAATGAAATAAGGAAACGTGAAATAAAAACATTCAAGGAAATTTGTTTCTGTTTCTAATACAATTTTGTGAGTGTGTGATGTGAGTGTGGTTATTCGTAGAAAAAAATGATTTACAAATTTTATATAGATACTTTCACTGATTGAAAACACTTTTTGATTGACTCTATACTTTTATACTTTATATAAATGGAATACTCTGAAAATGTTTGTCTTGCTGAAAGATTTCTTTTTGATACTCTGACTTATATATGTAAGAAAAGTATAATAGATCAAGGTAGAAGGAGATAAATTAATAAAAGATATATACACATTTCAAGCTTTCAAGAGAAAAGTTCAATTCAATTCAATTCAATTCAATTTATAATTTCAATTTATAATTTGTTCATATATATACTTTATAAATGGAATTCTCTGAAAATGTTTGTATTGCTGAAAGATTTCACACGAGTGTGTTGTTTCAATTTTCCCTCTATTTTTGGATTACGGATTTCGTTTAATTGAACATTTCTCTTGAAAGCTTGAAATGTATTTATCTCCTTCTATTGGATCTATTATACTTTTCTTACGTATCATGTAAGTCCAAGAAATGTTAAGTTGTGCTATTATAGTAATTATTTTCCTGTGTTATTGATTCACTTTGATATGAATTGTGATAACAGCTTCAAAATTTTGACAGTATCCTAATAGATGCACTTTATTTTGTTTTGAGCAGTTTTTGGAGCAACAAAATGTCTGCAACTTGCAACAAGATATGTGTGATTGCATCCTTATCTGACATGTAAATGACTTTTGAGGAAAGACTACTTTGGGTAGATGTCGATGGGTATTCTTAACATGTTTGCTTCTCTTTTCTGTAAAATACCTGATACTTTAACATTTTAATTCAGATGGATATTAATATCTCATTTGCAAACAAGTCATCTGGATTATAATCAGCTAAAATTCCGAAATTCCTTGTCTTGTTTTTAAATGGAACGATGGTGATGTTTGCAAGTGAATACAGAGTATAGAGCATTTTGAAGTTAAGAAAGTTCAAGGGCTTCATTAGACTTGAGTGTTCTTATGAAATATTTTTTTGCTATTCTAATTTTCTATCTTTAGAAGAAAAACAAGGTTTTTAGTTTGATCATGGGTGAAGTAAATGGCATTACCAGCTCACAAAGTACTTCACAAAGAGTTGATGTGCTACGCATAGGCGTTTTAGGTGATAAACAAGTTGGAAAAACAGCATTTATGAAATGTATAACATTTGGTTTGTACGACCCTTACATGCAATCGACTTTACCAACTCAATTTATAACAAGGGAGATACTAATTGGTCAAGAGAAAGTGGTTTTTCAGTTATGGGAAGCAAACTTGCCGTCTTATCATTCCCTCATCATAATGTACGATATTACTTCTAGAGAATCATTTTATAATGCCATTAAAATCATTGAAAATTTGAGAGAGGACGATGCGGTCCCAATCCTACTGCTTGGCAATAAAGTTGATGTTCAGAAAGAAAAACGACAGGTGATGGCATATGAAGGAGAAATGGCGGCATTACAGTACCAAATTCTTTTTAATGAAGTCAGTTGTATTGAATCTATGAATACCAAACAGAGTATCATCGAACTTATTGAAGCCATCATCTAGATAGGTTTGCTATATTGCAGCAGTATAATTTTCTATTATATTACACTACACATGTAACTTGCACACATATAATATTATACCGGTTCTGCTTGATATTGATGATTGAGTTTTCGAACTGTATGTTTTTTTTTTATCATAATTTATTATAAAATGCAATATTGAAATGCACCACTTATATTTATTTGTATGTTTTTTATTTATTTCTATTGTTCTGTTTATTTTTCTACTATTTATTTGGTTTCGATGTATATATAAATGTAGCTTTATTCTTTGATGTGATGAAAAATAAAGTCAATGACAAAGCTTTATTGATATGTTGGACTAAGTAGAAATGCTTTATTTACAGGATACTAACAATGTGTCACTTCATTAGGAACTCATCGATTCAACTTTAATAGAACTCATGCAAATTTAAAAAAAATATAAACTCCAAGACATACATGTCGCCATGTTAGAGTAAATTAACGTGGTTTGAGAAATATTTATAATAAATGATTTGTTGATTGGGATTTGCGTAATAAAAATCGTCAAAGTATCAATAACGAATCATTGTTGTGGCTGTGAGAAAATGGTGGGAAATTAAAAGATTAAGGAATCCAGAAATAATTTTTCAAATGCGTGTTTAACAAATTTCCTTTGCATATTATCAATAATGTGAACAAAGACAATAAGATTCACGTTAATTTCCCGAGTCTCCAATTTGTTGCAATAAGGAATTTTAGTTATCTATAAAAACTGTTGTTTCTAAGTGGGATTCTAAACTTTCTCAATAACAAATAACCTCCCTTGCAGAGTTTTGGTTGAATGAAATTGAAATTATATTGAGAAGAATTCACTTTATAAATTATAATTTATGTGCTTCTCATTGTAACTTGTTCGAAACGATTTCATTCTATATTTACGGAAGACAACAGTGATGAAGTACCAAAAGTATCATATATCACTGAAATTGAGTAAATATTAGTAGAACGTCAAATTCTGTTAATTTTTTGCTAAATGAACATTGAAGGTATTTTAACATGGAATTCTTTTTGTATGTAATCCTGGATATTTGCACACACTTTATCTTGTGAAATCAACACTATCTGATATCTTGATGCTTGGAATCTATTACTTTTATGTAACAGATCACATCAGTAACTTTGTGTTATATAAGCTAAGCATATGTAATGGTCGGATTGGTGTTTTAAGTTTAAAAAAGTTGAAAAATGTTTTTTAAAATGATTTTGTTAAACAATTATGGCTTGCATTTAATCTTTACACTTATAAAGATCTGCAACTTATTCAAACTACTGATACATGCTTAAAAGCTTACAAACTGTGCTAAAAAATTGATTGCAAAGTTCAGGTAAATAATAAGTATTGCAAACTTTTCAACAACAATTATATGGCTATTGTGTTCTGCGAAGCAAGCAATTACTCAATATGAATCATGATATTCGCAAAATATTTTTCCTCTTTGTAATATGTTTACTTGTAGAGATTTATTAGATGTGTTACTAACGGAAGAATCAGACATGAATGCTTATCTGTTTCTTGTAATCAAGATATTAAGTATTCTGTTCTCTTTGAAAGAGAATTAATGTTTTTTTTCTTTTTTTCAAAGAAATATAGGTAGACCATAACTCTGCTTCTTATAATTCCAATTCAAGAAAATAGAAAAAGATTACTCTGTGGTTTCTACTATTAGCTGATATCTTTATTTGAATAGTAAACACCAACTTTTATTTTAATGTTTTTTTTTTCCGAAATGTCCATTTTAGAATTATTTATAAATAACATGTTTATCATCAAAAACTAAATTGAAGCACCAGCCAGAAGTCTGTGATGAAGAGATATGTAACCTTACTGCTTAGCTATGCATTGCTGTGTGTTTTGATTGTTCCTGTTAATTCAAAACTCAATACTACAAACGGAAATGGACATGGCGAAGGAATTGTTCTCTTCAAGTTTGATTTTGGTCATGTTGCCAAACCATTTGTAGTGTGCTGCTGGGTCCTACTAGCTAGTTTAGCTAAAATAGGTAACATATATCTTCAAGGAAGTGTTGGCTCTTGCTATTAACATTTATGCAGAATTTTCTTCCTGTGCTATCTTTAAATTATGTGTAATAATACTTTTCCTGAACTTAACTCCTCTTAGTTTAATGTTTTGTTTTTTTTTCTCAAAAAACTCATGAATGGTTAAGAATAATTGGAAATATTTTATTTAGGTTTTCATCACTCAGAGTGGATCTCATCGACAATTCCAGAATCATGGTACATGTGCATCCTTTTTTTTGCGAAACCGTATCTTGTTGACATTTTCTTTTCCATATTATTTGTTTTCTTTGTCTTCACTTTAGCATGCTCATATTGCTTGGACTGCCAATTGGTTTTATTTTACGGTAAAGATTTTTTGTGATCATCATAGACCTCCTGAAATGTCAATAAAATAAAATTGTCAGAATTTTAGACATTCTTTATCTTTATTGACATTAGCAAATGATAAGCAAACAATTTTGCATCTCAATTTTCAAACTAAACAAAACTGAAACTCGTTTGCTCTCTTCACTTGTTTATTTTGAAACATGACCACAAAAATGAAAATCTATTACGCTCTTACAGTAAAAGCATACAGTAAAATTCGAGTCAAGCTCAATATTATTAGCATTCATTCATTTTGAGCTTTAAAATATGCTTAACCCTATCAGGGGTTAATAGAGGCCAAAGTTAAGGTCGGTCACCGAATTTGGGATTCGTGAGTTTGGGATCCCAAAATCCCAAACTCAAAAAAAAAAGAAGAGAAGAGGGACATATAAAAAGTATTAAACAAAAGAAGGAAAAAACGACAAAATAAAGACAGGAAAGCGTGTCCTTTTCCCACTACATAGCCCTCCCCAAACTGTCATCTTATGTTTGGGTTCAGGTGTGGCAACTCATCTGTCCTTTGAAAGTAATATATAAGATCCAGGCTAAGCATTTAAAATTCACTGTGAACGAATAACTACCGAATGTAGATCTAGGTTTAGCAATTCGGTCACGGTAAATTTTTATCAAATGGTAGAACATAACTGTGCTACTTGCGCTGTTTCGCTTCGACGTTCAAACGAAAAAAATGTCGAACTATCCCGATTTAAAGCTAGGGAAAAAAGGAAAGAACCACTTAAATTGGTATCATTTTAAGCCAATCTTAGCCTTAGAATGCTCCAGAAAGCTTTGGACTCCGTCTGGGGGGTTCAGAACACAGCCAGACCCCCAGTTCCTTTGGACAGAAAAATAGCTTTTATAGCAATTATTTTTCTGTATTAGCCCCTGCCTATGCTTAACATTAACAAAGAAATATTTGCCTTCATGGAACAAATTTTTGCAGGACTAATTCATTATGTTCTTGATGCCCTGGCCGTAAAAAATTGCTTCCGTAAAATATGTTTATTCTTTTGAAGGAAGGATGTCAACAACAGAAATTAGTACTGCGAAAATTAGTTCTCTGAATTTGATGCAGCCGATAAACATTTTTCTTTCCATTTATTAATCTTTACAGCCTTTTTTTGTTTTTTTCTCACGTGCTTAATTTTGGAATTTAAATTTTCTCAAGTTCTTCTCAGGTTCTGCTTGAATATGCTTATAAACGTTTTGATTATAAAAAAAAGAGTGTATGCTCTAATTCTTTACTCAGATGCCCTTCAGGAAAATTGTTCATTAAAATTATAATATTCGACCTTTTTCAGCAAAAAATACTGCAATTTCAAATTTCAAAATTTCAAAAACGTTTATATACTAAGAAGCAGGTCTTGATTAATTATAATGTCCATTTGCATAGTTTACTTGGAAAAAAAATCTGTTGACGCAAAAATTACAAGTTGCTTGACTATCCGAGGCTAAATTTTGAAATCAACTGCAAATAATTTGATTATAATTCGCCTTTAGAGCTGCACACATACATGATGGAAGTCAAATCTACTTAACTTCTGATCTCTTCTTTTACTTTTTATTGCCACCGTAAGTATTTAAGCTTAATTTCTGTTTCACTGAAGTAACTTCTGTTTGACATTGTCCTTTACTGGCTTATGGGTTTTAGTTGGTTTAATTTCGTCTGATAACTTCTGATAACATCTTTTTATGTTCATTACATTGTTAGCTTATGAAAAGCATTTTTATTTCCAAACCAAAAAGTGGGGTTGCAAAAACGCTCAGTTGGAAGCTTCAGCTGTGAATGATTTTTTGTCTTTTCTAAAGTGATGTTATCTTTTGTATATCTATGCTATTCACCTCAATGACTTACTTATTCGCCTCGATGACTTGCAAATGACATTGTGGTTTAAAAGGGAGTTAAGACAAACTGACTTTCAGTTTTTGACTGCTCTATATTTAATGCTTAACGTACACATAGCCAGTTATAAAATCATTAACGTTTATGTCATTTCCAGATTATGAAGACAATAGCATCATCGTGATATGAACCGAAGGGAATATCAATCTCAAAATAATAAATTTGATAGTTCCTTAAAAGCATCTATTTGAAGGGTCCTTTTTCTTCATGATCTCTGGTAAAATGAGATGTTTGGAAGTCTTTCATTGAGAAATAGTCATGACAGTTGATTTTATATGTATTCAAAACAGTTTATTTGAAATAGGAACCTTCTGAAATTTAAAGGTTAAAATTAACAGATATAAGTGTATAAAAAATGATGACTCAGCAACTATCTGACTATCCTGAATCAACGTAAAAGTTTCTCTCTCTCTCTGCTTTTATACTCATTTATTCACTTTCGAGCAAAAGTGTATGTTGTGATTCTGAACTTTGAAATATTGTGTTCTTTTTTAGTATAATTCTTGATGCTGGATATTTCATGCCCTCACATGTCTTCTATTATAACATTGGAACGATACTTCTTTATGCTATATTTGTAAGTAGATGTTATTTATTTTTTTCTATAAACCTTTCTAAGTTAAATCTGACCAGGCATATTGTTTATAGGGAACCATCTTCAATTCATTTGCTGTTGGTAAGTTTGTTATTTTCACAATTGATTTCTTGTCCACTTTGTTCTGTTCCATTTTTTTTCTTTCATTTTTAAAATCATTTACCCAGGATAGCCTCTCCAGTTCCTTAAAGGAGAACTAACAAAAAAATCTTAACTGCAGTTTTGAAAGCTGGTTGAGTCAAAGAAATTTGCATTTTAAGAAATCTTTCTTTATTTCGTTGTTTTGTTTCATACTTTGAAGACATAAACATTTAGTACATATTAATTTTAGAAATTTTTGCCCATATAAATAGTTCTATGAACACGGCATGAAACAGCAGAAGCACATAACTCAGCTGTTAACAATTAATTTTATATTACCATTGATAAATAATTTTATATTCATCCTCTTGTTTTTGTTTCTCTCAGTTACATCACACACAAAACAATGATTGCATAATGTTGTTCGCAGAAATTCGTCACAAGATTTAAAAATTAATGAATAGGATGCCTCTTTGTAATCGATCATGACGACAACTGTTTGAGCTCTTTATTTGTAAATATCTCAAGAACTAAATCAAGTGAAGCCATGAAATTCTCATAGTTCATCTTCAGATATTGATGAGCAAAATAAGCCCAACTTGTTATCAATCATGAGTTCTCCTTTAAGGTACTGTTATCAATGAGGGTCCCATGAACAAGCATCTAGACCATTTAGGGGCGCCATTTGTGCTATGGAAGCTTTAGTGACAGGAACCGCTCAACTAGACAACCACCCTAGACATCTCTCCTACTCTCTTGTTAAGTGCTAACCAGAGAGGAGTGATTCACACTGTTATAGTCGATGACATGACTAGGTTGGGGATTGAACCCATTACCTTCTGAACAGGAAGCGAGCACTCTTCCATAAGGCTGCCAGTCGGTGAAGTTTTCTTTTTGAACTTACAAATTGTACCAATTTTTTATCATTAGGTTTGTCACTTTATGCTACAGATGGTATTAGTGGTGTTGGTTTGTCTTTACTTCATGCGTTGTTGTTTGGTTCCCTGATATCTGCAGTTGATCCAGTTGCTGTAAGTTTGTTTACGAAACCCAAGTCTTTGTTTTATGCATGTTTTAATTTTAGTAATAAAGTTTTCTGTTTGTTAGGTTTTAGCTGTGTTTGAAGAAGTCCATGTACACGAGATTCTATATATGCTTGTCTTCGGGGAGTCTGTTCTCAATGGTTAGTATCCAATACTTCTTTTTGTGATTTAAATGTCAAACTCACCTTGATATTGAACATACGAAAAAATTTGCAGAATAAAGCTATTTTCCAGTTTTTCATTAGAAAGTCAGCTGCTTCAATCCACTAATGCAGTGAAAATTACAGTAGTGAAAAATTACAGTAGTTATTTTTGTCTTTGATTTCAAAGACCAGGTGTTTTTGTTTTGATCTCTCTTAAAAATGAGACTTGTTAAACTGTGTCTGACTTTTGCGCCAATCACATTACTTAATGAGTTTTGAAAACATAACTACATTGAATTCATAAGAAACAAACTAGCTGATAATTTTTCTACAAAAACTGTTCAAGATAACCAACCAATGTTTGCTTGGTATGTTAATTTAGTATAAAGAATCAGCAGCCATCTATCAGATGAAAAAAGATTTCGAACTTTTACTAAACACTATGTACAAGTTTCCTTAGGTTTAAAATGGGAAGAAAATTTTATGTTAGAGAGATTCACTGATTCGACCTCAGTTCTTGTCTCGCTTTGTTATGCAGCTGTGAAGCTTGAATGACTTTTAAAGGAACAATGTGCTGACTACGACACAAAATAATCACAGAAAACAACCTTAATCGTGGTGGTGAATAATTTCTCTCAGTTTGGTCTTGTTTGTTAGATAGTAACAGGAATGGTGATTTCAACTCGAAAGCATTATTCAGAACATCTTCCGATGCTTTTAGTTTTAAATATAACTTCTTTTGTTTGCTTTTAGTGTGAAAGTTTTTACGTCACTAAGGAAGACAGTATCAGGCTTTGTAATTAATGATTAATTAGTATTTTGTTACTTACGTTTGTTAATTGGTCATTACTTTGCTTGTCAAAGTTTTTATTGCAGCATTATGATGTTAGCATAGTTGCATTTGCATTCATCTGGTTAAATCATGTCAATTAAAAAAAAATCTATTTCTGATGTTTGGATTTTAAACAAAAGTATTGGTTTGTTTATGGAGATGTTGGTTTGCATGTTTTCATAAAAAGTTGACATTTTTAATTTTCATTATTCTTTTTATCATTCATGAGATTCAGGATTCAGTCTGAGTTAATAACGTTTTTCTACGAAAGACTTATGAAGAGTGAAGATGATTTTTTACTTGTTCAGATGGATGAATACAGGAGACCGTAAAATGTCTTCTACTGGGTTATTTCAATTGTTTGTGTTGATGTTTTTCTGTATATTAGGTAAGGCTGACAAAAACATCATCATCATAGTGCAATTCTTTTAGGCCGTTCTTGTTAAATTTTTTTCGATTTTTGAGTCTCATCTTAGTGAGTATTCAGATAGGCCTTCTGCCTTGTGTCTGTGCCCTATCCATAAAAAAGGGTTGACTAAAGGAAGGGTAAGCACAAAGGAAGCAAAGTGTTTTGCTGAAAACAACTGTCATAAAGAAGGATATTTTCTTAAAGTAATGTGAACTGTTGACTGGGTTATTTCCATTTCTCACAAACTCTCTACATCGACATAGGATAATTTTCTAAACAAACTGTTAATATTCCTTTACCTAATCTATGCACAATTTTGTCTAAGAAGTACTTTTTGCACTTTAATTAAGTCCCTCAAAAAGGTATTGTATGTTTTTTTTTTTTCACATGACAAAGAATTACTTTTATAAGTATCTATGTATCTATGTTCATCAAAGAAATTCATTAACCATTTAATGTTTTTCGTTTAAATGGCAATTGAATTAACGGTTAATTAATATTGTGGTGATCTCGTGACAAGATAACACCAATTAGTTTGTTATGATATGAGATTGTTAGACATTTGATGTGGTTTTTTTGCTAACGTGAATGTCTGCTCAATGCGTGCTAGTTTCCAAATATAAAAGAAAATCATATTGGCAATCTCCAAATTTCCTAAGAAGCAAAAGTATCTCATGTCATAGGTCATAGATAGAAAGAGCATTTTAGCTGCTTCCAGATACTTTTATTAGCCTCTCATAGTTAATCAAGTTTCACAGGCTAAAAAAATGATAAAGATTTATAACTCCAAAATGTATTTTCTAACGTTTTGAAGAAATTGAATACTGTGAATTGCATGTGTTTTCTTATTCAGATGCGGCATCAGTAGTGTTATATAGAACTTTTGAAAGTTTGATCAATGGAAGTGTGAATGGGGAGCAGGTACACAATCATCTCTTTATTTGATGTAGTCTATACTAAAGTTTGTAGTAAAAACCACCATTATAAACGGACAATGGGCTGACACTGGTTTTTACTTACTATATAAGCTGTGTTCAATACCTACTCATCTAAGGTCCCTACAGTGATCCTTTATTGACACACCTTTGACTGTGATTTTTTAATACGAAGATACTTACGTTTTAGATTGGTCTTGCAATTGCTTCTTTTTTCGTTGTTTCTATTGGTGGCACCATAATTGGTGTCGTTTTTGCTTTGTTGACGAGTTTCATTACCAAGTTTACTGAACATGTGAGAGGTAAAGATGAAAACATTTGACAGAACATTGCTCTGTTTTCACAATTATTGTCTTTCATTGAAGTGAATAATGTTGTTATGAGAACTAACAGGAAAGTGTTGACTTCATTTAAGCCTTATCATCAATTTTATCTTTTAGTCATTGAACCTGCCTTTGTTTTCCTGATGGCTTATATGGCATACCTGTCTGCAGAAATATTTCACTTTTCTGGTATTATGAGGTAAATATGAAATCATCTTCTGGAACAGTGTAGTATTGAATAGGATTACATTCTTTTTTTTTTCGTTTTCTCCATTTAGCATTCTTTTTTGTGGCATAATTATGAAGCCTTATGTTGAGTCGAATGTCTCTCGAAAATCTCACACGACTATAAAATATTTTCTGAAGCTGCTCAGGTAGTACAGAATTTACACTTTCGTCTCAACATTATTTACCTAATACTGTTATATTCATCCCTTTCCTGCTATGAAATTATCACGAAGAGGAAGCCTGATGGCCTTGACCTTCAATACCCTTGACCTTCACAGATTTTCTATTTTCCTCTTCAGTAAACTGTAGAATCACTACGGTGATTTAATTTGATTTGAGCCGGCCTTTCATGATCACATTCCATCCATAGCCGATGATATGGAATCACACACAAAAAGACATTTCCAATCGACATTATTTCTTACAAACTATACCCTACTAAACTTAATTTCGTCAAACATTTCCCTTTTTCCATTTGCTTTAATTTTTATTGACCTAATACAATGCTGCGCTATGAAGTAAATTAGAGATAAATTACTTTCTATGTTTATAGCACGTCGTGCGAGTCGATCATTTTCATGTTTCTTGGAGTTTCTCTGGTGCACAGTAAACATGAATTCAACTACAAGTTCGTCTGTTTCACTTTACTTTTCATCACCATCTATCGTGCTATCGGTAAGTCACCATCAACCTTTTCAATGATGCTATCAAACTTTAACATAGATTTTCCTGTTTACTCATCTTTTTTTTAGGAGTGGTGATATTAACTGGTTTCGCAAACAAATGTGGACGACTGACAAAAGTAAAAAAAGTCGAACAATTTATTATGGTACGCCATTATCTAAGTACGATAAAGACTCGATTAAACGACCCACTTAGAGTTCAAAATATTAAAAAAGCGCCCGGGCTCTTAATCGACTCTTTACCGGTATTTGTGAACGAGCAGTTTAATCGGAATTAATTGTTTCAAACCCTGCATAGAAATCTTTCTGATTCATGAACGGTTGCTGCCACCACTGTTCCAATTGTAATAATATGTAATATTGCAGTACGTTTTTTTTTAGAGTTATGGCGGTTTAAGAGGGGCGGTGGCGTTTTGTTTGGCAGTCTTGTTGAAGCCGGCATCGAAATTACGTGATACGATAGTGACAACAACGATCAGTGTGGTCATTTTTACCGTCTTCATTCAAGTACGGCCTGTGTGGAAAATATAATGCAAACATAAATGCTTCGTATGTGACCATTCTGAGGAAACTTGCATTTTTTTATTATTTAGGGTACCACCATAAAAAAGTTGGTGGAGGTCTTGGGCGTGAAGAAAGCCTCAAAAAGTGAAAAAACAATGACCGAGACACTGAACGACAGAGTAAGCAATGCTGTTATTTGTGTTTTAGAAGCTTCATGCTTCGTGGTAACCTTTCAGCGACGACTAACCAACAAGATCTACTATTATTACTATTATCTGCTATTATCTCGTGTGAACCACGATCACCTTGAGGCTAAAACAAAAATCTGAGGTGTAAACCACACTTCGCAACAACGGGATTTTTGAATACATTGTGATCGCCAAAGTGGAGAATTTTAATTATTTCCAAAATAATGAGCGACCTGAAACAGAACACACACTACTGACTTTCTTGGTTTCATCCTAGTAAAAGGTTTCTTCAGGTACTTGGTTATATGGAAACCGTTTTTTCTGGTACTTGGTTATATGAAACTCTGTTATTTTTTTCTGGTACTTGGTACTTGGTTATATGAAACTGTTTTTTCAGGTACTTGGTTATATGGTTGCCGGTGTTGAAGAAATTATTGGTGTTCACGGTCATGGGTTTTGGAGAGTATGTAGCTTTTCTGTCTGTTTGAATAAAATATAAACAAAAACATTTGCAACTTGGGTATTTTGATCTTTAAAAATAAAAATAATCTGTTCGTCAGTTTATTGTTATTATCATTGTTATTATGATTATTTTCTTTAAGAATCTTCTTGAACATTGGAACCGAAAATATCTTCGACATTGGTTGGAAAGAGATCCTGAATTGCTCCTGGACGAAGAAATGGTTTCCGCCCAACGACGAATGGCGTTTAAGTACGCCTTTATGTACATCTTACGCCTTTTAAGGCTGATGGCATCTAGATTAAGTTGCGTAGATATTGCCAATATTATGTACTCCTTTATGATTTTTTAGGCATGCATTGACGTACGCGAATAACCCTTCAATGATCTTGGAAAGGTATTATTGTTGAAGTCCATTATTAATCTTTTATATTCGTACATCAACTTTGATTATATTTCATTTGAATATTTGTAGAGAAATGGGCGAAGCAACATTGAATGATTTAAAAAGGAACCCTTCATTTGCGATGCAGATGGCTCTGAAGTAATAAGATGTTTTTTGAACCCAACTTTTTCGTTATGAGAACACAATTTTTCATTTTCTACCGATAGTATTGCATCATCTTGCACTGGAAGATTTACAATTATATCCAGTGGGCAAATTTGCTGAAAAACCACTGCGAGAGAGTGCATTCCTATAGAGATCTACACACTATTTCAATGAAAATGATCTTCATCGTTGTGACTTTTTGACGATTTTGCCCACTGGGATGCTGATGGCATATCGAACGTTTTGTTCTCTTTTTGGGAAGTTAAAACTATCTGACTTCAAAACATTAACTGATTTTTTTTCTTTACGTTATTTTGATTCAGAGCGCAAGACTCGATGAGTGCCGAATGTGGTTTGATTGACGTGAGAATTTTAAACGGTCAGTTCTTTCTTAAAGTCAATCTATCAACATTCTCTAAAACCTTTTGTACGTTTGTGCTCATAATCTTCTGTTCTTTTTTCAGATCGAGGAGAAAGTAGCTATGATATATGCCATATGTCGGAGGCTTTCAACCCGCGAAGCATCAGTGGTCTCATTCCGAAAGCTAGGAAAACAGTAAGTGTAAAAGATATAATTTATTATATAACGATATAATTTAACTTATGGGTAAAAAAATCCGTCGGAAAAATATTTCGTCATTAAAAAATGTTCGTCACTTTTTAACGACGGATTTTTTTACCGATAAGGTATCTCATACTTGATCTAATGACATTCATTGTCGGTTCTTTTATAGCGTAAGCGAACGTACTCAAAACGCAAGTACACGTTAGACTCACTGGAGGAAAATGAGGCTATAGAGGATCGTTACATTAGATTGTATGCTTTTAAATATCCTTATGGTTTACGTCTTGGATGTCTGTATTTTTTTTCAATTTTCCATGCAATAATGATTTTTTGATTTGTTTCTAGTAAGCGCAATGCTTTAGCGCATATGGCGCCTCGTCAAAGTTCCTTGATCTCCATGCCAAAGAAACATCGTGAGCACAGTCATCGGCATAAACACAAAAAACACAAACGAGGACGCAGCAAGAAACCAGACATGGACACACTTCCCGAAGTTACGGAAGCTGAAGAAACTGTTTTAGACGTAAGGGCAGCGTATGGTCCTGTGAACGTTTCTAGAACTGATTTTATTGATGATGTTAAAAGCGAAAGTGAAAGTGACCTTGAGGCAGACGAAGGGATAAGTTTTCTAGCTCCACAAGATAGATCACCGCCCGCCAGTGATGCTGTGCCTGGACTACCAAGTTATAGTGACGCACCATTTTTGAGTCAATACTCCAATAATCCAGTGTTAGATCGAGTACCAAAACAGCTGACTGAACGAGACAAGGAAGATTTACGTGAAGCGTCGCGTTGGCGGTCATTTTCTATCGAGTCATTTCAAGACCAACCGAATGAAGATTCGAAAGACACGATTAGTATTCTCAATCCCTGGTCCCAACCTTTATCTACTTCCCCAATTAAAAGCAACATGGCTATCTCCGAAAATGCTATTCATGATGGACACAGAGATTCGGCCTTCTCCATAGAGACGGGCTTCTAATTTGGTCCTTTTTGAATTTTATTCAAACCTTTGATAGAAAAGTATGATTTTCCTATCTATCTATCCTCTTCTACAATCAATAAGTCGATCTGTATAAATCTTTATTACTTTTGATCATTTTATACTTGGGTTTATTTATTGTTTCGTTCTATATATCTCGTTAATATTTATTTATTTTTTATACTCTATTACTAGAAAAGGAAAACGTACTTTTAAAGGTCATATACAAAATTATCAAGAAGTAGACTCATCGACTGCCTTGGAAGAGGGCGAAGTAATGCATTTGAAATTCATGGATATAACAAAAAAAAAGTATCAGTCAAAATTAATACTTCAACGAAACAATGTTGAAGTGGAAATTTTCACTCTTTTTTTCTTGAAAGAACGGAGTCTACTTCTGTTCCAAAGCCTAGATCTCATATAATCGTATATGTGCAAACGGATTGGTCCGGATTGGTTTGTTACGAAGATCACAGATTGGGACTAAAGAAATAGTTTCTTTGTAAAGTTCACTTGCTAGACCATTCCGGAGTTTTTGATTGCATGAGCACCGGGCTTCCTTATAATCCTAACACTTCAATAAATCTGATATATTTTTTTTTAAATAATAGAATATCCTTGCAAATTAATTTAGCATTAATTTATCACATGAAAAAATGATATTTTGTTAATAGGATTTCCACTCGCAAATCTCACCAATTCTTCTATAACATCTGTTGTTAAAACTTGCCCAATCGTAAGCTTCCGATCATTCGAATTAAACATTCGAAATTTTGATAAGTTGTAATCTATTTCCTTTTCGAATACTTATAGTTTTGTGAAATCAGTTAGACCATTGTTGTTGCTAATTTCAGTTTTTTTGTTTTGTACATTGATAAAATGTAAAATCAAATAATTGGTGTTTGTAATTACTTTGTATTTTTTGTTTATTTTGTCGATGTTTTTTTTTTGATGAAATTATATATATATGAACCAGTGTTAATTTTGCAACAATTAATCTTTATCATTTTATATGAAAAGGAATGAATTACAATCGCAGTGAAAAACTATAATTCAAAAACTCTCAATATTCAAAAGATCGTTGCACCAATGATGTTTATGCCAATATCGGTGTCATATACCTTGCATTTCGTAGTTTTAGAGTCTATTTATTCCGGAGTGTGTATTGATGGTAATTTCAGGAAATTATTACCTTGAAGTATATGCATGAAAATATTGATGTACATAATATTGTTGACTATAATATAACTCTTGGAATTCCAAAAGAATTTTTCGTGTACGCACGTGTTTTTGCAATTACAAGTAACATATCAACAACTCAATAGTCAGCTTTCATAAATTTGTTGAAAAACATTTTATTTCAAGGTTTAGCGAGAAATGTCAATGGTAACAGTTCAACTTGGACAATGTGGAAATCAGATTGGAACCGGTCTGTTTACATATCTAGCTCAAGATGCATTTCAACCAGCCCGATTTACATCTCAAAGTGCAGATGAAAATGTTTTTTATAAAGAGGAAGTAGTTGGGAAATACTTCACTGAGACTAGTGATGGTTGTGTGGAAGCGAAAGCTGTTTTAGTTGATATGGAGCCAAAAGTTGTTTTATGGTGTAAAGATATTGCAGGGAAGACGGGTTTGTGTTTACGAGTTTTGTTTCTAGATGTTTTACGTTGACCTACTATGTCTGGACGTTCATATTTTTATAACTGCAGGGTTCAATGGATTCATTTTCTACACAGTTTTTTTTTAATAAGAATTACATAAATCGAAATGAGCCTCATGATTCTTAAAAATTTTCAGTTTTGAGCCTTAAAATATTCTTAAGTGATTCTTAAATTTTAAAAGAAGAGCAAGAAAATTTTTTTTTAATTAATGGTCAAAATATGTATATTTTCCCTTGAAGTAGTCTCAAACGTGCGAAAAAGAAGAAGGGACTAATTATTTTTACAAAACGTTAATAAGTTTGTTTATTTTAAGATAATATCATCATAAATAAGTATTAAACTACACATATTTCTACCATGTCAATTTCATCTTCACCTATATAGTCCTCAGTACTATCATCATAAAGGACATGGTACTTCTGGATGTGGTCATTGTAATAATTAATTTTGCCTGTATGCCACCCATTTTCATACAGTACTTTCATTTGTCTCCCACAGTATGGAGCATCAACGACCCTATCATCTTCGTGATCCTCCCATTCGTCGCCAATGTCATCAGGGGTTTCGACTCTGTAGATAAAAAAACGGAAAGTTGAAAAACTCTAACTGAAGAAAAAAATTGATTAAAATTTTTGAGGCTCAGCATTATTCTTAAAAGATTCTTAAAATTTTGCAAATTTGAGCCTTGTGATTCTTATAAAAAGAATTCTTATAAAAAAAAAACTGTGTATTACACGTATTTTGTTTTATAAGAAGATCAAAATGATGGCAATGATTTTGTAGATTTCGACACTAAAAAAATTTATGCACCATATCCCTTATGGTAATTTATTGTCACTGTTTATTGTTTTATTTCAATTTTTTTGTAAACTCAACATTCGCTGTTTCTTATTTTCCTTTCCCACGATGCATTTTTACTTGATGTTTTTTCTTATTTAGTCTGAAATTTCAAAATTATTCAAGATTACACAGTTTTTTTTTTATAAGAATTACATAAATCGAAATGAGCCTCATGATTCTTAAAAATTTTCAGTTTTGAGCCTTAAAATATTCTTAAGTGATTCTTAAATTTTAAAAGAAGAGCAAGAAAATATTTTTTTAATTAATGGTCAAAATATGTATATTTTCCCTTAAAGTAGTCTCAAACGTGCGAAAAAGAAGAAGGGACTAATTATTTTAACAAAACGTTAATAAGTTTGTTTCTTTTAGGATAATATCATCGAAAGCTCGAAAATGGTTATGCCTGATTTACACTGTAGATAAAAAAAACCGGAAAGTTGAAAAACTCTAACTGAAGAAAAAAATTGATTAAAATTTTTGAGGCTCAGCATTATTCTTAAAAGATTCTTAAAATTTTGCAAATTTGAGCCTTGTGATTCTTATAAAAAGAATTCTTATAAAAAAAAAACTGTGTAATGTTTAGCAACTTTCCTATTGATTTTTACACGAATTTTAAGCAAGTCTCAAATTAAACAAGTCTCTATTTAGGAGGCCAAAAGTTGGGTTGCTTATATAAAAAATGTGTGTATATAATGCGAGGGTATTTTTATTATTTCTTGTTGTTTTTAAATAATCGAATTCTCCACATTTTGATTCCCAATGTAAATTATCAGGTTCGTAGCAAAGCATTTTACACACAAACAGCAAAAATATTTAAGTTGCAAAATACGATGATGTAATTGTTTACACAACGTAAAATGTTTGTTTACATTAACCTCTTTGTATGTAGTAACTCTGGTACTATTATGTTAATTTCGCTCGTTATGAACTTCTAGTTACGTCTTCGCACAGGTTTGTGGAGATATTCAGATCACTCTGCATACGTCCAAAAACGAGGTTCTGGAAATAATTGGGGACTGGGTTACTATGGTAATGGCCCAAAAGCTGAGAAGCATATCCTTGAAATCTGTCGTAAAGAAGTTGAGAAGTGCGATCGATTTAGTGGTTTTCTTATCTTGATGAGTTTAGCAGGAGGGACTGGGTCTGGTCTAGGTGCTTACATCACACGATCTCTTTGTGACGCATTTCCTAAAGCGATCATCGGAAATCACCTTGTTTGGCCATATTCATCTGGAGAAGTCATAGTACAAAATTACAATACATTGTTGACCTTATCACATTTACAAAATACTTCGGATGTCATGATGAGTCAGCAAAATGACCATGTCCATCAAATCTGCACCAAACTCTTGGAAATGAAAAATGTTTCTTTCGAAAACATGAATGAAGTACTATCTCACAAATTAGCAAGTGTACTTCAACCTTCCTACACGGTTGACTACGAAAAGATATCTCCATTGTATGATTTGGTACAAAGTGTTGCAAGTCACCCAGCCTATAAATTAATCTCGATAAAAAATATCCCTCATTTAAGCAAAGTGACGATGAAGTATAGTACGTATGTGTGGCCAGGTCTTTTAAAACATCTTCGACAAATGTTGATTGCTGACGCAGCTATGGAAGAAGGTACGTTTATCTGTTTGCATCTGATATTGCTTGTGGTTACTCCTGATATGGTCAGTATGCTAGTATGCTCTTATATTTTGCGTTTAATGAGTGTTATGTTAACCACACTATATTTTTTATATTCCATGGTTAAGGTTACTAAGGTAGAAGGTTACTGTAACCATTAAATAATTTGAATGGAAAAGGTGTACATTAAGATGGGTTTCCTTTTTCACAGTGATAACCTTCATAAAGCTTGTTAATCAGCTTTGGAATAGAATTTCATGTCTGTCATTTTTGAGATTGTTTCTGGTCAGTACTACTCAAGGGGAAGAAAGACCTTACAAGTTATTAGATTAACAAAAATACCTCTGCTGGTGTAACTGGCTGCATTTTTTGTTTATTTCAAAACAGCAAGAAAAAGTGAACATTTTCCTGAAATACAAGGAAGGTGTTTTTGATTAACCTTTGCTGACATTTTTTTTGTTCAGGTGTAAACTGGGAAGTAAGACTTCCACATCCGTCAGCAAGTGGAAATGTCAATGATATCCGTAAGGCTACTGATCACACTATACAGAAACAGAATTTTAATAAATCAATTGCCAACCTTCTGATTTTGAGGGGGCATGATTTACATGATGCCGACACGTCGATGTTTAGTCATGGTCAACTGTAAGTCCTTTCATGACGTCACGTGTAATGATAGTTAACTTTTATTCAGATGATATTTTCTTGATGGTAGGTATTCCAATATTGTTCCGAATGGATACAATTATCATGAATGGAGACAACCTCGATCATTCAACCATTATGAAAAGTCTGCTACCCTTGTCTCGAACAGCCAAACATTCGTCCGTCCATTGAATGCATGTGTTGATAAAGCGTGGAAGATGTTCAATTCCCGCGCATATCTCTATCAATACGAAAAATATGGAATGACAGAAGATGATTTCGTTGACAGCTTTGGCGTCGTGGAGCAAGTGCTGAAGAATTACTCTACACTATAGCAGGTATATCATTCGTTTATCTTTTCACTGAATAGTGACAAAAGAACTGCTTGTGTCCTACTCGAGCAACTTCAGAAAAAGCTCGATAAATGTTCTCACTTTGAGATGAAAATAATTAATTCCCGTGTTATTAAGTTTCTTTATTATGCTGAAGTATATGTTCAACTAAAAACCATGCTTTTCTCAATGTTGTATGTCTTTGCCGAATAAGCGCCCAGCTTCAGTTTTGGACCTGGGCGCTTATTACAAATTTTTCGTCTAAACCTGGGCGCTTAATCGGTCATTTACGGTTGCAATAGCATTTATGTAGGAAAGTACTCAAATAATTTAATGTCAAAGAGGACAGTATTATTACAAGCGTAATGTTTAGATTCACTAGTTTTTTTAAATAAATAATTCCCCCCTAGTGTGTACTGATATCAATGCATATCGTTTACTTGCTATTATTAATCACACACCAACAAGAGCTTCGTACCTGTCGTGCTTCTAAACCAAGCGTTCTCAGTGGATAGATGTACTTAAAAATTAATATTTTGTTTGATTCGATGTTTGATATGATATTGTTGTGGGGCGTCAACAGTTTATATCTGTTTGTATCTCCCCTTACAATCTGAATGAGTAGTAAATTTTCACGCTATTTTTTCATTGGCGCCTGCTATTTAATCACTTCGCTACTTGCTGTTCAACTACACTTTTTAAATTTTCTTCTTAAATTAGGGGTGGTTTCTATGTTTGCTAAAATCTCCTTATCATTTATTTAAAGAAAAATAATTTTAACTTCAAAGTTTTGGTAATAAAATGCAGTTAAATAAATGCATGCGATGTCTGTTTGACTATTTTTCGAATGTTTTCTTTGAATAGGAAGCCATATCGAATTTAGTTTGGGTTAACGTAGAAACCAGGCTTGTATTTAAAAAAGAGAAATATATCGTGTTATTTGACTATTCATTTCACGGTCGAATGCACATTTAACAATACAATCGAACTCTTTTCGAACACGTTTGTGTTTGCTTTCGAAACGTTTTGCGCAGAAATTTTCATGCATCAAATAATGTTTGGAATGTTCTGGTGTTTAGGAAAATATCTTTAAATTTAATAAAAGTAATAGTGTTAATTAGCAAAATATTTTGTGTTCAGATGGTGTTTTATTTAAGGAAAAGATTTTAAAAGCGTTTGGTAAGTTATCGTACGGTATTTAGCAAAGATAAAATTTTCGGTATCGATAATAATTCTTGATTGGATAAGTATTTCTTTTGGTTAAAGAAAATACCGTTTTATTTCAATTAAGGTGATTTTACGTTTTTAAATTGCATTTTTTATCCTCAATCGGCGAAAATCCAACGAAAATTGAAAGAAGAAATTGTCGAAAGAAAATTTATGTTACGAGTTTCAATTTAATTGTAAACCACTCAATTCATAGAGAGCTCAGATGCTATATTTACTTGCGAATTAATTGATAACACCATTGTATGGAGTGCTGTTCCAAAAAATGGCTGAATAATTTCTCTCTAAAATCTTATAATTTCGTTCTTCTTTGTTACAGGTTTCTGGCAATGCGATCCAGTCGAGGGATTTGGTGGGTGCTGCTGTTTCTTGCCGCTGGTTACGCACTGTCCTCTGTTCATATCAGGAAAAATTTAAAAGGCTCGAAAACAAGTAAGCACCATGTTTCAAAATATTTGTTGTATGGCCTCTCCACTGTATGACTTTTTAAATTTTAAACCACCTTATGAAGTTTGCAGAAGCCTACCTAAGGGAAGAAATTGTTTGCGGAAGAAATTTTTGCGGAATATATTTTTGCGGATAAATGACCCAAACATGCCATATTTTGCGGAATAGATTTTTGCGTATGACGGCCACAAAAGAGATTTTGCGGAATTAATTTTTGCGGATGCAAGAAATTTAATAAAATTGAAAGTCGGGAAACACCTAAATTTAGTACCTGGGTATATAAAAACTTCAGTTGGAATGGAATATAATTGGAATGAATGGAATATTAAAATATCAAAAAAGAATACTAGACTGCAACAACAAACAGATAATGTGGCTGGGTCTTATCTTTGTTCAGAGGAGGTTAATGTAACGCGAAAGAAACCAAGCAAATTTCAGCAATCTTCAGCGGTACATTGGTGGAGATGATTCTGATTCCGATTCTGAGTGGGAAGTTGAAGAAAATTAGTTATAGTTTTTTACTTTTACTTTAAACAAAGAAAGAAAAATTATAAAAATTAAAAAAAATTTTTTTTGCTCATTCGCGAAAGTTTTTTTCACTTTTTTTAAGCGGAACTTATAATATCTTCAATTAATAAATACGCCAGGTTTCAACGTTTCATCAACGTAAACATCATTTATTTATTATTTGAAAGTTTTTTCACGCGAAAATAAACTTTTTCTTCAATTCGCGAAAGTTTTCCCCCCAAAACTTGTCCCAAAATCTGCCAAACTCGAAAGTTTATTACATTAATTTCACGGGTTTTTTTTACACGCGAAACTTTCTGCCCGCGAATCCTTTTGCTCTTAAAGTAATAGATATACTTTTTTTATATTATAGATAAACAAAAAACAGATAAAACCAAAAATGTTTCTAGTGATAAAGTTCATAATGGAGGTAGAAAGGGCCCAATGAGTGGAAATAATCCAGTTCCTTTACCTATTGCTATGCCCTTCCCGATGATTCCACTGAATAATAAAAATAGTAAACATCGATCTGCTTCAACCAAATCCAAGAAAAAGAAGAAGGCCGAAGAAAATGATAAGAGCGATAGTCATAAAGAATATTCCATCCATAACGATAAACGGAAATTAAAAAAAGCTGGCTTGGATAAGATGTTGTACAAAACAAAAAGTAAAGTGGCTGTTGATAAGACATTGATCAGAAGTAAAATTGATAGCACGTTGACGCGGCTGAAGCGAAAAGTCGATGAAGACGATGACGATATTGACGAAATCTCGGATAACCAACTTCGAGAAAACCTGTTGAAATCGTTAAAGAAAGGGAGAGAGATAAAAATGCGTTCAAAGCGGACTTTAATAGAAGGTGACGATCATGAATTATCTGACGAAGAAAACCGGGTAGCTGAAAATTGGATAATGGAAGATCAAAATAGTCTGATTCCTGGAGTAGAAGAAGCTTATTACATCCCACCAGACTTTGATTTCATATTAAAAGGACATTCTATCTTACATAATGCTTACATGTCGCTCATCCCTCATTTATACAAACGAAGCACCGCTATTGACGAAGATGATTTAATGTTCTTGAACAACAACGCGGAGAAGTCAATAGATCTGGAGAAACGTAACATTGATGAGGAAGGTATAGTAAAAAAAGGTCCATATGATGATGTTGATTTGATGTTTTTCAATGCTGCTGCTGAGCTCGATCGAAAAGTGAGCGTTCGTGATATCTCTCCAGCCGATGAGAATGCTGAAGAAGCAGAGGAATCTTCAGCAGATGTGGAACAGGATCGTGGTGTGAGAGAAGCTGCTATTGCCGATGGTAGGTTTGTTATTGTGCTTTAAGCTGCTTTCACACGATCATATAAAGTATATGATCATATGAATATGATCGTGTAACATACCTCATATGAAGTAAAATCAGATGATCATATGTATATGATCCAATTTTTAAAAGATAGGACGTGTTCTATTTCTTCATATACATATGATCATATAACTCTATTGTTTTCTATTGAAATCAAGTAATTGACCAATCAGAATGCGTTCATAAATGTTCAGAAGTGATGTAGAAAAAGCGTAAACAAATTTTCGCATCAGAGGTAAAGAGATAAATCTTGAAAATAGCTAGGGAAAATAGCTAGGGAAAATAGCTAGGGAAAATAGCTAGGGAAAACAGTTAGAATAGACATTAATAGATTAATCGATGTTTGGAAAAAAAGAAATCAAAAAGAATCCAATTTTTCCTTCTATTTTACACAGGACTATGGAAAACAGCATTTTTTGTTGATTTGTGTATCTCCTGAAAAATATGTTTTAAATAAATAAAAATAAACATTTCGTAGATGCACAATACTTTCTTCATTTTCTGTTTGACTTTCATGTTGATCATAAAACAGTTTTGATGAAAATAAATGAAAAAAAAACATATGACGGTGTTGTACTGCCAGTAAATGTCGCAATCGCCAGTAAATGTCGCAATTCAACAGTAAGTGTCGCAAAATCGCCAGTAAGTGTCCCAACAGTAAATGTCGCAAAAAAATTAAAAATCAACAGTAAATGTCGCAACTTTTTAATTTCGATTTCTAACCAATATCTTCTTCATCCTTGTTTTGAATTCGACACTGATTATTCTGATCAAGATGTCGTACTACTTATCGCACAGTGCGCTGATGGTCCTGGCTTTTACCTTTTTCAATTTCCGCGCTTTTAAGCGTAGGAAATTGTTTGGTTTACACATTCTATCTATCTGTATATGTAACACTTTTTTTCCGTTTTCGGAAAGTCCGTTCGGATTTCGGATTGTTTGTTTATTCCGAATAATAAATGACAGACCCAAAACTCTATGCTAAATGTAATACAAACAATGATATATAAGCGAAGCGCCAGATGTCTGACTCGGCATTTTTAAGTGAGGCATTGGTAGCCATCTTTAATATTGGCAAAACATTAAAAACGAAAGTGAATTTACACTGAAATCCTGCTCAGCGGATGGATGTATAAACTGTTTTGATAAAAATAACAACGTCCAATTCCATAAATTTGCCTTATATGATCGAGAATTGTATGCCAGATTGTTGCTTTCCATGAAAAATGAAGTGCAGCCCCTTCCATTTTCATTTTTGCGAGAAATTCATTAAAAAAAGTTTCAAGAAAATCATCAATTAAAAGACTCTACGCTCAAAAGCCCACCACCTCAACTTATGTATCACCATCACAGCAAACCCCATTTAAAACTTTGCCAAAACCTCAACGAAAAGGTAGTTACAGCAGAAGCTTAGGAGTAAGGGCTAAAGAATTTCAAAGACAAAAAGTTACTTTCAGAAGACTAAGCCCCAGGTAATTGAAAATACTTTCTGAATTGACTAGCAACCCTAAAGTACTGATAGGAAAATGCTATATTGATAAGATTCTGCTTTCAGTTGACTGACTGTACCTTTAGCCCAAGGTAGTTTAAATTTACGAATTATGTTGTTTTCATTCCTGATGTGTGTTAAAACTTGCAAGAAATGCACTTGTAGATATAAAAGGAATTGTTGACTCTGGGATATTAAAATAAAATGGAAACATATTCAATTATTAAGTGATCTTCAAGATAAAAAAGCATTAAAATTTTGGAATAACATTTCCAACAGTCATGTAGAATTAAAATACAAATTAAGAAGAAAAATTAAAATATTAAAATTGAGTAGTTTTGTAGCTGGATGCAATATAATTTTTTATGAATTCGGGTCATCCATTAGAATTCTTGTCTGTTGATGTTTCAATGTGTAAAAGTGCACTTGTAAGGTTAGAAAAAGCTTTAACAATAATCCAGGTATCAGATAATTAAAATCACATCTTAAACAAATTTTGATATGCAACACAATAACCGGATCAGAGGAAGCCAATTGTTTGACATTCGAACCTCATTCTTGTGGATCTGTGTTTTCCCTCAACTAATGGAAATGACAAATGCTCAATAATGAATGAAAAATCTTGGAATTCTTGATATCGCATCAAAGTTCCACACAACTCCCAATGTATAAGGCATCGATCTTGGGGTATATACATTATTCCTGGTGTTAAATCATTCATAAGATTTCAAAACAAAAGTATAGAGATGCTTCAAATCACCACCTAGTTTTAATCAACAATCACTGTCTAACCATTCCATATCTTTCATTTACCAATCAAAAGGGTTTTTTTAACCATCCCTTTCTGTCTACAAAATTGGTCATGAAGAACCAAATAAGTCATCACATATAGTTACATGGCTGTTTCACATTATCTAAAATCAACAAAAACAATCTAGTGTATCAAATCAATCAATAATGGCCAGAAAAAGATGAAAACTTGTTCCCATAATTGCATATATGAGTAATCAATACAGGAGAGAAGAGTTTTTAGCCTTTTAGTGGTAAAAACAGAACTTATTTTATGTTGTTTTGGCACACTTGCAACCAATAAACTATCCATATAGTAATAAAATGAAAGTATTTTTCCTTATTTCTTATTTAGGAAATTTAGCAACAATTCTAAACCTAATAAACAACAAATTTTTCTTCAGTTCGTGTGTAATTTCCCCTACACCGAAGGACTTTTTGCCACTATTAAAAATGGCTACCAATGCCTCACTTTTGTAAGCGTGATTTTACGGGAGTTAGACATCTAGCGCTTCGCTTATATATCATTGAATACAAAGAAGCCACTTTCAACATTAATTGACAAAAATGTTAACTTTTTTATACTTTTGAAATACTTAGTTAGTTAATTTATCCGTTTTATATTAAAAACTGCCTAATTCAAACTAATTCAAAACTTCTATTATCAAGTCCGTAAAATATGCACAGAGAGCACGTGAAACGTTTTTCAACCGATTTTGAAGAAGTTGCTTCGTAGAAACTTTGAATAAGAATTTAAGACTTCTTTCCTGTCTTTATTTAATATTGAAATCGAAATATTATCATGAGAACATTCCATATAGAAGAAATATTGATGTTTAGCTGACTCTGTGAAAAATTTTTGAAAAAGAAGATGAAGATTTGATTTGAACAAACTGTGCTGTGAAAAAAACTTTCAATATCAAATCAGAAATGTATGTATCAAACATTACTGGTACGTCTTATCAATAAATGCATGAAACATGTTCATTTTATTTAATAAATATTACACTGAAAGTTGAAGATATTGAAAAAACTAAACAAATGAAATTGTCATAAAGCACAAATTACTTCACGTGGAGAGAATTGACCCATCTGTCTACACACTCTGATACAAACCGAAAGTATAAACATCATGCACAATTTGGTGAATTCCAGACTGTATCAAATTATTAGTCACTGTACAATGCTCTGTCAAGTTATCACTGTGTCTGGGACTGATAAGTGTTAAACTCACATTGGAAAAGATGACATTGTTCAAAATAATCAAGATTTTTTCCCACTGAAAATCGATGGAGGCACAATGATTTAGTTTGGGATAAATATGTCAGGAAAACAAACTTCGGATGATGATTTGAATCCAACCATATAACCTACATATATGAGATCACTAAAGCCTTGTGAAAATTTGGATTGTAATATGTTGTAGGACACAAGATATCGTGTTTGAAGAGAGATTTGTAATACGGAATCTAACAAAGTTTTGTTGTGTCATTTGTCTTTTCGTGTACATTTGTGTTATTTATAAATTCCATGGAAGTGGTAATATGCAGACAGTGGTGGATCTAGAGTGTAGTCGCAACTTGTGGAGAAGCGCATTAACATATTTGTGAATTCAATTTATATTATCAATGGGATTATTTGAATGTTTTTCTTTTATGTTTGAGTTGCTAACACTCTCTTCTTGTAACATCTTGTTAACTGTCATGGATTAAAGTCTTTGAAATGCTCAAGTTTGAATTTCCCAAGTTTTTTCTGCTCCTACTAATCCAAGTTATGAATAATTTCATGTAATGTTTACTTAAATATGTTACCAAATTCACATTTCTGGAAATATTTGGAAGGTTTGCACAAAGAGCAAGGTCCTGATGTTAAATGTGGCAGTCACTTTTGCAGATTTGATCATAAATAGACCAGGTCTTTAGTTTGTTTACTTAAAGTTTAACCTATTTTAAATCATTTGGTTGTAAAAGATTTAATAGTGTTGAGGGCAATACAATTTTTTGGTTCACTTCTATCAAATATCTTTTTATTCTCCATGTTAACCACAAGTTATATTTTGCGAATAGTGATAGACCTGTTCTCACATAAGCAGCAAGAAAAGAATGGATAGTCGTTCAGATATCTTGAAAACTAGGCTAAAGCAATTTCCTCTAGGCCTGATGCGGAAATTGTTCAAGCCATGAGGCTTCTAGTTTTTCATTAATATACTATTAACTACTTCATAATTCTCAAAGTAAGCCTTTCCTATTCGTACCTGCTGATCAAATGATCAAAAATCACTTTGTGTATTTTATGCGACATTTGCTGTTGTTTATGAATAAAGTTACGACATTTACTGTAAAAATAAAATAAAGATACTGAAAGTTCTAGTTGCGACACTTACTAGCGATTTTGCGATACTTACTGTTGAATTGCGACACTTACTGGCAATTTTGTGACATTTACTGGCGTTTGCGACATTTACTGGTAGTACACGTGTAACAACAGGACATATGCTTATCCATCGCCTTTTTAGACCATGCCCAATTTCCGTCAAAGTCAAAAATATCTCTTTTTGTAAAATGGGTTTAAGAAAAGTTCATTCCTCCCTGAAAACGCTGATCTACAAGCAGTGCTCATACCCCATGAAAAGTTGGTCTATTTCTCTAAAATATTGACATAACATGGGCGTTTAGAGATGTAAATAAGCTTTCCAAAAAGGTATCATACTTGATATAAACATATTCTTATCAAAAGGATAAATTAAAAAACAAAAACACGTTTTTTCCCCTTACTCACACCTTGAAAAAATGCAAAATGTAAAATTTGGATTCTGTCAAAATGACCCTTTTGTATTATATGGGCCGTTATTTGAGAAGGTCTTCGGACTTGGACTCCGATTTACAAATATCATTCTGATAATAATACTCAAAGTCAATCAAGAAAGTTGAAATACAAGACTGTTACTTTCTTGATTTGATCGAAAGTTTTCAAGTTTTCTTGTCTTCGTGTAGAACCAGCCTTGTCAGTTGAAGATGCTAAAAGAAAATTTGACGATGCAGAGAAAGCGTCGGAAGCTTTAACGAACATCGAGTTAAAACTTGGACTCGACCCTGAGCATTTGGTTCAAGATACGCATAAATATGTAGCAAGTCTGCAAGCTGAGAAGAGGAGATATGATGAAGATATAAGGGCACATATTGAGAAGGCTCAAGAAGCTGAGAAGAGAGCAAAAATTGCAGTGCATGATGAAATTTCTAAGAAATCTCAAATTACACATGATGTTGCAGCTGCAAAGAGACAGTTGGATGATGATCGTCATAAGATTGAAGAGGTTAACACCGAGTTGAAACAATTAAAAGATATTGAATTGATGGCAACTGGGTTAGAAGTGGCGAAATACTTAGCAAAGGAACATGCTAAGCATAACTTGGATGTAGCTACAAAAGCTTCAATAGGTAGGTCATCGACTGCTCCTGCAAGTAACTCTGTTCAAATGACAGCTCCAGAACCGCCTGTAGCGCCAATAGTGGCACCTCAACCGCCATCTAATGTTATGTCTTGGCAACGACAACCTTCTGAACCTTCGCCGTTAGAGCAGATGTATCCAACTTATTCCGAACCTCAACAACATCAAATGGCAGACCAACGAAATGCTGACATCCGTCCAACGTATAGTAATTCTCCACTTCAGTTACCACTTACTCAATATTTTTCGAACTACATCGAATCAAAAAATGTTCTGCAGAATCAATTTGCCACTGAACCTCATCCACAAGGACCTTCAATGATCTCTTATCCTCACATGCAGCAAACTAATATTCAGCCGATGCCATATGTGAACCATGGATCATTTGGGGCTGCAGAACCACCGGAATATCATGTGGGAGGTGATCAAAGGCATACTCCTTCTCGAACGCCTCAAATCAATACATACATGATTAGACCTTTTCAAAATACTGGTGCACCTATTCATTATGTCACTTCAGCTTTTGCGAAAGTGTCAAAACCGAATCATGCTGGTGCACCTGACCACGAGTTCACTAAAATAGATCAGTCCCATAAAAGTGATGACAATAAAGAAGCTGAAGGGAATCAAGATGGCTGGGAACCAGTATCGTTTCCTGGAACTACCTACTCTCCACCTCCTGTTGGACCTTTTATGTCTTCCCAACAAAAGTTGAACTCTTTTTATAACCAATACCCTTCGCAGTCATTGGGAAGCTTTCAGCAGCCACCGTCTTCTTTTGCCTCATACCGACAACCACAACTTGCAGAAGCGTTAACAGCGATATCACCTATTCATCAATACTCGCAACAGTCGTCCTTGTCTTCTTCGCCTGTTATGGCGTCTTACACCTCATTGCCACCAGCGAATTTGGAGCGTGGTAACTCAGAGGCTAATCAATATGCCCCACCACCACAGTCGATGCAATCAAGTATATTTCCTGAACACATGTTTGAGACGAGGCCAGGTTCAAACACACAGTCCTATGCAGCCCCTAGTAATCAACAAGCGAAAGTTGGTCAAGTGATAGATGCTTCGCCTCAAGATGAAGTGGTCACCATAAATTCTCGGCCACCGCCACCACCGCCTGCGCCACCGCAACCAAATATGTCTGGTACGTTGCCTGGATGGATGGGTGCAGTAGATATGGCCAAATACGAAGAAGATGTTACTGATCGTTTAAGAGAAAGAAATGGCTCCAACGATAAACCCAGTGAACAATCCAATTCAGGTAGGTTTGCAATTTCAGTTCGTAATTGATCATTTCACGTTATTGTCGATTTAAATACCCAAATAGATGTGTAATAGGGTTTGCGATTGGTTATATTCGAAAGATTTTGTGTATGTATGTTCTCCGTTGAAACCAATGAAACATCGCCTTTTTATAAGTACGACTCGTGTACGTTTTCCCTTTTAGTCCGTCGTGAATATTTACGTTTGGTGAATGCAGAACATCAACTAAGCGACACTCAAAAGGCTGCGACCGCTGTCACTCATATCGAATCTGCAGTTGGTTTCGATCCAGGTTCCATTGCGAAAATGGTAGACTTTGTAAAAACGGCTGCCATAAAAGATGTGAAACTTTCTCAAGATGCTGTAGATAAGGACAAACAGACTTTAAGAAAAATCCAAGGTGATGATATTAAAAAGAAATCTGAAATAGCTAAAAAATCAGACATTGATAGTGTAGCATTAGATCATGCGCAGTCCAAACTGAAAGGAGATGAAGCTGTGTTAGCAGATGCACAAGATCGATTAAGTAAAATAGAAAAAATGGAAATGATTGTCACAGAGATTGAAGTGGCGAAATTTTACGCTTCAATAAAAGCAGAAAAGGAAGTACAAGGTGCTAAGAGAACTTTAGAAGCGTTAAAAAGAAATGCAGTGCAGAAACCAGAAGATAAGTAGATGGATGTTTTCTAGAAAGTTCTATCGTATTTTGTTACCTGTTTTTATATTTTTTGGTGTGTAATTTGTAGATCTTGTAAAAATGATATTAGTATACGGCAAGTGAATACTTTGATGATTTCTCTTTGAGCGCTCTTTTTAAAAGTTTAACTGACAAAATATTTTGATTTAGAATCGGTGAGGTGTTAGGGAAGCTCCTCTTGTCTTATCTGTGTTTAGATTTTTTTAAGATATTGTACATATATTATTCGCATGGTTTTTGTATTCATTATTGACTGACTGAACAGTTTTTCCACAATTTTTTTGAGTTTCATTCCTTTCAAAACGACTTGCCAAAAGTTTGGCAATTCTTTATATAAACATTTTCGTCCAACTGTCCTGAGATATATGAGGAATTACACATTGTATCTTGGGATCTATCATGTGGGTGTACTTTCTGGTTTCTGGCTTATTATGAATTAGGGTTAGGAATTGGGTATTTAACAATTACCTGGTGAAGAAATAATAACTCCTTCGAACACGTCACTTGAAGCAGAAAGCTCAAAAACTATCAGTTGTCTTTTTTTTCATCTTTATTGAAGCATATTATTGCTTAGCAATAGATAGTTACTTTGCTACTAAAATATCCTATGTTTTCAATACAAAATAGGCTTTTAGTAATTATCGTGGCAGATCAAGGATGGCTTGTTTTTTTCGCTCCGATGTTTTATATTTTACTTCATTATATCACCAGTACTATTTTGGTTACGGCTGTTGATATTGATCTTAATTCAGAGGTTAAAGTACTTGTGTCTTTTCATGATCTTTTGAACCAAGAATGAATCCCTCATGACAAGATTGCATAACATGAACATATTGGAATCATTTCTCTACAGGCTAGCAAATTATTTGTCAGAAAGACAGCATTTTGTGCAGATAGATGATAGAATGTCGAAAACACTCGAAGAAGGTTTCGGGGTTCCACAAGGATCGATCCACGGACCAGTGATTTTCAACTTGTATGTGACTGACCTACCTCAGCAACTGCAACACTCATCCTCTTTACAATTCTCTGACGATACGACAATCTACATCCAATGTAACCCCAAGAATCTTCGTCAGACGGCAAAACTAATATCTAGTGATGTAAAAAACCTATCCTGGCCAAATACATCAAACCTAGTCCTGAACCATCAAAAAACCAAATTTATGCTCTTCCACACACAAAGGCTTTCGAGAATACATAATTTAGTAGATAAAGATTGTTTGGAAGTTCATTAGCGGGATTCGGAAAAATCATGTTTCGTTTACGCGAAACTATTTTTCTATAGATTTGTAGGGAATTGTATACAACTTAGTAGAGTTGTTCGTGAATTTTTCCCTACAAAGTCATTACAAACTTTACATCAACACTTGAAATAAGCGTGCAAAGTAATGATGTTTCTTTTGATACAACAAAAGGCTTTAAATCTCTGAAGTACCGTTTTAGTAGAACAGTTCTCATAAGTAATTGATTTTTATCGTGTAACAGGCCCGTCGAGTTTACGAATCTCCCTAATTGCGGAAAGGTGAAATTAGGGGCTGATCATATGGAGTTTTTTATCCCGGAAGGGCGGGATGAAAATCGTCCCGGGGCAGCTTTTGCATTGCGATCATATGAAAATTTTGTCCCGTCTTGCCGAGATGAAAATCTTCCCGGGATACTTTTTATGTTATTGTTTACATAAAAATTGTAATTACTGCGCACACGTGAAATATTATTTGTCCTGGCAAGACTAACTGTGTTCATATGGAAAAAACCAACCACGCTTAAGCAGGATCTCGGCAAAAATAATCCCGTTTAACCGGGACAAGGTGATTTTTTTTATTTTGCATATGACTAGAAAAAATCTAGTGAGAAATGCATAAAAGCTAGGATCTCGTCAAAACATCTCATCTCGCCGCCCTGCGGAGATGAAAAGCTCCATATGATCAGCCCCTTAGAGCAACAGGAAACATAAAAAATTCTTGGTTTACGTCTCTAATCCAACCTAAACTGGACCACTCATGTCAACTCCACAGTACGTGAATGTTTTTACACACTGGCAGTCATACGCAAATTAAAGAGATTCAATGTATGAAATAAGCGTCGCTTTGAGAAGTATAAAGCGGCGCTTATTCGAGATTCGCGCTTCATTGAAGTTTTCCTCGCAGTTGCAATAATGAGAAAAACTACCTCACTTGAAAATATAATAGAACTTGTCCCTCAAGTTTCCACCTGGTTTTTTATTGGAATAGTTTTTGGGTGTGACCTTTATTTTGAAATGCAAATGAGATAAAATACTAGATAAAATTTAATTACATTTTTCGATGACATTTTCCTTATTTTTTCAAAACCCACTTTTTCATTTTTCACAAAAATATACTAGCCGAAAGAGCTTGAACATGGCTTTCCATTGATGTAAAAATTATTTTGAAATTCGGTATATTCATTTAAAAAAACAACTTTAAAATTTCCATTTCCAACATTACGAAACACACTGTATTTCAGCCTTTACTCGTTGAAGTCATATGAGTGAATGAGCTGGTGTGAGAAATGTCTCATTTATATAAAAAATAAAGAAGATAATTACTCCCATTTATCAAATATGTTACAACTATAAACCGTTTTGGTGATAGTCTGTGTAAGCCCCTTTTAGACAAAAACCCATACACACCATTATTTATGACAATAACAGTTTCAGTATTTTTAATTTACAGTTGGATATGATTTATGTTCGGAATGATTTAGTACCTTTTCAAAGTGACAGCTGCAATTCATGTTCAAGTTTCCTTGCCAAATCAATACTATGGTGCACACGTACATACATTGTGCACGCGTTCTTTTTATGAGAAACAGTAAATCTGATCTGGGACAGACTGTTATTATTTTTCGATCCGTTTTCTAATCATCCAATTCTCTGTCTGTTTGCTTGTCACACAAAATTTAACAGGCAGACAAAGTACCTTTTAAGTCATGCTTTATGTAAGTCTGCTCAAAATTACTTGCGGGGGCAACTTCAATGCGAAACCCTTTATTTCTTTTCTTGACAAGAGTTGAAATTTTATCAAAACGTCAACAGGACATATTTGGTCATTGTTGTTTTCTTCCCTTTTTGCGCCATCATGAAAAATAATATTTTGTAAAACTTATACATATATTCACATATTTATATATTTGCTGTGTTTTTAGAAAGCTAGCTTTTACTTTTATAAAGTGATGATAACGTTGATTTTTGAGCATCCACCTTGATCTGACCTTACTGCCTATGGGCCCTTTGTTTCTTGTTGATTCCGGTTTTAAAAGAGGTTAAGCTATTGAGTGGTTGCATTATGATGATTCTATGACACCGCGGAAATCGAAGATGATATCCAACAGCAAACAATTCCATCACAAAAAAGTTACCGGTGTAAACCTTATAAAATTTGTTTGGTTTATTGAGTTTATTAACATTTGTCTCGTTGTTTCAAACTCGATTATAAGAGTTCTCACCGAATATTTTGATGAACTGGATTTGTTAGATGGACAACACAACTAAGCCTCCGAACTGATTGCAATAAGTAGTCACTGATAAATATGTGAATATAGAGGGGTCTAAGAGTCATAAGTCGAAAACTCCTCTTCTCATCCCGAGTGTATTTTCTGTAAATGTTATCTGAGCACCAATGTGGATGTAATAAGGTATCCATGGTAACTTATATTTCGGCTTTCCGCAAATTAATTCGTGTAATCGCAATAGCCGTTGAATCAGACGTGAGATAGTTTGCTACGAGACCGGAAAAACTCTGGCTCCAATTTTAGAATGTCTTAATTGCAGCAATACTTCTGAATTAAAAACGAGGAAACTGGGACCGAGTTCATTGTTCATTAGATCAGAACTGAATGGTACATTTGAATGTCGCATTTACGCGAAGCGGTTTGCAGAAATCATTTATTAATATATGTTCAGAGTTTTTTCAACTTTGTATGTTAAAATTTCATGTTTTGAAACAGCATGGTGATATTAATGTGATTTTTGTACAAAATCTCAGATTTCTTTCAAACATTCAAGCAAAAATCATAGATGGTATTGGTACTGAAAGATTTTAGCAAGAGGTATATATTTCTTGCTTTTATCTTCATTTCAATTGTCGTGTATGAGTCAACAGTACAACACATCATCATTGAACGAATAAGGATCAGATATAAGATGAATGTTGCAAAAATCTGCAAAAAAAAACTTTCATCTCTTTCTTCTTCCTTCTGTTTGAATACACTCTTTTTTTATAAAAATACACTTTATAAGAATATTCAGGCTCAGAATAGTCCAAAATTTAAAAATATTGTAGGAATATCTCTCAGGTTTAATTTTAGGAAACAGATGGTGCTGAAATAACTTTGTTGGATTCAGCATTCTACTTGTACTTTCTTGTTGTTCAAAAAGGGAGTGGTCATCTCCACCATACATCGTCTCCTGTTTCCGTATATAAGCTGTTTTCTTACCTAGCAATTAAGAATATATGTTAAGAATATTCGAAGCTCGAGATTAAAACTCCCGCTAGCATTTTCCTTCAAACTGCTTTATCTTCCGACAAGTGTGTTTATTTAACAAGATGTGACCAAGCTAACTTTGTGCCTCGATCATACTAACTTTATGGTTGATGTGCTTTATTTTTGATCGGAAAAACGAAAGGTAACACAAAGACTTCCTTTTGTAACTCAGTCAAACAAACTTTATACCCTAAATGACAAATATAACCCCATCTTGCAAGACAGATATATAGGGGAAGGCCACACTCTCCTGAAGGAAGTCTTTTCCATGTATAACTAATTATTGCAACGTTCTCATTTAGCCTGGACAATGTCAGATAACAATAAAATCCTGATAACGGTGGAAACACAGACTGATGCGAATGATTTCTGCATGTGCTTCATACCTGAATTCAAATGCCAACATAACGTCTGTACAGAAATTGACCCTCGGATATCCGTCACTTTAGATACGTTGAAGACTGAAGAGAACAACAACTCAGTCATTATCAGGAATTTCGAGGCGAATAAAAGATGGCAACCAAAACAGCGATGGAGGATTGCAGGTCGGTTTAACCATAATTCTGTACCCACACTGCATGTCTCTAAGAAAAACTAAACAAAAACCAGAAAAGCAACGGTTTAATCGAGATTCATCTCAAGCCTTGGTTATTTAATGTTTGAGAGGATTCTCATTTCCAGGCGTAGGCTAAGATACATAACCTTATTTCAGTTTATCCGAACAATTTTCTATTCATTCTTTGTTCATGACGTTACATAGGGCACGCTTTACGAGCAGTTGCGAGAATCAGTAGACGAAAAAGCACGAAACCATATTACGATCTAACGCTCACACAACCACATATTGGGTTCGAACCAGAAAAAAGTGGCTTATATGTTGTAAAAGCTGAGGAAAAAGTTATATCTACAGCACCACAACGCAGAAGAAATTCTCTAATTACCATGGTGAGTGGTTGGAGAAGAGGCAGGAAGAAAAACAAAAATGGTGCTATATCGAACGACCGAAGAAGTTCCGTGCAGAGTTTCATCTATACGTCTGTCGAGCGAGATTCGCCAAAAACCGACGTGAAAAGAGACGATAATGTCGAAATCAAACCAGAGAAGGAATTAAACACGCTAGCGTTAAAAGAGAAATACGACAATAAAAAGAAAGTGAAAGCTGATCTAAATGCGTCGTATAAAGTGAGTAAGCCGTTGATACATAAAGCCAAAAGTCATAGTATGCACGATATGAAGAGTTTTATGATTAGCGCAGATAGCTATGATCGTTTTTGCACGAATCCAGCAAACAGTTCTGAGAAACTTAATCATGTTAAAAGCGAGGAGACGCAAAGCATGAACGGAAGTAAGTTTCGACAGAAGAAAAAAGTTAGTCGCACGTCTTCTGGTTCGTCACAGAAGAGAGATCGCGACAGTGGTTCTTCTACCGACAAAAAGAAACGCCAATCGAGCGACAAATTTCCAAATCTGGATGCTATGGAGAGTGCTTTCCTTCGACATATAGTAACGGAAAATACACGACCGAAATCATATTTTTGGAATCCTCAACAAGTTGTGGCAGAAATCTGTGAAATGGAGAGAAGACAGGCTTTAGATGAACAAGGGAGACCGTACCCGTTCAGTGCACGCGATGAAATCGATCGACTATCGTTAGGACAAAGCATCGTTTATTCGTACACAGCTCGCGATAGATATGGTTCATATTACGACATACAGAAAGAGAAAAAAATGAGGACCAGATCCGCAATAGAAGATAGAGAATTTACCGAATTCTTATTAGAAAAGCGCAGACAGAAATTAGCGAACAGAGAATCTAGAGGATTTGATCCGTTAAGAGAAGGTGTGGCTTTCGACAGGTTAGCGACACCGATTACTCATTCTGAAAGCAACGGCTATAAAATCGGAAAAAACGGCGAATTTTCCACAAACAAAGTGAAAAATACTCCATTGAGAGCGTCTGGTAAAGAGAAACATCGCCGACGATTATCCAACAGTGACGGCGTTACAAACAGCAGTCCGTTATCGTCAATGGCGTCGACAGATGAATCACTGTATTCGAAAAGAAGTTCGAAGCATAGAAACCGCTCGTCTGTTGTGAGCGATTCAGAAAGATCATATACAGATCAAGATTTATCACTATTTGCTCTTGTACCTGGAACAAAACTCCACAGGAAGCTTAGCTTAAGGGGCGTTAACGACAGAGCGCCTGTACATGTTTTAACGCCTCCACTTGACGATACAACGCCCCAAGTTAATGGAGTCCTTACAACTGAAGTTTCAAAGATTTCGAAGAGAAAATCCTTTCGCAGTGTCGAAAATTTATGTTCACATAACACAGAAGAATCCAGTCTGCAGATATCGCTAAGCGCAGACGACGTTTATAACGAAGACGTCATGAACAGAGTGTCGGCTCGATCTAAACAATCCTCACCAGTTAGCGCAAAACTTGCAAACCCTATGAAAAATGACGCATCTCTGTCTGACGACATATATGACGACGACAACTATGCGACGTATGTATAAGAACAAATAAAATGACGTCACTTGTGCTTACTGGAGGACTGGTGTTTAGGTAGAAAGTGCATGCGTTGTTGTCATTCATGGAAATTAGTTTAGGAAACAAATCTGCCATTTTGAACTGAATAGTTCCGTCTCTGCAGGGAGCGAAAAAGGAAAATCTGATACAGGAAATGGTTCCAACTCCTTGAAAATGAAAAATGCTTTGCCTTCCACCTTCAATACCTATCTGATTTTTTTTTACTTCAAAAGGCCTATATACGCATGCGCAAAATCAGTTGTAAGGCACGGGATTCTAGGGAGGCAATTTTGAAAACATCAAAAAAAATATTCTGGTGTGTGGCTGGTTAGTGAAGAAATGGATGGCCATTACTAGATCCCCCAGTGACCAAAATCATCAAAAACTCACTGCGCCGAAGTGTACCTTCACTAAAATAAGTATTTATGTTTCAATAAAAATGAACTCCTTCGCATTGAGTTTTCAAAAGACTTGTCCATTGGGTCTGTACGAATCCAAAAGATCCTTTTCCTTCATTGAACTATCATTTCATTATATTACAAAATATATAAAACACATTTGATCGATTCAAAACAACATACAGTGTACACCCCCGACAGTATCATACGCCCTAATAAATACAATTTTTCTATTGGTGCGCCCTGAATACATCTTAGTTAAACGTGCAACATGTAAATATATACACCTTCCTAGATTGTATCCTGATAACAGCGTCCTTCCCAAAGCTTTGTTCAAAGAACGAAGAATCTCGATTGCCCAATCGAGAATGATGTTCCATCTACAGAATTCTTCAGTCATAAGCGAGATTTTTTTATCCTTTTCCTTCTTTAGGCAACAACTTCATAAGAGCGTAAAGAACTGCCTATGAAACCTGACGGAAAAAAGGGCGTTTCAAAAAGGGCGTTTCAAAAGGGCGTTTTCAAAAGGGGGTTTCAAAAAAGGCTTATATTTCTTGGTAAAAGCACGGTTTAGCTTTAGTATTCTTCAAGTGTCCCTGAAATGAACGTCGTAAGGCATGTCGGGAAATGTCGTGTAGGTCTGTCGTATGAACTGTCGTATTTCCGCTAGAAGATAATGAAAGAACAGCTCGCATTATTAGTAGATTAGTCACGTTATGTATGATATTTACGATTATGCGCCCAATGGCGGAAATAAACTGTTCACACTGGCGTTGTATGGAAGAGATTACGCCAGCGGATTATAATTATCCAATGATGTCTACAAAAATATATTTAAATTTGATCTAATATAAAATTTGTTGGTGCAATACATTTTACTTTACAGTAACTTACGTTTTGACGGAAAGGAAACTTAAATATTACTATGAAAGAATTGTGAAGATGATCATGCACAAAACTCACGGTTGGGGAAAGAGTTTCAAAACCACTTTGATATGTGAAGGATTTACCCAGTGGACAAATTTGTTGAAAAATCGCTGCGAAGGAGTACGTTTCTGTAGAAATACGAAGACTATTTCAATGAAAACGCTCTTCGCCGCAGTGACTTTTAACGATTTTGCCCATTGGTAAAACAAGCTCAAGAGTATTCTGATCAAAATGAATTCAGAAGCGAGATTACTGCATTAAAAAAATATTTCGTACTATTTTTAAAAAAACTACTTCTATAGATCTATTACCTCTTATTTGGGATTCCCATTTTCTTTTTAGCGTCTTCTAATAAGTTTGCAAACGGATCAGAATCAGGTTTCCTTTGGTTCAAACTGTGCTCGCAAGTTCTCCGTGGATTATTAGTCATAACCTCAGATCTTTTCAAAACCTCTGTGTTTTGTTCTGTATCTGATGGGAAGGCGATATTGACGTCAATCGTCGGAGATGCTGACAGTTCAATAATGTCGTACGTCTCAGCACTTGAGTTCGAGTCGTCGGTTCCATCCTTAGACATGAGTTCGCGTGTACTTTCTGAAAGTTGCATCATCGTTTCATGAAAAAGTGACTGGTCAAGTTCAAGCAAATCACTGGATGGCGTGTAAAAAGGGGAGTTGGGAACTAAACTTCCTGTCATATGACTGGCTGCTTGCTGCTTGTCATTTTCATGCAAAACAACAAAAGAATCTTCGAAATTAGCGATGTCATTTATTTGGCGTGATGTTGGCACTGGTGGTCTTGAAGGTGGCGTCTTTTTTGTTGGTGATATAGGCGGCGGACGAGCTGGCGGCATTTGTGGGCGCTTAGGCTTGACTGGGGTTCCCCGCTTCAATGAGTGGTTTGTTTTATGAACAGATTCGGAGTTTTGCGTATCATTTTGAAGAACAAGAGTGTTGGGTCTAGTCTCGTTATTGTTCAGTAAAACAGTATCTGGACTTGCCGAAGACTGGGGAATAGGTGTATGTTCTAATTGAGGTCCTTCACTCGCTTCAGAAAGCGTTCTGTCATGGTGATCAAAAAACGCAGGGTTAGCATAAGATCCAAGATGCTGAAAAAAAGGTGTAAGATTGAGACTTAAAATCATCCTCAGAGCATTAATCCCCGTAACTATGACGATCGTCGTTGCCACCGATCTATCAAACGTGCACCGATTTACGAGTGGAAAATGAAAGTGAGCAGAAGTTTTTCGTCCTTAGACTTCTACGTAACACAACGCAATGGTTATTTTTTTCGTTTCGAAACTCTACACGAAATATCGTTCACCAAAAGCTGCATGAAATCGGAATGGTCAGCTACGTAGAATGTCATATTGCAATAAAATAAGGACCAGGCGACTTGTCAACGGGACTAGTTGCTCAGTGCTTACGTTTTCAAGTAACAAAGCTCGACGAGAAAGTAAGTAACGATGGTTTGACATCAAAGTTGTAAGAAGCCAATAGAGAGTAACGAAATTTATTTCCTACGTAAAGGAATAATTAAAAAAAAAAGTGTGCGACCGTTCTTAATTGGAAGGTGGCTAAATCCTCTTCTTTTCCTTGATAAAGTCTCTCTCCAGGACCAAATCATTCTAAGCGAAACTAATATTAAAATGACATCGACAACTTGAATAAAATCTTACCTCCAAAGACGATAATGAATCGGAATCGGAATAATCTAAAGTTGTTAACGAACTGGACTTCTTTGCAAGTGCAGGATCATCGCCTATCTTATCAACAACCAAGAGGTCTGCAATATTCGCTTCACTGTTTGATTTCAGGTACTTGGCTGAAGGTTGGACGTTAAGTAGTTCCTTACGCGGTAATTCCGCAGAACTGGTTTCTTTATGCGACGCCCTGCGAGCAACGTCCGCTGGTTGTGGCGGACGAGGCGGTGGCGTTTTACCAGGTTTTGGAGTCTACCAACAGGAGAAAAAAAATGTAGATGCTGTGATAATGGCGAACTTATACTGCAAACGAAATATAATGAAAGATGGATAGATTCTAACGACAATGACTGATTGATGTTTACGTACATTTTGCTTAGGGAGAGTGCTGTACATGTACATTGAATGGCGTCCTTTAGTGATGTTGACTTTTTGCTTCTGCACAGCAGGCATGGAATTGTTTCTTTTCACCTTGGCTTCCTGAACACTTTCTGTTTCGTGATGCGATTCCTATAGAAAACAAACACGTGCATAGACGTCATGTTTTACAAGAAACTTAAATCACTGAAACTCAGTATTGTAAGAAAAATCCTCTGTCAACTTCAACCTCTGCTTAGAAACTAAGATATTCTGCGAGAGCTTCATTTTTTAGCTAATCTTTTATTAATTGCTGTACCCATGGTAACGATACCTTGTTTTTGATGACTTCCTTCACATTTCGGATTTTTCCTTTGATTTTGTTCTAAGAAATTAGGAAAAGAGGTTCGGTAATCAATGATTCATATTATCTAAAGACTCCTGTCTCGTACACTAGGTTACCATTTTGGAAAAGCTACGAACTTCTGACAAGAGTGCGACTGATGATTTACGTTAAGGTTGCTAAGGAAACCGTACTAAACTTGCCAGAGAATGATTAGCCTGTGACCTACCTTAATGTCTTTCACTTCGATCTCGTTAGCCTGGATAACAATTAAATATGACATTTGGGTTTTGTAATGAAGGAGCAATCGCTATTTTGTCCAGAAAATTAAATTTAATATTGACTCACAATTCCTTTCAAATGACTGTATTTTCCTTTCAAAGTTTTCTGTAAAGCTCCACTTCCTTTCTAAAAGTCAAAAAAAGTTCAGCAATATACGAACGAGAGCGAGAACGACAACTACAGCGACAACGACAACGAGTGTGAGATACAAGATGACACAAAGAGGTGGCTAACCTTCATCTTTCCTTTCCACATGTTCAATTTTGTTTCATTCGTATGATCTACAGACACACAGGAAATAAAGAATGACAACCTCGATCTGAATAAATCAACCTCGATTTGAAGTTGTCTTCAAAAGTACATGCGTAATTGGGATGTTTCCAAAAATGTCTCAACCCTTAACTCAGAAAAGCTGGAAGTAAATACTGAACTAACTAGGTTACCCAGAAGCTGATAGAACAAAATAACTGGGTGTTCACAACAACTGGGATTATCAAGCTAACCCCCTATAAGAAATTCTTGCTTACTCTTATCGCGTGTGAGAACAGCTTGCTCGAAGATGTCAATAAACTCAACACCATCATTCAACATGTCCAACCGACCAGCAACAAACTAACATTCGAAAAAATGAAAGCCCTTTCTTATAATTGCCTTTTGCCTGACAAGACGCGACATGCACACCTTTAAGTTGAAACTTTTCTATTTCGCTTCAGGTTGAGGCTTACACCCATTGGGCAAAAACGTCAAAAAGTCACCGCGATAAAGAGTATTTATGTTGAAATAGTGCACTCTTTCGCAGTCATTTCAACAAATTAGCCCACTGGGTTGCCACAAAAACCTTACAAATGTCAGCATTTGAAAACTGTGCAAAAGACACAATGTTTAGGACATACCTGTCGAAAAGACTGTAAATTTAAAATATGTTCTAAAAAATCCTTCATGGCACCAGTTCTTGAGTTGAGAAATCTGTAAAACACAGAAGATCACGGAAGTTGATTTTATGAAAGGATACGTTAATATTTTAGTAATAAAAAAAAAAAAAAAAAAAAAAAAAAAAAAAAAAAAAAGAATATGTTATAGCTAAGGATGAAGAACCATGTAAATATGGAAATGCCGAAATAAATGTTTATTATTATTATTATTATTATTATTATTATCACCAACATCAATATCTTACGCTTCGTCGTCAAACACAATCTTTCCACCCTAAACAAGGCAAATGTTCTAGAGTTAATTTTCCCATTGGAAAAATTTATTGAAAAATCACTACGAAGGAGTGCATTTCTATCGAAATATGCACACTATTTCAGTAAAAATGCTCTTCGTCGCAGTGACTTTTCTCACTGGGTAGTACACGAACGAAAAACGAAACATCCGACAGTCCTACATCTTTCGTCTCTGTGAATTTTAGAGCTTCTCTATATCCACCAATCAGATCTGCCAGCACATTCAGAAATTGACCAGACACGTAATCACGTGACGCCATTTCTGTGCGTTCAAGTTTCTTCCTCAACTTGGTTGCCATCTTCGATGGGAAGACTGCTCTGTCCTCCTCCCTCATGCTTATTTCGTCAGTATCAGCATTGAAGATGACCACTTCATCCAGGGGCATCCGACGCACTTTCTAAAACAAAATAACACTACAGTCAAAACTTCAAGAAGTCCAACACTCTCAAATTTCGAATTCATGGTCCCTTCACTTATTCTTTTTGATACGAACTTTTGTAATACATAAACTTTACACAGAACGAACGTTTTACGGTCATTGGGTGAATTAGGGAGAGTTTACCGTAAATATTGTGGATAGAGATTGGTTTAAGTTTTCCCATCGTCAAAAATTCCGACCACTAATCAAATCAAGTGCTTCTGTGGAAAAAACTAACAGAGACTCCATGGTAATTATTCGGTCTTGTGGAGGACCTGCTGAAATCACAGTAGCTTATGCTGCCATAATGATAATAATATTTTCGCTGATGAAGAGTCTTCCACCGGGCCTCCTCCTCTGCAGCTTTCAAACCGAATAAAAGGTTTTCGATGAAATCACATCATAAACTCGAGAATGGTTTAGATGACAATCAATTGAAGTTTATCTGGTAATAAAACTTACCGGCATAAGTGAGAGGTGAACGCCGACCAAATAGGGCATTGGAGCGCTAAAAACACAAAAATGAAACGAGGGGTCTTAAATACGATTGAAACGGTAGCGACAAGCAAGTAAGATTCGTTCGTTCGTAAAATTTCATTTTATTTTGCTTTGAAGAAGGGCAGGTTTGAATGGTTGAATCACTTGAAGAAAGACGAGGTTATTATCGAAAGCATTACCATCGATTTATAAAAAAAATAGTGCTGAAATCAAAGGTGTTACTACTTCTTTTTTTACAGTGTGAAGTGGTAGAAAACACAGTACCTGCAATAGTCAATCAATTCTGGAGGTAGGATAGGGATATAAATATGTTGCCTACAACAAAAGACATGTTAAAAACATCAAAATCCGCATGAGCAACCTATCCCCAGGCTTCCTATCTGGAACTCCTGTCTTAGCTGTGCACTATATACATCCAGAATGCCTTTCAAGTTTTGAGTGTTTCAGTATTGTGGATTCCAAGCTAGGTTTTGTTCCCTACTTAAAACCGTGAAGATTTTACGGTCAGTTTAAGATTTTAGATTTTATTAAAATTCATTCAGGCCATTCTAATCAGAATAAAATAAACCTGTTGTCCTTACTCAGTGGGTAAAATTATCGAAAAACCATTGCGAAGGAGTGCATTTCTATAGAAATATATACACTTTTTCAATAAAAACACTCTTCATTGCAGTGACTTTTCAACAATTTTGCCTACTGGGTAAGGGACCTATCTACCAGAAGACAGAGTTTGATACTTTACCATTGCATTGGATATAAAAGAGCTACAGAACCATGCACAACAGCAGTTAGCTGAAAAAGATAATAAAAAATCCGTGTTACTACATCACTAATTTAACTTCAGGACAAAATTCTACACGAATGACGTCACTTTAAATGTTTTCACAGATTTCCACTCAACAAAATAATCAAGCACTCATGCTCACCACACTTAGTTTTTCTGACGTCACAATGATTCTTCGTTCAAAGAGCATACTAAAAGAAGGAGACAAAAAACATCAATAAGAAACAGCAGACAACAGAACAACCATTAAGTCAACTGGCTTCCAAATGGTCAAAATTGTCAAAATATCACTGTGATGAAGATCATATCAATTGAAATAGTGTGTATATTCTAAAGAATTGCACTCTTCCACAGTGACTTTTCAACAAATTAATTGTAAGATTTTACCTGACAAAAAGATTGACCATATTCTCTGGAGACACCTTGGCAAAATATTCTGTAAGATTCCTCTAAAAGATAACCCATAAATACCCAAACAAAATCGAATCAAGACTGGGAACTGCGAGGAAACTTCGTATTAAAGGACATACATTTTCTGGAATAGTCGGTAATTTCGTGGTGTCAGGAATGTCGAATTGATATAACTAAAATACAGAAAGCCGATGGAACAACACTTTTAAGCCACGATACAAATAACACATGAATTTTAGCTTGAATTTCGACAAAATCAAATTTTAAAAGTTTAGTTAAAAAACATAAAAAATACCTTTTCATTCTCGTGGGTGATCAACTTGAGATTGAGGCGTGAACCGGGAGGTGGAATTGGTTGTTGGTTCAAAACATGCAGAAATTGTGATGCAATACTCAGCTAAAAAACATGAAGAAAAGATTTTTAAAAAAATCGTGTCTCAATAGAGCCAAGATTATTAACTAAAAAAAATGACACAAAATGACACGTGTTCTCACATTTCCATCCCCATCTGCTGAACTAAGCAAGGAAATTTTGTCCAAAACAGCATAGAACGTTTCAAACCACGGCAGATAGCTGTAAAACAAACCGTTCCCGATTAACTAGGGAATTCATAGTGAAGCATAATGGAATGAAAGTACTGCTTCTTCAAATTTACCTAATCAAACAAAGACAATGCTTAGCATGTGGTGGGTAACGACAAAATCCAAAGCGAAATTTACTTTCCAAATCAGTCAGAACAAACGTAGAGTACTGAACACCATCACTAAAATGTATAAAATAACACCGCACTAACAACAGAATACATTTCGGCAGTTCTCGAAAATAAAACAATCTCAAATAATTTAAAAAGTGATTACAAACTCGATACAAGGGTATTGTAAATGTGGTTATAAGGTTCTTACTGGTTGATAGTACATGGATAACAGAACTGTCGAATTTGCTTTATAATCACATCCTGTATGAAACAAAAAGATACTCCAATAATTAAAAATTTTAGAAGTACAAAATATTGATTAGCATCCCAAACTAAACCTTATTTACAAGCAGAAACACAGAAAGGAAAATTGAGAGTAAATAAAAAGTAAACTACAAAATGAAGTCAAACAATCTGGAAAGGATCAAGTAGCACTGTGCATATTACGATGACCAACTGGGAAGGGAAAAGAAAAATTTTGGAATAGAATAGTATAGGCAAAACGACAGGAAAATTATAAATAGCAAACTAGAATCACTGCAGTATTAAGTACTTTGGATTTGATGATATATTGACTTGATCAGATCATTAGTTTTGAAAATTATTGATATCACTTACATAACAGACAAACAAACTAACGGGGAAAATTATAATATTACTTACATAATAGACAAACAAACTAACGGGGAGAAGGATAGCAAAAAACAACTTTCAATTGCTTTTTTAGTACTTCACGTTACCGTAGATATTCCCTAACAAATTCACTAAAACAAAATAAAGAGTGACGAAGAGAAACTTACTTTGTCTTCAAACTCTTGTGGAACCATAAAATTAACATGTAAAGCTGAAATCAGAATAAAATCTCTCAGATAAAATGAATAAGAAAAAAGGAATAAGTTCTTAACAAGAAAGGGAGAAACAATCAACAAGAAACTGCTGATGCGGCATTTTATTATCAATTTTAATTATAACGATAGGTTTCCTAAAAATGTTTTGTTACAGCTTTGGAGTTTTAGAAATCCGCATTAATTAAAATTTAATTTAGTGTTAATTCATGCCTCTCATAATTTAACCGCCCATTAATATTAATGTATCGTGTAATACAGTCCCTCGTTATTTTGTAATTAATTTTTTAAAGCAAATTTCTTAAATCGAGTAAAAACGACAGGTTTTCTATTTTTTATGGCAGTAATATAACGGAATAAAACATATATATATAAAAATACAAACATGACGAGTCACTCGTACAGTTTTGAATGTGCTTTGAACTTAACCCATTTTGCATTATCGTATAGCAGACATTAGAGCATGCACACTGTTGGCATTTTTCTTTCCTGTAAACACTGAAGGTTTTGATCTCCATTCAGTATTAGAAAATTCAAAAAGTCAAAACTGCAAAAATCAAATTCCACGTTAATTTAATACCATTTAAAAATTACAGTCCTTGCACTGTGTTAATTAAAGCACACTTTTAGAAAGTCTCTTCAGCCATCCGCGTTAATTTGTGACTGTGTTAATTTATGGCACGTTAAATAGTCCACCTGTTAATTTTCTTGTAATAAGGTATTTCTACTGACATCAGCATAGTGCAATCCTCAGCTCTACATAATAACAGTGCATTATCTTTAATAAAAGGCTTGAGAAACAATAACAGAAAAAACAACAATCTTGTTACCATTTTCAGCAGATGGTGACGTGATATCGACTAAGCAATGAAAAAGAGTTGGTGGATCCACTCTAAAACCAAACCAAAAAACACATAAATTGAAAAGATAGGAATATCCTGGGTATATATACATTGAACCCTTGGCCCGACTACTGCCAGCTCTAATAGAAAAATTGGAAAAGCGGCACTTTGAAGTTCTTACAGTTTGAGTTTCATATTATCTGTTTGTGAAGGAACTCTAAAAATAAACATATATTAATTTCCAAGCATACCTCAATCTTGAATCGACCATATTTAGAAAATGTCTTTGCTGTTGAATTTGACAATCATCTTGCTTTATTAACTTCTGATAATGTATTTTCTCATTTCGTAATCTTAAATCTAAAAGAAATTTTAATTGATTTGTGAAAGTTGAAGTAACTGTAGCAAAATAAATTTCCTGTCAGGATATACACATGTACACATTCATATTTTCAAAGTGCGTAATAGTAGATCTTGTGAATATACAATATAATGATATGGTTCTTTTATTGATATTACATCATGAAAGACATATATGATTAAAGATAATGAACTGTTATAATGTAGATGAGGGTTGTACTATACTGATGTCAGTAGAAATAGAACAATTGAGAAATTGAGAAACTGGCTTATTTTTAACAAAGCACTCAAAATCAGTAAACAAATGATTGGCTCTCTCATGGAGATTAGCCCATAAGAAAACCTGACAACCTTTTTTTCTTGACTTTATTATAGTTCATTGTCTTTAAACAATCATTATATATATGCTTGTATAGAAATTAGGCCCAAATTTTTGGTCTCCCAATCGCCTGTATCAGATACCTAAAAAACGTTAGTTATTCCTATTGGTTCTCAAGATATTTCCCAAAAAAACGTTGCCTGTGATTGGGGATGCAATGCAATGATTCCCCCAAGATCAATAAATTTGTGTCTGTATTACCGGAAGAGGCCCCACCATGGTTGGGGTCGATGTGCCAAGAAAATTTTTGAAAAATACTACCTCTAGGTTGCCTATAAAAGCACTCAAAATTTATAATTTCAACATGATTTTCAATTTTTAGGAAAGGCAAAAACAAATTCCTCTATTTTACAAAGTAAAAATAATTTTACTAATCATTGAAAATACAGTTGTCATTGTCTTTAACCACTACTGTGTGATGAAGACATTATATGAAGTTGACTACAAATCTCTCTCACTATAATACACAAATATGAATTGGTGAGGCTTCATTCAACACCAAAACAAAAACCAAAAGTGATAACAAATTTTTGAAATAAAACATCATAACATCTTGATTACATACAGTATAGGTACTTTTTTGTTTTTTCGGGGACAATTCCAAAAATTACATTCCGGAAAATTAGAAATATTGACACTTTTCTCCTGGTTAGTAACGGATAGCTGGATGCTAAAGCAGCCCAGAAATTTGACGACAGCAAAACACTTTTTTGAACGTTAGAATTGGCAATTAAATTGCCATTATCTTCATTTATACAAACACTCTTCTCCGTAATTATTACAGCAATCAAACCACTTCTCCATCTGTTTGGGCAAAGATTTTTATTTTACTGCTCATTTTCAGATAAGAACGATATTCGGTGATATAAGGTGTTCTTCCACAGTAATTCAGTACTACGACTACCATTTTATTTGTTTTTATTAGGGAAGTTAAGCTTTTTACGGCAGTATCGTGTTTTGTGTGTCGGAGAGAGGGTGAGGGGAGCCATGATAAGGAGGATAGGAGTGCTTTGTCTAACACTATGAGAAAGGTCCCATTTGGAATGAGGAAGAATGATGTTAGGATTAGGGTTAGGGTTAGGGTTAGGGTTAGGGTTAGGGTTAGGGTCAGATGAATCGCTTTCGGTTTCGCTTTTTACGAACCAATCATATCCCTTACATCATAGTTTTGCTTTTCCAAATGGGACCTTTCCTACCCCCCTAACCATAGTCACAAGAAAAAGATTTCATGATTTTACTCCCTTAAATAAGATAGAAATAAAAACGTTTTGATTACAAACTCGTAATGTTGTGCATTGAAAGTCGGAAAAAAAGTCAGAAAGAATGGTAAAATGGCATAATCACACAGAAGTATGACCCTTAACCTCGATCGCTAGTGGTGCGACCCAGGACCCTATAGATGCAAAATCATCAGTATACAAATTCGCCGCCCATATGTAGAATACTTTATTAGATTTATAGAAATGAAGGAAAAACGACGGGACCATGGCAAATCCATAATCATTTAAGTATGCCAAAAATAAACAATGGTTTTGTCGTACGTAATTCTGTCGTTTTCCCTTATGTTTCCCCCTTTATTAGTTATGTTATGTTGTGTGTATACATCAATCATTTTTCATTCATTTCATATCATATATCACTCATTTCATTCATATTCTAGCATTGAAGAATCAATTCGCATTACCATGCCTATAGCAAAAAGCCAAAATGGCAAAAGATCAGATTTTTCCATACGGTACATACACGTAAACGGTAACTTTTTTGTTTTGTTTTTTGTTTTGTTTTTTTGTTTTATTTTGTGTTTTGATATCTCAAGAATAGTTAATAGGCCAAAATCTCAGCAAATATGTCAATAAGTGCCACCCACTTGAAACGCAACCAGATAAAGAATCCTTTTCCAGTATTTTATTCACGGTACGATTTATTTTTAGCTGAAGCAAAACTTTTGAAAACATAATGTGAAATCAAGCATTCTTTATTCATCACATTATATAAACTTATTGAATTTTCCTGGGTGGCTCCCTGCAAACGTTTTCACGTACATATAGTGCAGTAGATTCTGTTGCAAAGTGCAAACTCTCTGTTAAAACACTCATGAATATTGTAAGAAAAGAACGGTGATGATAAATAGGATTTTTATATATTGAAATAAACGATTTGCTTTGATAATACATGGATTCTCATTTGCTATTGTCACTTTGTCCTTAATTTTTTTTGAGAATACATTTAATCTATTGTTACTCTAATAAACAAATGTCTGTCAGAACAATTTAATAATGGCTTATTGAACGAGGTATTTTGTATCCCCATCAGGATGTGAAAACATCAATAAGCTTCAACCTCGTACCCAGGGATATCATTTTTCATATCGCTGAAAAACATGGGGACGAGATTTCTGTGACGTAAGAGGATAACATAAAGTCATGTGCAAGAAATAAATTCTGTACCTAATATCCGTTTCATTGCTTTCGATTGATTTTTCCGTCTATCCATGCTTCATAAAATTTTATCACACGTATTGATTCATAACTTTACAAGAAATTTTTACTTCGAATTAAAAAAAAAAATATTCTCCAAGTTTTTGGCAAATAAAGTAACAAAGAAAATTTCACAGCAATTGAAAAGTTGTCAAATAGCACATACTTAGCATTGTAATAATAAATATTTACTACAACAAAACTTTACAATATTGATTAAATACAGTGAGTTCTAAGAAGTTGTATCTCCAGTTATTTTCGTACTGATTTTAGCGCGTATTAATTTTGGGTGCACCATGAGTTGGGTAAAATTTGGCGCATTTTAATTTTAGCGCATCGCAAATTAAGGAAAATTCAACGCAGTTCAATTTTGGCGCAGAAGAAAATATGTCATATTAGAAAAATGAAATCAACAGCTAACATTCTTTTTCAACCAAAAATGAAACGCATATTTATCAAAACCCTTACTCACCCCCAGACCTTGTTTATATGTGCAATATATATAAGTTCTGTTTCATTAAGTAAAGTGTTTCGGTACATACATATGACCACAATGATATTGTGAATTCAGAAATTATGTGGGTTTATTAATATGCAATTTGTCGCGTATTAATTTTAGCGCACACCCCATTTGCACGTAACTTTAGTACTAATTTTATCCCATTTTTAGACTTTTGGGCGCGAATGCCCTAAAATTAGCTCATCCTAAAATTAGTACGAATAAGGTAAGTTGCTGCGGACTGGTGGTGACTAAAAAGCGCACATACATATAAACATCGCTGGGTACGTCGCGGAGAGGTGTGTATGTGGAGTACATCATGGTGGCATGTAAAGGGTAAACCAATTATAGTTATTCATTATACGATTATATGTTAACTCCATTTTAATCTTAGCTTCAAAATTAATTGAGCTTTGGAAATTATGCACTGGCTTCCTCGTAAAACAAGCAAACCGATTTCATGAGTGCAAAAGAAGTTTTTCTTCTTATCTATGTGGTTACGATTGAAAAATTCAAGTCTGCCAGACGCGAACAGATTTTTTTGACACTTCCTAAAACTTCCGCGTCCAATTTTCAGGATCCTTTCGTTATATGCTATCAAATATATCTCATATATTTGATAGATCATGTATTCATTTTTGTATTTCTGATTTTCAATTTCCAATTTCGCTTCCTCGGCAAATTTTATATTACAACCAAGTCGTCTGATGAAGTCTTAATTTGGGCCTAAGTTGCATAAAATATAGCAGTATTTCAGGTTTTTTTAGGTGCGAAACTACAACTACATAGATATACCACTGTTTTAGATATTATATCGATTGGTATCATCAATATGTCAAGGGTATATGTCAATATGTTTTTTAGACTGCCAGAGCTATTGGATCACCTTAAAGGTACTTTCAAATAACAAAATTTCGCGAACCAGGAGATTTATCCAGTGGCATGAGAAGTCGCGATTGCTTCGTTACAGTACAGATCTTTCTAATGACATTTGTAAACGATTGACGAAGATCGGAAGATGTTTTCAGGTCTTCAGGTCTTTTCCTTTCAAATTTTCCTTTGATTTTGATGTCTGAGATACGAACCATTCTGCCATTTTCAAAGCTTTATGGGGTGTACTACCTCTGGATTATCTGTCAATAAATCAGTCGTTTTCCGCTGGAAAGGTGTCAGGGTGATTCTGTTTCAATTGTATCGTCTATAGAAGCCATTTTGCATTTCAAAGTTGCATTGACACTTCCCTTTTTGCATACGGTAATATTGCTTAGAAATTTCAACAATATTTTCACCGATTTTAGTTTCAGCTTCATTACGAAAATCTTTCCGAAAATATTTTTAAAACGCCTTTGTTAAACCAAGTGATTTTTTGTTTTCGAATCTTTGAGCGGACTCTTGAACTCATGAATTGAATAGTCCCGTGATTTTATTGATGATAATTTAACCAGGAGGAAGAAGGAAGAGGTTTCGTTTGAACATTCATTCATTCATCCATTTCATTTGAACGTTCATTCATTCAAAGCCAGTCCATCAAAATCAACTCACTTGAAAATCGAGCAATCGTGATTAAGTAATCGAACAATCGTGATTAAGTAAACAGCTCTGCTGAAGATTTTAGGAAACAATTCTTCCTTATCGTGTCTGTTGACGTCATTGATATGTCTTCTTTATCACTACCTTTCAGCGAGAGCTTCCGTGCCTCTTTTATGGTGAATTTTCAAATCTTTAACGTTTTGAATTGCTACCTGCAACCCTTGCCACTCTTTTCATAGTAATGTTAGTCTATATGGAAATTTTCAACATAGAGAAGGCCCAATTTCTCTTTTACCTCGCCTTTGTAGGACAATATGGAGCCAGATTTGTAACCTGTAAAACTTCCACCAACACACCATGTACATCTATAATATATCCTATCAAACTTTCGTCAGATTATCGAGAGATCTGATGACTAAGTTGGCAGCGTTTCACAGATTGCGTCCACCATTTTCAACCATCAACTGTCGTATCATACATTTTCAAAACTTAAATTGGTATACACGATCAAATATTTTTTGGGGGCGAAAGAACTTTTTATGTAAGGAGTATTGAAAGACGATATCAACGAGGGAATGAGACATGGGTCCGCACACTGACTTCCGGACAAGTTTGAGCAATGTTATATGTAGTTCTGGCGGCAAGTTGACAACTTAGTTGCAAGTCGATAGACAGAAGAGACAACCACTACAGATATAAGCTGTTACTTATTATGGGTCACACCCGCAATGGAACCTGATATCTGCAGCCATCACAAGACAGCACTCTTCGTTGCCACCATACTGTCGAAACTGCAAAATTGGAGCGAGCCAATCAATGTTGTCATAGTTACTAGCTTCTTAGTATTCTCAACCAACTGATTGACATCCGAGCTTCTGTTGACTTTTTATGATCGCAAACCAGAAATGAACTTCAAGACCTTATATACATTTATTAAATAACCAGTTTTTAAACTCCCATTCCACATGACTTACAGTCTCAACCATGAAACGTTTAGAATTGAATGAAAAGATATTTCTCTTCCTGTCTATTTTCAGGCGTCGGAATATTTCGTATACAAACCAAACCCTAGTGGGAAATTTATTGGAAAATATTGCGAAGGAGTGCATTTCTAAGAAATATCCACACTATTTCAATAAAAACGCTCTTCATCGTAGCGGATTTGACGATTTTTCCCACTGGAAACCCTGCATAATTCATTGAAAGCCCCTGTAACGACCATTCTATATTTGACATCAAGCAGCAGTTTTGAAGTACTAATGACAGTCACAGATGTATTTATGCAACCCACATTTCTTCTAATTTCTTTGACTTTTTCACAATGAGGAGAAAGGCATAAAGATTCGTATAAAAACACCCATGTAAACTTTAACACAGTGAAACGAGAGCCGAGGTTTACATCAATGTCGATATAAAAGATTTTAATAATAGCTTTAGAAATAAGTCGTGAGTCCTTCTTGTTTCATTCATATTTTGACAATCAGACAAAAAGTGCGAAATCGTGGTGTTATTCTATCGCACAATTTTCCTGGATACTTTCAGGTTGAAGATGTTGTTTGTGCATTCATATACCTTAACCTTGACTGAATTCTCGTAAAAATTGCTTAGATAGTTTGTGAAAGAAGCTACCCAACCTCGAACCCAGGATCTCTTGCCTTTTCGATATACAGAAAAGGCAAGAGACCTTGGGTTCGAGGTTGAGAAGCTACCTGCATTTTTTAAGTTTTACAAGTAGTCAAGCATCACTCGGCATGGTCGGAAAAAAAAGCTCAGTTGAAAGTCTAAGAAGAAGTCCACCATTATACCTATGCATTGCAACACGTCTTCTCCTTATACAACTACCACAATACGAAGAGAAAAAAACATTCAAGGGAAGAACAAAAATTATTCACAAACAAAACTAATATTATCTAAAACACCTAATATTTGATGTAAATATTAATTTTTTTAAAAAATCAATTGTTGCCCCCGCAGCGAGCGTAAGCGAGCGAGGAGGCATAGTAGTTTCACGAGATAGGCGAATGTCAGTTTCCGATTTTGTTCTTCATCATCATCATCATCATCATCATCATCATCATCATCATCATCTTCATCCTCCAACTTTCGTGTTGACGTTACACGGTGGAATAGAATTATTAGCTGACTTAGCTTTTTTCTCGTTTCAAAGCATGGTACTGTAAGTGGGAGACAGAATGTTTTTTCGTATCTCTTTCCTGATTTATTATTATATTATATTATGTTATTTAAAAAGTTCGTATGCTAAAATTAATTAAACATTTTTTATATTACTTTTGTGTTGTTTTAGTGAAGTGAACAACAAGGATTTTGAAGCACAGCTTAAAATCTGAAATTTTGCCAACCATACATTTTATGTTTGTATATGTTTTGGCTCTAAATCTTTCATTCAATAAATTTTATTCAATTCACTGATTTTTGGTGAATCTTGCCATTTTTATTGGATTTCTGTGTATGCAAGAAATATTACAAATTCTGGTTCTTCTTCTTTAACTGTCCTCTACAAGTGATCATGATCAATAAAACCTTTTTATATTTTTTTTCTTGCTATTTCATGTAAACGTTGGCTATTTTTTGTTTTGAATTAAAGTTTGAAACGCAAATTTCTAATGGATTTTTCGCTTTAATTTTTTTTTTTGAAAAAGTTTTTTTTTTCTTTTGGCTCTTGCATAATTTCTTTAACAAATCTTACTTTGATTATAAAATACATATCCATGTTTCAGTTCACACATTTCTTTTGTTTGTCGCATACTTTCTGATATTACTTGTTAAGCCTCATTTACACTTTTTGAAAGGTATATTAGCATCAGTGTGACATAGGCCTAAGAGATAACAAAAAGTAACAAAGCTTTGTTTGTTTTTGTTTCCGTTGTATAGGCTTGCAATGTATAGCTTGCTGTGTGTACAAATTGGAATGCTTGAGCGCGGGGGCATTTTTAGCTAAAGCTACATGCTAGTTCTATAAATAGACAGGGATATTTCAATAACAAACTTGCGACCTGTGTGATCAATTATTTTATGATTGATATTTCTCCTTGGATGGTCAGGTTTCAATTTCTACTGGATACCTTTTTAATTAGGTCCTAGTTGTCACGTGACGTGATGTCATAAGTTTTTTGGGCAAGGTGAAAAATGAAAGAGGCCAAATTTTTTGTACCATTGGAAGAACATCAAAAATAGATAAAAAAAAGGTGCTAGAACCACCATTCTGAAATTGCTTACTTTCCTATTTATTTGGCAAAAAGGGGTATTAAAAAAATCTCTGTTTGAAACGATGACACTAGCAAGAAAACCAACGTCAACTCATACAAAATTAGCAGTTGAAATTGATCCGGAGGATATAGATATTAAAGCTAGGTATGATTGACAACCGAGTAAGTGCTAGTGTCTACGTTAGGGGGCATCCATAAAGTACGTGCGCATGTTTTTCAAGAGTATTTCACCCTCACTTTCCCGCCTGTACGCAAAGCGAAGACCCGCTCCTTACCGTACGCGATTTTGTCCTAAAATAAAACAAGAAAACTAGACAGTGCTTTCGTCGAATTTATTGTCTTCTACGTCCATTTATATGGTCTATACTAACCATTTTTTTATAACGGTTTTCACTACCCAATAGTAATTCAATGAAATGAAAAGTAGACCAAAGACAGAGAGACAAAGATCGCCTTCTCCCTCAAAATTAGATCCACAAAACATCTGCATTTTACAATGAGCAGGTATATTCTTGATGTACTTTCAAGGCAAATAATTATAGCATTGCTTCGTGGTAGTTGTGGCGTATTAGCAGAGATAATTGAATCCTGGCTAAGAGTGATATTCGAACTGGAATAACCGTACAAAAGGCCATTCGGTACTCTTACGCTTCTCTAGCAACATCAAAGAGATGGATCAAAGTATTATAACAAAAATACACTTATCAGATATGCAGAATGCATGTATGATTCTGCATATCTGATAAGTGTATTTTGTTTGGTGAATCGATATAGTGATGAATAACCCTGAAGTTTTTAGTTCTTGGGCTTTCATCCGGAATGGTTGGCATTATCGTCCCCGCAGATATGCAACTAGTAGTTGACTTACCGCCAGAAATGCGTATAGTATTGATCATTGATCGCTATTGAACCTAAGCAGAGGTCACCTTAGGATGGACAGTGACCACAACCTTCTATGTCCAAAGTGTCCCATCCTTCGAATAAGGCAGCATCATATTGAACAGGTTGAATCACTGAAGAAAGCTGATGTTCATGATGTCATGATCCTTGCTAAACGTGGTTTATGTTGGTTAGGTTATATTGATCGCATGAATGACGACAGAGCTGTCAAGATCTTGCTCTTGGAGAGCTTCCAGATGGCATAAGATCAGTTGGACGCCCAAAATTGCTATAAAAAGATAACTGCAAAGGTTTATTCAAAAAGTGCTATAAAGCGGATATCTGGCGGGACACTGTATTGGATCGCCTTCTTTGGTGAAAATTAGAATTGGTGTGTGACGAAATAAATGCATTGCGGATGGAAAAGTACCAGCAAAAAGAAAAAAGAAAAGAGAGAAAAGAAAAAGACGGTAGCGATACAAATTATTTTGTTTTTTATGTTGTTGGTATAAGTACTCGATCTTAATGTCCAATTAAATTTGCACTGCCACGGTTTTTTCACAAAGTATACTATACACGACGCTTTAGATTCTTTCTCTTATTGATTGTATATAAATTTATAAATTGTATATAAATTTTCGTCACACTTTAGCAGAGGTCAAGTATTTTAAAATTTCCTTGTTCATCCTCCATTTCATCCTCGATTTCTTAACCTGCTGATGAACTTCCCAGTGGGTAAATTTGCTGAAAAATCACTGCAGATTTCTACAGAAGCATCATATTTTAGCGATAATGCTCTTCGACGCAGTGTCTTTGTTGACGATTTTGCACACTAGTTTACAGTTAATAATGAATTAGGAAAGATACTTTTCCCGCAAGGTATCGTGGCAGATTTCGATAGAAAACAAAACGCCCGTTTTGAAACTAGTCTTGAAACACCCGGCCAAACATCTCCACGTCCGACCAAACACCAAATCTTTAAGTTAAACAATTAACAAATGACTTTTCCATGGCTTCTATATGCTCGTGAATCTGAACATCTGTGAATCAGAACAATCAAATATGCCGATTTGTAATCCTTTTGTCCCACTTTGCATTCGCTTTACCTGTGTGATGGTGGGAAATATTAAGACGACACTTACATATGACCTATCTTCTTGATGACTATCGCTGACCACGCCGTATAGCAACACGTGGCCGCATATATATAAAGAGGACTGGTAACTAATACAACAACCTGCCCTGATTTATTTTCCAACCCTGACTCAATTTGTACGATAGATCAAGAACGTGGTGCGACACGTGTCACAATGGTCGCAAAATAATGAAAGAAATGGGTTTTGTAATGACGTGTGACGAATTTTACAGATATCTTATCACAGCTCTATCGAATTAAACCAAATAAGGTGAAAGTCACGTGATGTCGCTGACCTAGTTTTTCGACTATCTAAAGGGTACCCTCTTTGATGAGTCAATGACATTATACATAACGAATCAAGTACGTAATTAACTTAAGAAGAACCGATATTTCATTCAACAATACATGCTAACATAAAACATTCACACATTCGATCATCTCTGCTGCATTATTTCTTCACGTTCCGTTGATCGCGGTTCTTGTCACGGCTATGGATACCATTTCTTCCCACGTTTAAACTACGTAGCTAAAATTTAATGTTGAATTTTAGAATTCGAAAATGATCTCAGAAAATGAATTCCTACACCGGAATCAAGAAAAACCCTTACCTCGTTGAGAATTTTGTCTGCTTCGCTCTCGATATATACCCGTTTGTCCCCCACTTGTTTTTTTCCATTCATGACACCTGTAAAGGCTCCCGTTTGCAGGCAAATGACGTTGCTTGCTAGCAGGATGACGAAAAGGAAAAAAAGGTAGCTCTGTTTCATCTTGGCGCTGGCTCCTGTAAATTTCAAATGAATGATTGATCGAGGAAGAAACAGACAGAGTCATTCAAAGTAAAATTAAACTTTATACATGCATTAGTTTGGTTTTTACGGAGGAAGTCTTGTGTAGACATTAGTTTTTAAAAGCAATATTTTCTCTGCTTTATTAGAATTCAACTTTAATGAGCTGCTTGATATTAATAACAAGTTTGAATGATGTCATAATGTTGTGCAAAAATCTTTGTTGTCACTTGAAAATCTAATTTTTCGTCATGATCGTCCCCCCGAATTTGAATAATTATGCAAATATATGACTGTTACACTATTATATGTTGCACTCAACCGATTACATCATTTTTCTATGCAAATTGAAAATTTACATATATTTGTCAAGTCAAATATTTACTTCAGCTAACGAATGGTCTTACTACCATGCAACTGAAACTAGCTCGCTTTCATAGAAATGAAGAAACTAAGAAAGAACCTAAGTCCGAAGTTGCCCATGACACCACGGGGAAAATAACGGCTTTTAATTTAAAAACCAGGATGAGAAATTGCCCAGATAACATTACAATTAGGTCACATTCCTCTGTCAAATTACCCCAGTAATTGATGTACTACAACCTCGTACCTAGGGTTTGTCTTTTTATATACGGTATATCGAACAGGCAAGAAGCCCTGGGTAGGAGGTTGTAGTTTCCTGTGGTGGGGGAGGGGGTTGCGGGGGTTAGAGGAAAACGTTTTGCAAGATTTAAACAGAAAAAATGATAGCTATAAGTGACGATGGTTGTAATAGTTACTTCTTATTATTTATCCATGAATTAATTTTAAAGAAATTTAGTTGGAAAACAGTAACACTATGACACATAGATCGAAAATGTATTAACAATAGTCCAATCAATATATACAAAATTTTATAGCAATTTGAAAATTTAGTCCAAAAAGGGCCAATATTCCCCCCATCTTGACTAAATTATGAAAAACGAACTCATTTCGAACTCAGTATACAACGGTACACTTAATCAACAGTGCTCTTCATCTCAAGAGTTTTTAAGAGACACGGAAATTTCGTGAAAATTTGGTCCAAATTAGGCCCAAGCTTTATTTTTAAAATTCAACATAGTCAAATAGAGTGATTTTCACTGTTGAACTTTCAAAGTAGTCACAACTTGATTTCCTGTCGTGTATAACACCTGATTGAAAAACACGTCATTTGTATATCAAAAAGGCAAGAAGCTCTGGAAACGAGGTTGAAAACAGGAGTTCTTCTTTTTCGATATAAACATCTATTTGTTCTAATATTGTTCTAATTTTTGAAAAATGAGAACTTTATTTTTCATTTAGTTTCCTTTTATTGTAAGGAACTTTAAATTCGTTGATACTAAAGAATTTATGTTTCCTGTGAAATTCGACTCTGATTTTTAACGATTGCGACGTTATTGAAAAAAGTTATTAAAATCTACAATCTTGAAATGAAGAGCCCTGGGGATGAAGTGTTCCGTAGTAGCAGGAAAAAACCGGTGTGGTATCACTATACGCACCATGATCAACATTGAGGGTTTTACATCAGCATGTACACTATGAGTAGTGGTGTAAAGAGTGCGTACAAATTTTTGACGCCAAAGTTTTGAAACACACTGTATATTAATTAAATTTAAATATAGATAAGCTACACTTTAATCAAGCATTCCCTAAATGTTTTAATAGCCCCCTGGTATTAGGCAAGCGAGTAAAAAAACATCGAGAACACAGTTGCAGTCGAGATTTTTTCCAGTACAACAGCATTCTAATAATACGCCCGGGGGTCCTAATTAAAAGATATTAATTGGATCTCTGTGTATGCATGAAAGCCATATTACAAATTGTCGTTCTTCGTGTTTTCCTTCTGTCCTCCAAACCTAGTGTGATCATGATCAATAAAACCTTTTTATATTTTTTTCTTGTTTTTTTTATAACTTTGGCTATTTTTTGTTTTGAATCAAAGTTTGAAACGCAGATATCTGATGGATTTTTCGCTTTAATTCTTTTTTGAAAAAATGTTTTTTTTTTCTTTTGATTCTTACAGAATTTCTTGAACAAATCTTAATCTTAGTTTGATTATAAAATACGTATCCATGGTTTCAGTTCACACATTTCTTTTGTTTGTATCAAATACTTTCTGATATTACTTGTTAAGCCTTATTTACACCTTTTGAAAGGTATATTAGCATCAGTGTGACTTACGCCTAAGAGATAACAAAAAGTATCAAAGTTTTGTGCATATTTTCATCTGTTTATAAGTGTAGATCTATTTGGTTTGCATATTCCAAGTTGGTTTTGAAATACCGCCACCACTACACTTTGCCACAAGGTTACACTAGTCATTAAACTATTTATTGTATTGTAAGACTTTTTAACCATTGTTTCATATGAACAATTAATTGTTCTTTTAATTGAAAAAGTTATCCTAAAGAAAGTTTAACTCAATTCTAATGTAAGTGAAAAACAGTGAAGACCATCCGTCAAGGAGTTTTCAAATCTGATCTGCCATTTCAAAATGATCATGTTCGCAATTTCTCTTGTTTTTATTGAATTGAATTGAATTGAATTGAATTGAATTGAATTGAATTGAATCGAATAATTTATTTAACGTTTACACCAACAAAATTAGAACAAAAATTGTAAAAAGTGAAAATATTTAATTTTGGCATATTTTGCAACTGTACCGCTTACTAAGGTTCAGTTTTCTGATTGATGATTTAAAGGAACTTACATTGTTCTCAGAATCTTTAACCCAATCCGGCAGAGAATTCCATAGTAGACTTCCACGAAATATGAAGGAGGACGTATCAAATTTTGTTGTTCTCGTAGCAGGCAGTAACAAAAAATCATCAGTGCGAAGATCATACTTAACTTGTTTAGGAATAAAAAAATCCTGCATGAAGGCCAATATTGGCTTTGGTTTTGAAAATTTCGGTGACTAAAAATTGTAAGTGAAATTCGTGGATGCTGGAGGTTTCTGCTAGAGTGAGTAATTCTGTGTAGCTACTTTCATAATCTAGGAGTAAAGCCCTAAGAGATCGTTTATGTATTGTTAAGTATGCGGTTTTGTTACAGAACATCCATATTACCGGGGCATAGTTGAATAAATAGACCGTCAGTGTTATCGCAACCAAGTATCATCATTTGAAATTTCGCTGGGTTCGCTAAGCTGGTTTGAAGTAAACCAGTCGAGTACGATAGAAAGATCACTTTTAAGTGAAGTCATAACACTATTAATAGTGTCAGCGCATTTATAAATTGTGTTATCGTCAGCGAAATTACAGAGATCTGTGTTAAAAATAAAATGAAAAATATCATTAAGAAAAATATTAAATATAAGTTGTCCTAGTATCGACCCTTGTGGTATTCCAAGTTCAATTAATAGCCATTCACTAAGCACTTGACCAACTTTGGTACATTGGGAACGACCTGACAAATAATGTTTTATCAATTTGAGACTATCCTTCGTAAATCCATATGCGTATAACTTAGCTATTAGTAAATCATGAGGGATGCTGTCAAATGCTTTGGAAAAATCCATTAATATAGTACCAACGACTCCCCCTGTATCGAGACATTGTTTCCCAATGTGCTATAAGTCGAAGGAGTGCATGTTGGGTACTATAGTTTCGTCTAAAACCACATAAAAACGGTGAAAAAATATTTTTAAAATAATTTGATATATGTAAAGATAAAATCTTTTCGTAAATTTTAGAAAATAAAGGTAAAATACTAATTGGCCTATAATTATCAACAAGAGTTTTGCCCCCCTTTTTGAAGACGGGTGTGATTATCTCCCTTTACTCTTGTTCTCTTCAAAACAATAGAAATGACGTCATAAAACATTGCTAGTTCTTTAAATGACCGTTGGCCGATTAAATAGTTTTTTAATTATCGGGTTTGTCCTGAAGTTCAATTGATGCCATCATGTCAACTATTTGAATGAAGGGTGTTATTTTATGCCTGTTTCAATGCAATTAAAAGTTACAAGTGTTATGACTGAAGCCTCAATGCTACTCGTCTCGTGATCATAATGCGAGACAGTTCTAAAACGATTTTGAGTGAGCGTTGAAAAGCTTTGAGGCTTCCTAAAAAACTGGCTTTGTCGAAATATTTAAGTATATAAGTATGCCACTTACCAGGCCCACAATAAACTAAAACATTTGTTTTCAAAAATTTGTTTTTTTCCCTTTGTACAGCCTGCAATGTATAGCTTTGCTGTGTGTACAAATTGGAATGCTTTAGCGCGGGGGCATTTAGCTAAAGCCACATGCTAGTTTTATGTTTATCTCATTTTTTGGCAAAGTTATTTTTCGAAATATAACAAATTTTATATGAAGAGAAAGCCCTTGAAAAATTCTTTCCAACGCCGTATTTTTCCTTCATGAAATGGAGAAGGATAAAGAATAACCGAAGAAAGAAAATATGAAACCGATCGTTAAATTTTTAAAAGTCAATTAACCAATACAACGCATTAAAGCCTGGTTCAGACCTGACGTTTACGACGATTACGACGATTAAAAAAAATATCAATTGTCGTAATCGCCAATCACCAGGTCTGAACACTCTCAAGTATCTCAAAATACTAATTTCAAAATTGTTTCAAACACACGATACTTCTTTCCCTTGTAAAGTTTGAATTTCTTTGTAAAATTTGAAGCACGTGCCATCACGATCTTAAAACAATAAAATTGACGTAAAATTCAATAGATTTTTACATACAATAGAGCGACTACGACGATAAAATATAAAAAAACCCTGATATTTTGGCGTCGTAAACGCCAGGCGTTTATGACGATTACGAAGATTACAAAAGTGTTCACATTAGACGATTACACTAAATTTTAATCGTCGTAATCGTCGTAATCGTCAGTAGTCAGGTAAATAAGCACAACGATACTTCAAATGGTGATTAAAGCATATAAATTGGCACAGTTATAGAGAATCAAATTCTACTTTAAAAAATTGACAGATCCACCTGAAAAAGTCACGTGACTGCTGACTTCAGCACTTTTTTTGTTGAAATATTTTTTTTCGAAAATGGCAATGTTTTACATATCGTTGGAAAGGAAATTTAATTCTGAGCAAAAGTCTCAATGCAACCACGGTCTGAAAATGACGTCATCAAACGTTATTGACGTTCGAAACGCCAATGATGACGTCATAAATTTTTGATGAAAAATGAGTTTTTCAAAATACCTTAACCTATACATCGTTAGAAAGGAAATTTAATTCTGTGCAAAAGTCTCAATGCAACTACGGTCTGAAAATGACGTCATCAAAAGTTATTGACGTTCGCAACACCAATGATGACGTCATCAATTTTTTGTGAAAAATGAGTTTTTCAAAATACATCGTTGGAAAGGAAATTTAATGGCGAGAAAATGTCTGAAAATCAATTACAAAAGAGTTATAGGCTGTCAAATACCGTGGCTGATTCGAACAACATGGTTTTGTTTTTAAAACAATAAAAATGATGAAAACTAAAATATGCGGCCGCACGTTTAAAATATGCGGCCGCACGTTTAAAATATGCGGCCGCACTTTATAATATGCGGCCGCACTTTAAAATATGCGGCCGCACGTTTAAATATGCGGCCGCACGTTTATAATATGCGGCCGCATGTTATAAGGTGCGGCCGCATATTATAAACGTGCGGCCGAACGTTTAAAATGTGCGGCCGCATATTTTGATGACAGGATGTTATTTCTGAGCGTTTTCTATTAAACATGGTCTGGAAACTTTACACTACAACTTGATGGCTTATAATTATGAGGTCTGTCGAATTAAAATCTACAGCATCGTCAGCATATTTTAAGTTACAAAATATGGCGTCGTATGTGAAGGTATGTTGTTGTTGGAGATTAATATTACAAATGTGCTCATACTACTTGAGCTTCGGTTTGATGTGGAAGTAATACTCCACCAAACTATCGTATCAACAACCCCCATTGTGAAATGAAATGTATGCTGTAATGTGGTGTTTCAAATAATTTCTATGGACAGGGAGTCAACAACTTGTGAATTCTTTCGACACTGAGATTTACTGACCAGAAAAGATAAAAATATAGACTAGATAAATATATTATTTAAAGCCATCGACGAAATATGCAGCCGCACGTTTTAAATATGCGGCCGCATGTTATAAGGTGCGGCCGCATATTATAAACGTGCGGCCGCATATTTAAACGTGCGGCCGCATATTTAAAACGTGCGGCCGCATATTTAAACGTGCGGCCGCATATTTTAAAGTGCGGCCGCATATTATAAAGTGCGGCCGCATATTTTAAACGTGCGGCCGCATATTTTAAACGTGCGGCCGCATATTTTAGTTTTCATCATTTTTATTTGTTTAAAAATAAAACCATGTTGTACGAATCAGCCACGGTAGTCAAAGTACACTCAGAAAGTCAGTTTTATTTAAACTGAAATATTGTATCCTCTTTAAACAGTTTTGATAATAATAATAACAATAATAATGAAATAAACCGTTTTGTTTAGATTTCAAATGAAAGCTACATCATATACAACCCATCAATACATCAACACATAAGTCAGTGCACCCTAGTCCTTGGCGTTTGCAACAACATCTTTTTGTGCATTTCTTTTTGCAGCCACATTTGGTTAGCTCGTAACAAGATTTTGAAACTTCAGGTGCCATTGTCCAAATTGGATATGCCCTTCCTTCCATGATTTCCCAACCATAGTTTTTTATATCGAAATCTGTTATCTGCTTTGTTGTTGCCATTGTCAAAATCCTTATTGAAATAAAGTATATTATTAAACAATCAAATATCAGTTTAGGTTTATTTTACAGTTGGTATTTTTAAGATTCAAGAATGCAAAAACAAAATTGTGGAGTTAATCCATTAGTTATATTTCGCATAAAATTTGTTTGTTAACTGTGACAATTTTCGTGTTCGTGTACCTACTTTGTAAAACAGCCCCTTTGATATGTTGTTCCAAAGCACCTTTTGTTGGTGGAATGCCCTCAACTGCTCTTCCTTTCTTCGTGAAGAGATCTCTTCGACAATCGTTAACCTTGTTATACTTGTACGGTCATATAATAAAACCACAAATCTTTCAACATTTGCACAATCCTCTTTTGAAATATCGCAGTCACTTCAGGATAAATCTCCCACACCTTCCATGCTGTTTTCTTTCCTCTCCCAGAAAATATTGATACTGTGTTGCAAAGTCAAAGAAACCAAAACGGCAATGCACTACAAATTTCTTCACCCAAATTTCTGGCATAGTCATGAATAGGTAACCATCTCTTGTGCTGACCAACACCTATTTCAACCCATAGCTCTTCGAGATTTAAGTCATAGGAGTGGTATAGTGCTATTACAACAACATCAGTGTCCACAGTGAAAATAGATAATTTGTTAACACCATTATTTGAAGTATGTAATGCATGTAAAAAGAGGCGAGGGTCTGCTTCTTCGTGATGGCAAAGTTGTAAGTTTGATAAATTCATATCATTTGAGTTAGAAACAACGTTCTCTGAAGTAGTAACTATAAGCATGGTCTGATTTCCAGTTGATGCTATTTGGGTTGCAATCATTTTAAACAATTCTGTTTTGTTATCGTCATTACACATGAAATCTTGAAACTTTTTCATTATTGGTGTTTCCTCTCGAACAGCTACTCGTATTCCTTGGCCTCTGTTTTCCCTTGTTTGTCCTTTCAAACTTTGCTTATTGTAGCCGTCAAAAATAATATCCAGCCGTTGAACTCTCTGTGAAATCGACACAACTTTCTCAAGAAGCTCTGATTTGCAGTACTCGCCTAGTGTTTTCGAAGACTTTGGACCAAAAATATTGACAAAAGCTGCACCATCAACAATTTTCATTTGGACCTCAGGTGGTGTGAAACTTGGTTCTTGTACTTCTTCAAGGCATTTCAGAAAGTCTGACTTAGCAGCACATTTTCGTAAGCGACCATATTCAGATACAGAAACAGGATATGCATGATTCTCATGAGCAAAGAAGTTTTCAAGATCTCCTTTTCTTGACTGACAGGCAACGTATAAACTTGCACATAATCGTCGATCTGCATCTAGACTTACCGTCTTTTGCTTGATTTTTGTTGTCGCAATGGAATTTTTATGGCGAAATAAGGGAAGTTTGTTTTTCTTTATAATTTCCAATTATTCTTTAGGTTAGGTAGGTTGTCATCTGTTTCTTTCCAATGATTTCTGCCTGCACCACAGATGTTGTTGCTTCAACGTTGAAAAATCTGCTTTGAAATAAACTGATTTAAAGAGTCCCCAGTTTCTTCAAAAGGATTCCCGAACTCCGGAAAGGCTGCTGTCAATGACTCTTTCTCCTTCACAAATCTCTGATCAAATAGCATTGTATCTTCATGGTGATGAGTTTTACTATTTCTTGCGGATTCGTGTAGCATATCACTGTTGAAAGGTCCAGCTATAGCCCATTTCAATAATGCGTCTTCGTTTTCAAGGATTCCAATGGCACCACCATCAATTTTCACGATCTTATTATTTTGTTCGTGTGCTTGATCAATGCCCATTCGAGAAAACAATCTTCCAAACTCATTTTTAACCAAAAATTGATGACGTAATCAATGGTGTTTCGAACGTCAACAACTTTTGATGACGTCATTTTCAGGCCGTGGTTGCATTGAGACTTTTGCTCAAAATTTTAAGTTTCCTTTCCAACGATATATAAAACATTGCCATTTTCGAAAAAAAATATTTCAACAAAAAAAGTGCTGAAGTCAGCAGTCACGTGACTTTTTCAGGTGGATCTGTCAATTTTTTGAACTAAAATTTGATTATCTACATTTGTGCCAATTTTTATGCTTTAATCACCTTTTGAAGTATCATGGTGTTATTTTAGCATTATTAACTTCACTACAGGTCTGAACTATAAAATCAATTTGAAAACATGTCAAATATCAAAAGACTTTACGCTTACATAATTTTTACGACCATCGGGGTAAACTTCTCACAGCAGAGATAAAGTTGAAATCTTTTATTTCAATGAATTCGATAAGTCATTAAATCTTATGATAATTGACTTTTAAAAATTTAACGATCGGTTTCGTATTTTCTTTCTTCGATTATTCTTTATCCTTTTCTATTTCATGAAAGAAAAATACAACTTTGAAAAGATTTTTTCAAGGGCTTTCTCCTCATATATAAACTTTGTTATATTTTGAAAAATAACTTTGCCAAAAAATAAGATACTTTTTCTGTTTCCAATCATTTTGAGACACATATCTAGTCGTGATTCCTTTCTTTTGTTCTATTATCATCCTTTTTACAGTTATCGTTTTAGTCACGCATCTAGGCACTTTGTTTCTCTCTTGGGCATTTAGTATTCCTCGTTTTTCTTTCGTCTCTAGCTGCATATAAGGGCGTATGTGTTTGTGTGTGAGTGTTGTGATATTATAATATGTTCTGTCAGTGTTTGGTGGTAGCCGTGGGAGTGGTTTATAAACAATGATTTAGCAAGTATATTTTATGTGGAATTTATGTATGGATATATTAGCTAGCTTTTGCCAATACTTTGTGAAATATGTTTGACTGTGTGGCACATTTCTATTTTGCAGTGCATTTATTCTCTATTTCAGTGTTTGTTTGCGTCTCTTATTTAGGCTTCGTGTGCCACACGTTGCAGTTTTGTTTTAGTTCCTTGGTATTCAGGCCCTTCGTTTTGTTGCCTAGTTCAATGCTAGTTTTAGTACCTTACACTGTCATTCGCTACACCTAGGTTTCTTTGTTTATGTTTGTGTCTAATTTAGTCTTTGTATATTTCTTAGCCTGTGTTCAATACACTGAGTAACACCAAGACCTGGGCCTCGGTTGTGTTGTTTCGTGTGAAACTCGGGGGCTCCAATAATCCATAAAATAAGTGAAACATGAAAAATCTTTTCACTCGAAACATGGAATTCGAGCAAGCTGATCTGATTGCTGTAGCAAACAACGATACAACTGTTTATCGACTGAGAAAGTTGTGTATGCACAAGTGGAAGATCCTGTCGATCCTGATGACTGCACGTTGTCTTTATCCAAACTTGAAAGAACATAATAAAGTATTTGGTTTAAAAGGTATTTTATAGCTACATCTTTTGTTGATGGCTATTTTAAAAATATTACAAAGTAACTTAAATTAGCAAGACGGATTTGATTTGTTAAAAAAGAGGATTGGAATAAAGTAAAGGAACTCTTCAACTTACTTAAAAAAGACGCAAGTTTAATGTTCAGCCATGAAGTTGGTGTACAATTTATCAAACCCAGTGGGCAAAATCGTCACTGCGATGAAGAGCATCTTCTTTGAAATAGCGTGAATATTTCTACAGAATCGCACTCCTTCGGGTTATCAACGAATTTCCCTACTGGGAACTAACTATGAATGAGATAAGAAACATTTGCTGGCAATCAATGCAGATTTTCCGAAAATTATCCTAACAAACTTTGATGGAAAAGAAAAGCTCATTACATTTGTTTAAATACAAGAATTCAATTTCATTCTTCAAACTTGCGACGGATAACTTCTTTTGATTGTAATGTACTTATTTATAAAGGATAGATTTAATATTTATGTAATCTATATTCATTTTGTGCATATACTTCACATTTCTCTATTCTACAATTCCTTTCATGAGATATTTTCCTTATTTATGACGTACTTTTTACACCTTCGCTTTCGTCATTGTGTTATTGTCAAATTCCAATGATAACCGATAAATAATAGTTCAAAAGATAATAACGACAACGCTTAGTCGAGTTCCATTCTGTTCTGTTAATAATCAATATTCGGCAATGTGGGTTAAGAACTTTCATTCTTCAATATCAAAAGAAAATTGAAAAGCGTCGGTTAGAAAGCGAGACAATACAAAAAAAAACATAAAAAAGGGAATAAATTTAAGGAAAAAGCCTACATTACAAAGAAACCGGCAGACTTTTCTTTCGCTAAAAAATTGGTTGTTGAACGAAGCCATGCACTTTAACAAATTACTTTCTTAAAGCGGAATTGATACTGATACATTTTTTACTTTTTGCCTGTTACCCAGCCAAATTGAATTGTCGAGAGGGGACAAACCAAGGTTTAAAAAGGTGGAATAAACGTAATTTGAGTCAATGGGCTTGATTTTCATCATAAAACACAAATACCCTTATGTTACAATGAAATTACTGTGGCATAGTGTAGTCGGACCTTTATCTCGTGTTGACAAGTAGTAGGAGAACATGGTAGTTTTTATTACGAGAGGAGAATTGAAATGATGGAAACAGATTGAGGTATTTGACAATCTATTGTTTAGATCATTCAATTACCCTATTATGAGATTAGCTAAATTTAAAGTAAGTATTCAATTTGTTCTTATAAATTTTATATCAACGGAATCCTTATCTTTTTGTCTTTCTAATGATGTACTTTTTGTAGGAAATGGAAAAGTAGAAGAAGAGAAAATCGAAAAATAAGTTTAGAAAAAACTCATTAATTTCTTAACGAACACTTAAGGCAAATGTTTTTTTTCATTTATTTATTTTACCAGTAAACAGTAAATATTTTTTATGCAAAAATACACGATGGCTAGGAGACCCTCACAATAGTCAAAACTAAACGGAGGTGAGGGCCTGCCACCTAATATAAAACATAATTATAATAATAATAATAAACATTTATCCGCTTTAGAGTAGAAAATGAAGGAGCATTAGTATTGATCTAAAAGAAAGGAGGTCACTGGCGATTTCAGATCCGACACAGTCAAGCTCGGAAGCTCCAGTAAACCCAAATTTTGACCACAAGTGAAATAAGGAACTTTCTGAATCTGAAAGTATTATAAAGGAGGGCCGGCGGAAGCACTACGCAGGACTTTTTTTCTGTCTAGATAGCTTTTTAGTTTGTTTATATTGAAAAAAAAAAAAAAAAAAATCTGAAAAAAAATCTAACCATGGATTCATTTTTGTTTCTTTTTTGTCATATTTTTTCTTTTTCTTTTTTTACAAAACCGATTTTCATGCAACTCTATTGAAACCGCAGTTGCAAATGTTTGAAAAAGATATTCCCGAAATAACTGACGTAAATTTCACAGATACTGTGAAATATTTGAAAAATATTTATGAAAACTTCACGTTGGTTAAAGAACGCTTCTATCCGAAGTGTTTCGTCTCGCAAAATTAAATTTGACGTGTTCAGTAACAAATACTACAAGTGAACGATCATTTAGTGCACTACGCCGTGCGGAAATGTACCTCTATAACTCAAAAACGTCTGAATCATGTCATGGTTTTACACGTTCATAAAGATCGAATAGATTCGTTGAACCTCGTTAATATAGCCATTGATATAGCCAATGGTTCTCAACACCGTCTTTCCATATAGGGGCAATTTCCAGTGACTGATTTGAAAATAACACAGATTCTTTGTTAAATCCAAATCTACACAAATATCTATATAGGATTATATAGAACATCTCTATAGGATTATGTTTTGATTTTCATCGTTTTGTATTAAAGAACAACACAATGTAGAAATCTGGTAAACAATGTTTATTCACTTGTATTGCGAAAAGGTTATGACTTTAGATGATTCGCCCGAAAATTCGTTGTCATAGAAAACATTGTGTTAACAGCATTCGTTTATATAATAAGATATAACAAAACAACATAGTCACTTTCGGAAATATTACTTTCGGTCAAAAATTGATAGCTGTTTTAAAGGCTTAAAAGTTTAAAATTTTCTTCGTCGCCCAACCACAATGGCCGACAGTTTTCCAGTATGTCATTTGGTTTGGCCGCACAACTTTTAAAAGGCTTCCGCCGGGCCTTCAGAAGGAAGTTTAGAGTTCAAATACTGGTGAACGAAAAGAATATTGAGCAATTTAACAAGATCAAAAATATTTAAGATTTTGAGATTTGAAAACAAAGAAGAAAATGGAGAACGAGGAGGCGAAAAGGAGATAAGCCTAATGTCACACTTTTGGAGTATGAGCATCCTGCGAGAAATGTTGTTTGGATACAGACCCCAGAGTCGACAAGCATACCTGAAATGTGAGCCAAAAGTGCATGATAAATATTGATTAAAATAGGCTGAGGTACATTATGCCGGATTTTAGATAATGCACCGTTTGTTATTCTAAGCTTTTTGGCAAGCTCAGAAATGTGAGAATTCCAAGTTAGGTGCTCAGCAAAATGAACATCTAGTTATTTAAGACTAGAACTAGGATTCAGCTTGTTCCCACCCAAAAAGAGGTCAAGGTTGTCAACGAAAGTCTTACGTCTGTTTCTGAATAGAATGTGTTCCGTCTTCGCAGAATTTAGTGCAATTTTAATAGCATTGAGCCAGTCATTCAAAAGTGACAAACCAAAATTAAGAGTTCGACTAAGACGATCCAAACAGTAGCTATCCAAATTGAAAAAGGTAAGTGTCATCAGAGAAATGAGTTACTTCTGAAAACTCAAGAGCTGAGTGCAGGTCATAATTCAAGAATAATAGCCATATCTTAATTGTTTTAAGGTGCAAAATCTTTTATACCGTTCAGGGTGAAATACACTATCATTTTCCAATGATAATTTTCCAATGATATATTCCAATGACACCAAAGATTAAATTTATTTTGAGCAGATACACTATCATCCAAAATTACAAACATGGACTCTGAGGAAGAAACAGCAGCTGCTGTCGTTGTTTATATTTTGTCAAAAATAGAGAGTCGAACTCGAACCATGGAGGTATAAAACAGAAGGAGAACGAACTCTTATTTTTCTATTATTCAGATAATGACTATTCTATTCATTGCGGTATCACTTTGATGTCATCCGTGATGCGCTTTCGGCTGGTTGTCGGTGAAACGAATACTTTTTTAAAAATTAACAACAATTTAAAAACCAAATATCATCCATTATAACAACGGATCAACTTGCTGCATAGTGACAAGCAGATTATCAAACCTAAAGCTTCCTTGAGAAACAAATGAAACTCTATGTTTTTATACAGAGTTGAAGATATCGCGTAATTCATGTATAAGTTCCAATCTACATATCTTCTGACTTAAATGCGCCTCGATAGTGCCGCGGTACGTGCAAAAGCTTAGGATTATTCTCTCTTCAAAAACTGAAGCTCGGCGAAACTGCTTGAGGGGATCACGAGATATATAGACCTAAAGTTGCAATGTTTTCGTTGCATATTTGTGACGTTTTTGCATAATTCTCCCAATTCCTACAGATTATGCATGCTAAGAACTTTACCCTAACGATCTTTAATCACATTGGAGAATTGATATGAACGAAATTTTCACGCAAGAACGCCAAAATTATAAAAATTATGCAAGATGATAGCAATTATATGTTATTACACACTGAGGACTTAAACAATGCAGCGCATCACGGATAGTACAATAGCAGATTTTGAGTTCGTTCTCCTTCTGTTTTATACCTCCATGCTCGAACGTAGGAGACAAAAACAAAGAGGTGAAGCCATGGCTAAAATAGACGAAATGAACTTGGTAATTCCTCGCTTTCTCATTCCTATCCTTGTAGAATGGGGATTTGACATCCCATAAACTTGACTGACTTCTCCAAATTTCCTTGAAATTCTCCATTGCTTCTTGTATCAAAATAATTGTTTTCGTTTCTGTTTACATCTTAATCACAACGCGTGCAATGAAAATGTGAGCGAAAACAATAGATTCGATTCAATACCATAGAAAAAATGACATTGAAAAAGGTGAACATGTTCATTGAAAATGAGAGTGTAAAAAATGACATTTTTTTCTGAGAAAAACTGTCATTTTTCAATGTTAATTGGAAAATTATCATTGGGAAATGATAGTGTATATGAAATTTGATACTCTCAATTAAAGCAATTGCTTACGTATATTCAAACGTGCGAAACATTGGCTTTGTTAAAGTGAAAGCGTTAAAAAATTGTTATGTAACTTTTTTGTTTTCGCAAATTGCTTTGGCAACTTATTTTTTTGGTTTTCTTTTTCTTTTAATTTCCTACAAAAAATACACCACGAGATATTGACATAAAATTTATAAGAACAAATTGGATTCTTACTTTAAAATAACATTTCTTGTTTTCACTTTTTTGAAAAACCCTGTAAAATAGTTCATTATCTTCAAAAAGAAAATGAATTCAACTTTTTCAATGCAATACGCGTATCGAAACCTTTTTCAACAAAAGAATAATTCTAAATAATTATCTCGAGAACCTATCAATGAAGTCAAAGCGATACATGCTGATGCGCGTATCAAAATACAGTTTGTTTCAAAAAGTTGGAATCAAAAAATATTATCGCAGTTTTTGAAGGAAATATCCAATTAATTTTTATAAATTCTTTATCGATGAAACCCGTATCTTACGGTCTTTCTCATGATGTATTTTTGTAAGAAATGGAAAAGTCGAAGAAGAGAAAATCGAAAAAATAAGTTTGGAAAGACTCATTGATTTCTTAACGATCAATTATGACAAAAGTTAACAGTCATACAATCTTTATTGTTTTATCTTTATTGTTTTAAGGTTCAAAATCTTTTAAACCGTATGTGACATTTGAGACTCTCACTTAAAATAATTGCCTACGTAAGATTTCTTCAAACTTGTTCAACTTATTCAAAATTGTTATGTAACTGTTTTTTGTTTTCACAAATTGATCTTATTGTTGAGCATCTTTATTGAAAAATTAATGGGATATTTCCTTCTTCGATAATATTTTTTGATTGCAATTTTTGAAACACACTGTACATAAGTGAATATATCCCTTTAAACATGTTAATACCTATTGTTTCACTAATTACATTTCTTATTACTTAGTAATATTTACTTATTATTTCCATTTCGCAGTGACCAACTTTAAAATCTTTAGAACGAGGCGGTACTTGTTGGATAAGCCATAACACAATGTAAAACAGAAATTAGGGAAAAAGCCTATTTCGCCGTTTTTACGAAAAATTGAGAAATCAAATTCCGCGAATTATCAGTGTTTTTTTGCGAACTACGAAATTCGATTCAGCGAAAATGTAAAAAAAATATTCTTTCATGGCCAAAGAGTCCCTTTACGAGATAATGGTTAGCTGAAAAAGCATTTAAAATCTGAGATTTTTGAGTGACATCCTAAAAAAAAATTTCATTATCATTCCCGGTAAAATATTATTTCGCTCATCCACTGCGAAAAATCAACTTTTTACCTTCTCCCGAACCGCCAAAATTGGAAAAATTTAGCAGTTTTTTCGAATCGCGAAAATTTCTTTCCCGTGAAAATTTCTGACAATGAAATAATGGGGAAAACTTGCATCAGATGTTTTTGCAGATATATTCAAGAAGATGACCAACAAAAAAGTGTTTGTTGTCGAGAGACACAACAAACATTAAACCTAGTTATTTGAAGAAAAGAGTTGTGAGAAAATAGAACGGTGCATGTTGTTATACAAAGAGATTCAATTTTATGTGCCTACAGAAAACATTGATTGAAATCATTTGTGACTCCAATAACGCGATTTTTTATAATGAAAATTATTTATAAGCAACATCAGTTCTGTGATATAATTATAAGCAATAATAAAATGAGATCAGATCAAATCATATTGAGGATATATTAGCCTTAAAAATGTCATGCCAAACAAATATTCTTGTTTCTTTTCATATCTTCGAGTCTTCTAACCCATTTGCTAAAAATGAACTGACTGGACTTTATATGGAAAATAAACTAAAAATATAAATAATACTAGCGCTTTAGAGCAATATTAAAAATTGTGTATTTTGTTTTGCAAAAAGTCGTTATGATAATGGATGAATTCAATGTGTAATGTGAATAATAAATGAATTTATTCAGGGGCGTAGCAAGACATTTTGAGTTGGGGGGGCTCAATAAATCTCTATTGTTGAAAGAGGCCCCACCATGGTTGGGGCTGTTGCGCCAAGAAATGTTTTGAAAAATACTACCTCTAGATTGCCTATAAAAGCACTCAAAATCTATAATTTCAACATGATTTTCAATTTTTAGGAAAGGCAAAAACAAATTTCTCATAATTGACAAAAAAGTTGGGGGGGGGCTCAAGCCCCCAAGCCCCCCCCCCCCCCCCCCCCCCCCCCCTAATTCTACGTCCTTGTTATTATTTTCAAGTCATTCGAAATTCGAGATGAGAGCGAAACACCACGCCATGCTGATTGGTGCTGCAGTGGAGCATGCCAGTTCAGATTCCACCATCTTTAGTCAAAAGTAATAATTCTCCGAACACGTCGAGTTTTTACAATGCACGCGATGATCATGGAGCATAAAATTGCATTGTATTTTGTGATCGTATTTCAATAGTTCTAAAACAAGACTGTAAATGAGTGCTACTTAAAGGCCATATTGATTCAAATCCATAAGCCGATCGGAGGTGACAGTCCATCTTCTTGATAATAGATCTGGGAACTTTGCTAGTGGTTTTGTTATGTCAACCCACTTAATTGGAAGTTAATATTGACAATCATCCTTACTCTCTATTTTCAGAGTAGCACTTTTTAATGATAAACATGGTTGGTATTTCTGATGATGTTGGTATGACTGGTGTCAAAGATGATTTCGAAAAACAACTAAATGGAATCATTGACAAACAGCTCGAGGAAATTGGTTTTGCAGATTTGTGCAGAAGGTAAAAAGTTTAACATATTACCTGTAATATTACATCTCCTTTAAAATCAAAATTTGTTTGCTGGTAAACTAGCAGTCCTATTGTTGCCCTACATTAGGTATCTTTTTGTATAGTGTTTGTTAATCGATTATATGTATTATGTTGATGTGATGTGTTCATAAATAACTGAAGCAAAAGCAATTTTGCACTGGTATATATTCTGTCTGTAGTCAATACCTAAAATAATTTCTTTGGTATGAAGTATGCATGACAGGGTTTCAGATTAGTTTCAATAACAATTTTTCTTGAGGCCTATTAACTGGAGTGGATTATGATGCCATAATTTGAGTTATTTACTTGATAATCACTTTGTGTTACTAACTTGAAAATATATTTCTTGCTTAAGTTGCTAGAAGCCAAATTTTGTCTTGGAGTTACTAACTCGAAATACTAATTTCAAATAAATCAACTCAAGTTAATAACCTGGGAATGTTATATTGCTTTAAAAGATTCAAGTTACTTAAGTTTTAAATCTTTTTTCTTGAGTTATCATCTCTACTTTGATATATATACCGTAATTATCCTAATTTAGTGCGCAGCTAAGTTTAAATAATTTCTGGCTCAAATTATTTAGCGTGCACCCTCTTTAAAAAATAATTTTCAAAGCACTTAATTTAGTGCGTACTTCCTAATTTTCTGGGAGAAAAAAATTAATTTACTTGCGTTAGAATCACACTGAAACTGAGCAACAAAGTGAGAGTTTCAAGCTTCTATCGTCACCAAGACAAGGTATCGTTAATGATTGCTGAAGGCATTAAATATATACACTATAGAAATCATCCTGATATAATAAAAAAATTTGTATTATGTTTGTGGGATCACAACTGACCTGAACAAAGTAAGAAATGATGAGTTCCTGAAACAAATAATGAACTCTGTAAAGGAAAGATTGTCACATGATGAAGAAGAACTACTCGAGGATCCTTTTTCATATGTGGAATAAATTTTCAATGATATGATACTGATAATATGATTAATTGCTGGGTCTTTCCATACCAAATGATGCAAAATTTCAGTACTTTGGACATGACCCATCTCAGAATTTGTTCAAACTTTGTCAGATAGTTACAATATATAAGATGAGACACTCCTGAAAATTTCACCTCAATATCCTTTACGGTTCAAAAATTGTAGCTGTTCAAAGTTGAGGACCATTTACAGAAAATTGCTATGACTGAGGTAAGCTGTTTTTTTTTTTAATTTTTTAACCTCTGTAATTCTTTACAAATTTACCCTAGAGTAATGAAACTTTGCAGATTGCAAGACACCTCGGTGCATTATCAGCATACGCAAAAGTCAATTCCTACAAATCTTTCAAAATTCCATAATGGCGGCGTAAAAATGCCAGAAAAACTAATTCAGAAGTACAAAAAAGGATATTTGAGGCTTCTCCGACACAAGAAAAAGATAATTAACATCCTAAAATCTTTTAATCCTGTATGACTACATGGAAGACTATCAGAAAATGATAAAACAGGGGTTTCCAGGCTATTCCTCGTTGCTAAAATTGACCGTAAAAACTGCACCAAATCAATTTTTGCGAATTAATGGCCTAACTTTGGAGGCCTGGAAACCTACCATAGACACTAAATCTAGGCTTGAAATTTTTGTCACATATTACTACTACTATAGTCTTTATAAAACTTTAGAAACATTTGTGGGAACTCGTTAAGAACATGGTTATTGCAACAAAAATATAACTAGGAAAATCTTGGAAAATCGGTGCCAATAAGGTTTTCAAGCGTCTGCTGATCAGAACCACAACTATTAAAGTCATAATAACCTCTTGATTCTGGAAGGTCCTATAGGGTACTATCAAAAAAGGGAGAAATAAGGGTCTCTATGGTGTTTCTGGTTTCTACAACTGCTTATAAAAACCACTTTAATTCGAATTTTTCAAAATTGGCCTAAATTTGGAAGCTTGGAAACAAATCGTTGTTAAAAAATTCTGAGTTAAAATTTTTGTTATGTGGTACTGCCACCATAGACTCTTTAAAAATATAAAAACATCTCCAAACACTTATAGAGAACATGATGAATTAAACATTCTTACTACATAACAAGGCTGTATTGCATTCACTGTAAAAATATAAAAACATGGCATTTTGAAAACATAGCGTGCAATGCAATGGCTTCTTATATTACAATCATGCACATTAATGGCATCACATGGATTACAGTGAGCAGTTTTTATAAGCAGTTGTAGAAACCAGAAACACCATAGAGACCCTTATTTCTCCCTTTTTTGATAGTACCCTATAGGACCTTCCAGAATCAAGAGGTTATTATGACTTTAATAGTTGTGGTTCTGATCAGCAGACGCTTGAAAACCTTATTGGCACCGATTTTCCAAGATTTTCCTAGTTATATTTTTGTTGCAATAACCATGTTCTTAACGAGTTCCCACAAATGTTTCTAAAGTTTTATAAAGACTATAGTAGTAGTAATATGTGACAAAAATTTCAAGCCTAGATTTAGTGTCTATGGTAGGTTTCCAGGCCTCCAAAGTTAGGCCATTAATTCGCAAAAATTGATTTGGTGCAGTTTTTACGGTCAATTTTAGCAACGAGGAATAGCCTGGAAACCCCTGTTTTATCATTTTCTGATAGTCTTCCATGTAGTCATACAGGATTAAAAGATTTTAGGATGTTAATTATCTTTTTCTTGTGTCGGAGAAGCCTCAAATATCCTTTTTTGTACTTCTGAATTAGTTTTTCTGGCATTTTTACGCCGCCATTATGGAATTTTGAAAGATTTGTAGGAATTGACTTTTGCGTATGCTGATAATGCACCGAGGTGTCTTGCAATCTGCAAAGTTTCATTACTCTAGGGTAAATTTGTAAAGAATTACAGAGGTTAAAAAATTAAAAAAAACAACAGCTTACCTCAGTCATAGCAATTTTCTGTAAATGGTCCTCAACTTTGAACAGCTATAATTTTTGAACCGTAAAAGATATTGAGGTGAAATTTTCAGGAGTGTCTCATCTTATATATTGTAACTATCTGACAAAGTTTGAATAAATTCTGAGATGGGTCATGTCCAGCCTTGCATCATTTGGCATGGAATGACCCTGCTTGAAATTCAAATTTTACAAGTTATTGTTCTCTCCTTTTTTCCTTATTTCCTTTATTTTCTCGCCTCTCCCGCCCTCTGTGGGTTGTGGGACCTGTTTCAACTGGTTTTTCAGGCAGTCTTTTTGTAATATACCTTGTCATTGTATTCTTTATATAATACCGTTATGCTGTTCTGTATTCTTATTTAGGCGGCTTTCCACTAATAGAAAATTTTAACGAGAATAAAATTTCTGAGTTAATAACTCGAGAAATTAAAATTTAAAAATTTCCAAGTTAGTATATAACTCAGAAAAAATAAAACAAATCAAAATTTTCGAGTTAGTAACTCCAGAAATACAAAAAAAAAATAAAAAATTTCGAGTTAGTAACTCAGTTTGTGATGTCGTAATGCGTAACTCGGTTTTGTAACTCAGTTTTGTAACTTGGGAATTCCAAACCTCCTTATAACTTGATGATGATGATTTTCATTGATAAAAACGCATGAAAATTCCTATTTTTTATTATTGTCCTGTAAGCACTGCATTTTGAGTGCGGTACTGAATGGAGGACTGCGTTAATTGCAATTTGGTGATTTAAAGTACAGCACTTATTGGACGGCATCGTTAATAAGAGGGAAATGCTACAAACGGGAAATATGGTAAGCGTTATTTTCAACATCATCATTTTGAATCTTCTTCCAAGTCAAATCATTTCCACCAACCCGCACCTGAAAACCATTACCTACATTACAAATTTCAATAAAAAAAATGGTAAATAAAGAAAACTGTAAGAGTACTTTTTACATATTTCACTCATTCAAACATTCAAAAGAGTCAATATATATTATCATTTTAAATTATTTGATCATGAAACTTTTTACTGGTAGCACACTTTTGACCAGCTGTTTGAACACATTTAATTTCAAAATTTCAATAACAAAACTCATTTCACTTTTGTGTGTTACAAAGCCCACTTGATGTGTGCAGTCTACACTATTCAGAACCTGATGTATTGTATTGTTCAACCATTCAATCATTCAAAATCATTCAAGTTTCAGGAATGTTTTTTTTTCTAAATCACTCGCCCCACTCAAGGCCGAAGCCACTACAAGAAGTGGGGCTACATATTCCGGATGTTCATCATAGTGTTAATCTCCCCGACTAGCCATCATTTCCCTCGAAATACATAAGGGAATCGAGCTAGTTGCAGTACCTCCAGGAGTCGTGACTTTTTCAACACCCGACCTCAGCAGGGTTTGAACCCTCAATATTGGGTTCCTAAGCTCAATGCTTTAACCACTAAGCCACTACTGCTTATTTATTTGTTATTATTAGTCTTTCATTTTTCATACTTCAGCTGATTTGCAGAAATCTTTCTGCCCGTAAGGCTATCTTGTTAATTTTGGGTTTGGTTGCTCAAGTTGTATGAGAAATATATTTTTGAGTTAGTAGCTTGAAATGATATCAATACCTTGTTTTCAAATAGTGTAAAACACTGTGATTACTAAAGCATTTTAGCATGCCTATCTTAAGTGTGTGTGACATTTTACTTTTTGAGAGTGAGTTTTAATTAAATTTTATAGTCAAATTCTTGTATTGAACATACGTGAGAAGCATTATTTTTCTTGGTTAAGTTGAATATTCCTCACTCTTACGTAACTAGCTTCCCTTATTTTGCAACATCATAATTGTAGCCTCTATAATTCAAGCCAAGTTGACTGTTGTGTCTCCACATGAAGAATATTTCCATTATTCCAATTTTCAAAACCAAAAGAGGTGAAAATTGAGTTTAAATTCTTTCAATTTCGAATTACAAGCTTCCATTAATTTTCTTCTTTGCAGAAAACACTGCCTTGCTAACATTTATGTTTACATTATTTTGTTGGAGATCTCTAGATTTGAACATGACAGCATAACATTCCATATTCTGTAATTTTATCACTTAAAAGTACAAACAAAACAACCGTTGTTTTTTCTTACGTATATAATACTTAAAATGAGGATAATAATGACTTGAAATTTTCATTAATTGTTAAAGTAGAGCAACAGCTGCACTATAGTGTATGGAGAAGAATGCATGAGAGTTAAGCGCCTGAAATACTTCTGTAGTAGCAGAATATCTTTTTTAATGAAATCTCTCTTCTGCATTTTTAGAATTGCTGGCAAGTATGTTGATAAAATCAAAAAAATTGATGGTAGGTGTTTTTGTTATCTTGTCCAACTAAATTAATGTATCCTTTGAAATCCTTTATTTAAAGATGTATTCAACAAACTATCATCATTCTTTATTACAAAATATAGAGGATCATAAAGAAATCAAACACTGCTTTGATGTTCTTGGTGGAAGACTTGATACACTATTAGCTGAGCAGGATCAAGAAGAAGCCATCCAAGTGTCAAACAATGAGAAAAGGTGTCTATGTGCACAATATTTTGTCAATTTTTTTCTCTCTGAGCTGATGGTTTTTGTCCTTTATTCTTTATCTAGTGAGGGTTATCTTTTTGTTTTATGTATTATGATTTTTCATAAAATCTTGACATGCAATGAACTAATAATGATAAAAAATCAATGTCCATTGTAGACCACAGTTTCTATGTGAAAATCATTGTGTTTGATATCAAGCAAAAATGTTCCCACTTCACAGTTCCACTTGATCAGTTTTATTCTTTGTTTTGATCAAGTTCAAAAATTGTGCGTGACATCTTTTTTGCCAAAAGATGATAAAAATTGTTTTTTGTGCATAATAATGTGGAGGGTATGAAAAGGAAAGACCTGTTGCTTAAATCAATCGGCCAGGACTCACTTTGGGAAATCTTGAAGCATAGAGTAACTAGTAGTATTAGCGAAAAAAAGTAAAAGTAACTTGCTAAGTGAAACATAATGTTGAAAATTATAGCTGTCTTTATATTTTGCAATCTATTTTGTGTGATGAGTAGTGCGATATCTTGATCAGAATAATCAGTGTTGAGTTCAAAACAAGGATGGAGAAGATATTGGTTAGAAATCGAAATTATAAAGTTGCAACATTTACTGTTGATTTTTAATGTTTTTGCGACATTTACTGTTGCGACACTTACTGGCGATTTTGCGACACTTACTGTTGAATTGCAACACTTACTGGCAATTTTGCGACCTTTACTGGCGTTTGTGACATTTACTGGCGATGCGACATTTACTGGCAGTACACAAGTGACATTTTCTTACTTAATTTGAATTTTTGGTGCTTAGCCTTTTTAAAATATGTCATAATTTTACCACTTAGTAAATTTGGGGATTTAAGATTTGAAAAAAAGAATCATTAAAAGTTACTCTAAAACCTGTTTGTTAAAAGTTATCAAGTTTTTCTATTAATTGAGTCAGAATTTTGACCTGCTTTTGGTCTTTTTATCCCCCAAAAATACTTGTATATGGTGTTCGAAGTAGTTTCATTGTTAAAAGGGAGCTTTTTTGACTTTAATCTTTAAGAAACATTAACTCCTGAACAAGCCAATATTATTTGATTTTTCCTAATTATACATAAGTATGCTTTAATAGTACGATTGAAAGAGGAAGGAAATATAAGGAAATGTAAGTAAATATAAGTAAATGTCGCATATAATAACAAATGGAATAATGAATTGTAGCAAAAATTGATTTACTTAAAACTATTGATAATAAACATAACAAATAAATGAGCAAATGGTGATAACTCTGGTAACCTTGCTCACAACTCAAAACCTTTCTCAGTAATTAGAGTTAAAGTCAGGAAGCTTTTGTGTCAAATTTAGTATAAATTTTACTTGATTAAAATGAAATTACACACAAAATTGTATGCAAACTATTCGAAATGCTTTGTTCTAGTGCATATTTCACAGAGATGCTGACACTTGCAAATAAAAGTGTTTATATTTGAAATATGAAATGAAAAATCATAATTCTGTAAAATAATATGGGTACAATACTAAAAATACTAACTTATATTGTGGTAGATGATGATTATTTACCATGTTAGCTCAATACTTTCTCCATTGTCCTGGGAGCACAATAAGGAATAGTGGTTACCATTTTTGGCAAACGAACTGCTTCTACGTAAGGTTTGCTGTTGTTTTTGTTTCGAAGATTTGTTTTGGTACTGACACATAAAAAAGCTTCTTTGTTTCAATATCAAGAATCAAGAAAACCTGATGATTGTATCCTGATTTCTTGGCTAATTTTGCAACTGTAGTTATTTACCATCCTACAAGGTTCTAACAGTATCATTAGAACTGTCCGAGTCATTCACATGTCAGTAATCTGTGGTGTCACATTGCCATGGTGGCCGTGGTTCTGAAAAATATGCTTTAAAAGACAATACTCAGGAATGGAAAATGAATTTTGTGAAAATAAAACAAAATCAGACTTTCATTATTGTTAAAGCTGTTTCAGAAATCAAACTTGTAATTTTTTCAGGTGTGATTTTTATTACCAGTAATACGAAGACAAGAAACTTGTCACTAAGCATATAAATGTCTTGCTTGTATATTGTATATATGACAATATAATTGTATATTGTATAAGACAACATTTTCAATGTTTTGATGTTTTGTTGTAAATAAACACAAAAAAGGGAAACTTGATTTTGATCATTTATTTGATCCTTTAAGGAGTTAGGGTCAGAAAATAAGAAATGTTGGAGATATTATCGTATTGAACTTTGTTGATAGGGTGTTAACAAATTAAAGGAGTATGAAGGTAAACATTTTTTTTAAAAAAAAATGATTGCCTTTTATTATCACAAAGTCATTGGTAAAGTTTTCTACTTCAAAATAATTTTATCTTGCCCAAAAAGTAAGCTTAAAAAGGGACTCAGTGTTGCCACCATTGCACAGATTTTTTCTGCTGCTGCTGTAGGATTATCAGCTCCTGCTGACGTCACACATGTGCTACTCATTGTTGCTCCTATTAGTATACATATTGAGTAACTATGCTAGGGCTAAGTCCCATCATCTGATTTAATCAACATTTTCTTAAGTTTTATTTTTATTTGCTTTTTCAGTTAACCACATAACCATATGTGATGTTTTTGTAATGTTTTCCTTACTTCTTGACAGTGTTTTTTCTGTTGTTAACTGGCTAGGGCTTCTAGTACAAAAACAAAGCAAATTGGGAGATTTGAGGGATATCAGGGAAGGACACTCCAGCAGGCTTAGTAAGGAATTGAAACGCTAGACTCTGGCCGTCTACTAGGACGGGGAGTGCCATCTACCAGGATGTGCGCCCAATGGCAAACTAACTCATGTCATCTTAACGCTGGCCGTCTACTAGGACGGGGAGCGCCATCTACAAGGATGTGCGCCCAATGCGAACTGACTTAGGTCCATCTACCGGATGGATGAGCACTGTCAACTGGAACAAGTGCCCAATACAAAATAGTGCCTAACTAGTGACCTACCGTCAACCAGGACGGCGAGTGCTATCAACAAGGATAGCCACCCTATACCAAACTTATCTAGAACTAGCTACCGACTACAAGGCCGGCAAATGTTGTGTACAACAATTCCATGTTTCTTACATCTGCATGATGCTTGATGTAAATAAACTAAAATATGTGTGAAAAAATTCGCTTAACTCAAATTTCAGTTAGATGAGAATAGTTAAATAATTTTTGTAACAAAGTTCACACTTGTTTGTTTTTTCAAGAATCCTTAAAAAAATAAATTTTCTTAAATTTTCTTTTCAAACTCTATTTAGGATTAGTATGTCTGTAGTTATGAATAATTAATGAGGAATAGTAAAAGATTCAGATTTCTATGGCTCTCCAAGTAAAGAAGAAGAAGAAAAAATATGCAGCCAGATGGCTTAGCTAAAAGCTCACTTGTATTGAAGTAGTGCACTTTTATTAGGAAGCTAAATTGTAACTGATTATGAATAATTAATGATTTGCAACTCCTTTTTTGGATAAAGCTTTTTTTGAATAGATCAAGTGGCACATGTGATGACATAAACACCAATACTGATGGTGGCGACCGTTTTTCAAGGATGAAATTACTTCTCTTTACAAATTTCTCATACATTTTAGGAAGTGTTAATGTTATTTCATGATTTTTGTGTCTTGGCAAACATGCAAAAAAAAAAATAATAAATAAAAAAATTGACCTCCATTCTCCTGTAAAGCTAAGTGTCCATTGATAGTGATAGAAAGTGTCACAATTTTTTTTACGATGGACAAGTTTTCTGTCGCAAACAATCTATTGCAAACACCTGTTCTCACTTGCTCTAACCACCCCATGTGACCACACTAGTTCAAGACCACATGTTTCAAATTTCAAGTTTATGATTTGCGTACGTAGTCACTGTGTGACATCTGAAAATATCAATATAAACATAAGCTGATTTTGTACTCCCAAAAGAAGGGATGTTTTATGTCATTCAGATGTAATAATGTTTATCAGTGGTGTATACGTATATGCAATGAAGTTTCGCATAGTGTCAATTACAGTTTTGCAATGCCTTTGGGTGTATATGAATGTAATCAGGAATTTAATGTTATGTTGTAAAAATCATTCAACCTTTCTTAAATTTCCTAAAGATTTTTTTTTAAACTGATCATGAATTTCAACTTAGATGAAGAATATAAGTGCATGCCATATTGTTAATCAAACTGAAACAGAAATTTCTGATATGAGTTAACTATATTATGCATGTTGATTTTAGTTGATATAAATGTATTTTGCATGACCAAAATTTATATGTTCTTGGAAAAATGTTTTGAGTTTATGAGTTATGATACTCATTAAGATATCTGAAAGGATCCATGTATCTATTATATTTTGTATCAACAAACATGTTGTTCAGTTTATTGGCAGTATATATACATTATAATAAAGTTTCTCATTGTGTCAATTATGCCTTCAAAGTGTCCTGAGAAGTGCGTAATTAGGAATGTAATATTGTAGAAATTATTCAACCATTCAATGATTCAAAATCATTCAAGTTTCAAAAATGCTATTATAGTATTTCATTTTTCATATTTTTATTTTTCAACTGATTTTGCAGAAATTTTTCTGCCCGTAAAGCCTAGTGTCCACCAACGCGCTAAAACATCAACGCAAATGATCAATGCTGAATAAAAGATTCGCACGTAGATGGACACCTTAACGCAAATAACTAACGCAAAAAAAAATAGACATGCGCAAATTTTTAACGCCAAAATTTTGGTTATAACCAAAAATAAGAAATAAACTTTTTCATTTCTTATTTTTGGTTATAACGAAAAAATATTCCGAAGTCAAAGAAATGCCGATGACCTTTAGCATGTGGTGCTATTTAATAACAAAAATTCTATTGTGTAAGGGAAATGCGTTTAAGACAATTTTATAAATCAAGGAAATGTTAGATAGAATAATGCTGTTGAGCCAAAAACGATAAAAACATGGGAAGAAAAAAAAAGTGAAATAATTGAAGTATTCGAAACTCTCATTTTATTTACAAGACTTGTTGCATCATACAGTTCTTGGTCCTTGTAAATATCCTGCACCCAGAAAGCCTTCTTTTTATGAGCATTTGTTCTTCGACGACGTCTTTTTCGTAGCAATGTTACCAGCAAAATATCAAGTACATCTTCCTCTTCACAATTCATTTCTGCTGCTATGTTTCTCTATACTCAATCATTTCAAAACATTTTAATAAAATTCAATGGACACGTTTGCGTTTAGTTTTTGCGCCAGACATTCTGGCGCCGGCGATAAATTTTATATCTAATTATTTGCGTTTATCATAGGCGCTTTGGTGAAGCTTTGGTGGACACTCAGCTTAAGGGCATCTTGTTTTCATTACTTCGCTACCCAGTAAACATACATATCACTACAAAATTTATTTACTTTCTCTCTTGCTCTTTCTCTGCTTGTTCTGTTGATCTTGTGATTTATTTTGATAGCATGTTTCCTTATGCAGCCATATTGAGTGAAAACATGGAAATGCAGATTGCTCATTACAAAAATGTTCGACCGACTTCAAGGGGATTTATGAAACTTTCAATCATTGTTGAAAACAACTATTTGCATTTCGAAAACCGATAATGGCACGCGGAGCAAGGTCTACTCAGGTAGGCTAACAAAGGATGTGCATTTTAGTGTTTTCATCGTATCATGCTTTCTCTTGTTTGCAATTAAACAATAAAAAATTATTTTGATCATTATCATAAATTTGAGATCGTGATTGAAACCTTTTTAGTCATTTTGTTATCGCGATTCGTGATCCCTAAAGGGCTCAGTGTATGTTTCAAAAGTGAAAGTTTTCTTTTTCCATTTTGTTTTGACAGATGTAGTCATTAGGTTATTACACTACATTTAAAGTTATAGCCCTTAATTATAGCCCTTAATTCGATCGTTGCCTTTTTTTATAAGAACAATTTTATAAGAACACGAGCCTCAGATTTGGTAAAAAAATAAGAACAATCTGAGCCTGAATTTTCTTGTAAAATAAGAAAAATGTATGATACGAATTCTCTACCTGGTAAATGGTTTAGAAGGTTTTTTTTTTTTAATGGCGCCGTAGTATAGTGGTTATCACTCTCGCATTTCATGCGGGAGATCGGGGTTCAATTCCCCTTGGCGGCGATTCACCATGCGCGAGTGAATGTACCATAGCGCCGGGTCGACCCATGCCATGTGAGGGAAATTGGGTAGATGATACATCGGGTGTTGCAGGAGGTCATCCAGAAGAGCACAGGTCCTTGATTGGGTTTGTGTCACTCATGAGAGTGTCAAATACTTCGGAGCCTCCAACCTAAGCCGTGGCCCCTCCTGGAAAGCAGATGCAGTAGCAACTGAGTGAGGCTAGCCACGTAAAACAATACCAAATAAATAAATAAATAAATAAATAAATTTGCCTTTAATAAATGTGCGAATGAGTCATTACTGAACAGCAACCATGGTTTTTACCAGTTATTTTATAAAAAGATTTATTTCTATTTAACTGGAAGTTCAATAAATAAGAACAAAATCAGGCTGAAATTAAAAACAATTCAGGCTGAAAAAGGCTCCAAAAATAAGAACAGCCAGTCTCAGATTTTACTGGTTCTTTTAAAAAAAAGAGTGTACAGTGCGTCTTAGAAAAATTGTAACAGTAACATAACATTTTTTTATGATATTTATGAACATGACAATAATGCATTTAGTAGAGGCTATGGCTTCAGATGCAGGACAGCTCAGAAATATCTCAAAGCTTTTCTAGAAAGCACATAAAAGCTTTTCTCTTTTACTTTGTTATACTTTGTCTAACTTCGAAAACCATGTGTCAAGTCCGCCTCTCTTGTGTACGTATTTTGTGACGGAAAATTAAATCAAGGAATAGCGATTCAAAAGTGTACCCATGTTATAGAGCTTGAGCAAAAAAAACGTCACATTCGATTGGAGATGCAATGCAATGGTTCCCCTGTGACGATAAAAAAACTGATGTTACGCCATATGCTACTATAATCGTAAAAAACGTTCTTGCCTCTACGTGGTTTTACGTGCAACTAAGAAGAACTTGATTGTAAATCTAAACTAAATATATCACCATCTAACATAAAAGTGGTATGCACACTCGCAATTATATATAAGATAATTAGTTTGGTAATCTCTTGCTTTCTTTGATTTTTGCATTTTAATTTGAAAGAATGTCTTATTTCGGTCTCTTGGGTGTATTTTTTTAAAATCTTTTTACAAGAGGCTGTTTGCTATTAGAGCAAAGACAGTGTAACCTCATGTAAGACTGTCATTGCCCCCGCAGCGAGCGTAAGCGAGCGAGGAGGCATAGTAGTTTCACGAGATAGGCGAATGTCAGTTTCCGATTTTGTTCATCATCATCATCATCATCTTCCAACTTTTGTGTTGACGTTACACGGTGGAAAACAATTATTAGCTGACTTTGCGTTTTTCCCGTTTCAAAGCATGGTACTGTAAGTGGGAGACAAAATGTTTTTTCGTATCTCTTTCCTAATTTATTATTATAATATATTATGTTATTTAAAAAGTTTGTATGCTAAAATTAATTAAACATTTTTTATATTACTTTTGCGTTTTTTAGTGAAGTGAACAACAAGGATTTTGAAGCACAGCTTGAAATCTGAAATTTTGCCAAGCATACATTTTATGTTTGTATATGTTGTTTTAGTTCTAAATCGTTCGTTCAATAAATTTTATTCAATGATTTTTGGTGGATCTTGCCATTTTAATTGGATTCCTGTGTATGTAAGAAAGCCATATTACAAATTCTTGTTTTATTCTTCTTTAACTGTCCTCCACTCATGATCAATAAAACCTTTTTATATTTTTTTCTTGCTATTTTATGTAAACGTTGGCTATTTTTTGTTTTGAACTAAAGTTTGAAACGCAAATTTCTAATGGATTTTTCGCTTTAATATTTTTTTTGAAACAGTGTTTTTTTTCTTTTGGCTCTTACATATTAACAAATTTTACTTTGATTATGAAATAGTATCCATGTTTCAGTTCACACATTTCTTTTGTTTGTAGTAAATACTTTCTGATATTACTTGTTAAGCCTTATTTACACTTTTTGAAAGGTATATTAGCATCAGTGTGACATAGGCCTAAGAGATAACAAAAAGTAACAAAGTTTTGTTTGTTTTTGTTTCCGTTGTATAGGCTTGCAATGTATAGCTTGCTGTGTGTACAAATTGGAATGCTTGAGCGCGGGGGCATTTTTAGCTAAAGCTACATGCTAGTAAATAAATACTTTGGTTTTTAAGATGAAAAAGTGCAAGATGGATAACAGATTTTGATTTTATTATTTATTGCCCCCGCAGGGAGCGTAAGCGAGCGAGGAGGCATAGTAGTTTCACGAGATAGGCGAATGTCAGTTTCCGATTTTGTTCTTCATCATCTTCATCCTCCAACTTTCGTGTTGACGTTACACGGTGAAATACCATTATTAGCTGACTTTGCTTTTTTCCCGTTTCAAAGCATGGTACTGTAAGTGGGAGAGACAGAATGTTTTTTCGTATCTCTTTCCTAATTTATTATTGTATTATACTATGTTATTTAGGAAGATCGTATGCTAAAATTGCTTAGACATTTTTCGTGTTACTTTTGTGTTGTTTTAGTGAGGTGAACGACAAGGATTTTGAAGCACAGCTTGAAATCCGAAATTTTGCCAACCATACATTTTATTTTTGTATATATTTTAACTCTAAATTTTTCTTTCAATAATTTTGTTTAATGCACTGATTTTTGGCGGATCTTGCCGTGAAAAGATTTTAATTGGATTTCTGTGTGTTCAAGAAAGCCATATTACAAATTGTCGTTCTTCGTGTTTTTCTTCTTTGACTGTCTTCCAAACCTAGTGTGATCATGATCAATAAAACCTATATATTTTTTTCTTATTTTTTTTTTATGTAAACTTTGGCTATTTTTTGTTTTAAATCAAAGTTGAAACGCAATGGATTTTTCGCTTTAATTTTTTGTTTGAAAAAGTTTTTTTTTTTGGCTCTTACAGAATGTTTTTAACAAATCTTGTTTTAATTATAAAAATTATAAAATATGTATCCATGGTTACAGTTCACACATTTCTTTTATTTGTAGCAAATACTTTCTAATATTACTTGTTAAGCCTTATTTACACTTTTTGAAAGGTATATTAGCATCAGAGTAACTTAGACCTAAGAGATAACAAAAGGTAACAAAGTTTTGTGCATATTTTCATCTGTTTAAGTGTAGATCTATTTGGCTTGGGATTGTTCACAAATGACGTCAACCATTTTTTCAAGATTTTTGACCCCCCCTCCCCCCTCTGTCAACCTGCGTCAACTTTGCGTTGCCCCTCCCCCTCAGTTGACGTCATCGTTTGAGAGAAGATCACATTCAGTGTTAACATTTTCATAAGAAACTTTTACTTAATTAGAAAAATCAAGGTTCTGCAAAATTGTGTGGGTTGACGTCAACTAGTATCACATCCCCTCTCCCCCTCCCCCGTCAACCAGCGTCAACTTTAGTATAACCCCCCGTCCCCCCCTAACAGTTGACGTCATTTGTGAACAGTCCCTTTGAAATCACAGATTCAATGCTCTACTATTCCAAACATGTAATCACCATTCATCATAACGTTGTTATCAACAACAAAAACAAAACGTCTATTACATTATTGATATCGCTTTTTCTGTTTATCTTGTGTTCATTCAAAATTTCTTATTCAAAAGTTTTTACAAAACACTAAGGAAAACACTGAACTAAAACGAATTAATACCATCATTTAAAGCTTTATCTCTTAAATCATCCGAATCAAAGCTAGCATACAAAGCAAAACTCTTCCACTGTCCAACTGCACTGACTGAAAAGAAATGGCGCACTACTTCACTGAAGATAGCCTCTATTCTTATCTACCTTTGCTAGGCCAAATTTCAATACTGAACTGCGGCTATAAAAGTGAACGAGGAGGAGGAGAAGGAAATGCCGGTTTTAACATATATTTCGCCCTATGGGGAAATATATAATTATAAAATATGTATCCATGGTTTCAATTCACACATTTCTCTTGTTTGTAGCAAATACTTTCTAATATTACTTGTTAAGCCTTATTTACACTTTTTGAAAGGTATATTAGCATCAGTGTAACTTAGACCTAAGAGATAACAAAAAGTAACAAAGTTTTGTCCATATTTTCATCTGTTTACATGCAACATGCAAACCAAATAGATCTACTATTTGGTTTGCATGTTGCAAGTTGGTTTTGAAATGCCGAAAACTGACTTTTTCGAAATATTTAAGCATATAACTTTGCCTCATATCAGGTCCCGAAACAACCCAAACATTCTTTTTTCGGCCAAAAACTTGTTTTCGTTTCCGCTGTTAATGTGTAGCTTGCTGTGTGTACAAATTGGAATGCTTGAGTGCGGGGGCATTTTTAGCTAAAGCTACATGCTAGTTTACTTATTGTGCCATAACCGACTGGTGAATTTGTGGGAGCATTTTTGTTTTATATACATTGTACAGCCCTTAACACTATCCCAACATGAGAGTGTGGTCTGTAAATTGTACCTTTTTACTATTACAGACTCCAGCCCATAATAACAAAAGGCGCAACAGATCAACCAATTCTAAAATGTTAACATGACACCCTCTGTCATAATGAACTGATAGTATGTTGTACGTTTTAGTGGTGGAGAATCGGTGAAGAATGGAACTGGAAAAGGTGTCATCATAATTGACGATGAAGAAGAGGTTGCATCTATTAGTACTAATGAAAATGATGTTTCGAAGAAGCCGTTGATTAATCAACTCCCCTTTCCAGTTACATCTGCAACACCTTCAACTTCCAAGGCGGCATCCTCTGGGCTACCTGCATCCAAATTGCTTGCCGTCTCAAAGCCCAGCAGTAGCCATAAGAAAATTGAGAGTGTTATTCTTAACTTGAAAGCCTCAAAAGCTTCATCTGCTTCTGTTACAGAGCCAAATACTTTGAACGATTTATTTTCTCTTACATCACCTGATAAAAGAGTCGAAGATTTGTCTACACAGGATAAAGTCACAATCGGCAAACCAAATGGCTCTGGAAGCAATTCAGTTGAAGAAAACCAAGCCAAAGAAATATCAACTCCTTCAGAAAGAAATAATGTAACGAAGAAAATTGAGGTTGTTGTTTCAACGTCTGAACAAACTGTCAAAGAAACTGATTTGGGAGAAAAAAACTCCTGTTTAAAGAGTCCAAGTGAAATGCTTAATATCAAAGATGGTACTCAAAATGATAGTGCTGCTTGTGATAGACAGTCAGAAAATATAGAATCTACAGAACAAATAAATGAAGCGAGTGATCAAGTAAAAAATAATGGACAATCTAATACTGTCAAGACTCTTCCCAAAATTCTGATACAAACGAAAAAAAATGAGGAAATGAGTGAAGATACTTTGCCACCTGACTTAAGTCAGCCTTTGAAGGTAAACACTCCAAGTGAAAACCCACCAGACTTGACTAACAGCTTGTTGTTTCGAGATGTTTTGTCCAGCCCTGATATTGACATTAATGTCAGTGATACTGTTAATGAAAGTCCTCTTAAGGTCTCTCTGAATATGTCGACTGATTCAGCTATTTGGCCTCACTTGGATCCAGCTGATGATATTGATGTGAAAGATGACCCTTACTTGCCTGCTGCGAATGAAGGAAGCTTTGAGATACCTGAACAAAAAGACACTGATTCAGATCTGCCATTTGTTACGAACGAAGATGATACGACTAAACCTGCAAGCCCTTTAGTGATGTCACCTGATTTAGAGGAATGCCAAGATTCTCCATTGAAAGGACCAATTATTGTGGAGACTTCCAATAGTTCTAAATTAATCACCAAGATTCGACTTCCAGGTGATTTTCGAAACTTTGAAAAGTCATTCTCTCCTAAAAAAAGTAAACATTCTCCTGACATACTTGAAGCACAAAGACCTACAAAATTCAACAGGTAGATGTTCTTCTGTTCTTCTAACTGAACGGTAGAAAGTTATTTGTTCATTGCTGGAATATAACTACTTAGGTGCAGAAACTTTTGTGAACAGAAAATGTTTGCATTTTGTGAACAATAACTTTCATGAGTTCGCCAAACTGAAAATTTTAGTGTACATAAACTTTCATGAAACTATACTTTTGGAAATATTTGCAAATAACCAAAAATGAATTAAACTCCTGAGAAAAATTTCAGAACTATACCCCAAAATTTATAAAATGAATCAATTTTACATGAGATACAGCACATTTAATTACAGGCCATGTGTATGGCCTTAAATAAGATTTTTCAGGGATATAAACTTTTGTGATTCAACCAAATTGGAAGTTTTCGTGAATTTAACTTTCACAGATTAGTCTTAAGTTAGTGAAATTCATGGAAGTTTCTGTTTGTGAAAGTTTCTGCATGTAAAGTATCTCATTTCACGAAATGTATAAGCGGGTGGGTAATTAACACTGTTGGCTTTGATCCACGTTAATAAAAACATGCCTAAATTTTTTGTGCCATGTTGGTTTAACCAGACTTACTATAATCATTGTTAATTTTAGCTTTATGTTGATAGAACGTGGCTTTTCTTTAAGGAGAATGGGTTAAAAACTTTTTTTCCATTTATTTTTGCCAGGACACATAATAAGCAATGAAATAACCTTAAAACTTCCTAAAATGTATGGAAAATACATAAAAAGAACGAATTTCTTTCCAAAAAAAGGACTCATGGTCACCACCATTTGCATTCATGTTTATAATCTGGCATGTGCTGCTTGATGAATTTATTCCGGAAAAAAAAGCTTTATTCAAAAAAAAGGAGAATTTTAGTAATTACAATTTACATTACAAAGTGAACCTTAAAGTAACACATCTAGCTACACATTTTTTCTTCTTCTTTGTTACTTGACATTGGTACGATATAGTAGCCTGTATTAATTTTCCCTACTTTGTTTTCACAACCTATTCACAATGCAGGCTGTAGAGCGGTAGAAATATGAATAGTTTATTTTTTCTCAGTAATTATTCATAACTACAAACATCCTAATCTCAAATATAGTTTGTAAAGAAAATTTAAGAAAATTTATTTACCAAAGGAACTTTGAAAAAAAACAAACTTGTAGGAACTTTGTTCAAAATTTATTTTATTGGTTTCATCTTTCTGAAATTTGCTGAGTTAAGCCAATAAAGTGATTTTTTTATAAACATTTTTCAGTTTATTTACATCAAACATCATGCATTTGTAAGAAATGTGGAATCGTTGTACACAACATTTTCAACAGAAAAACACTGTCAAGAAGTAAGGAAGACATTACAAAAACATCACATACTTAATTTCCATGCATAATCATGTAATTACCACAAAATTGAAAAAAAAAAGAATAAAAAGAAAACTTAAGAAATATCGATGAAAGTTAGTCCTAGCATAGTTACTCGATTGTAGTAATATGAGAAATAATGAGTAGCACATGCGAGGTCAGGAAAGTTGATAATCATAAAGCAACAACAGGAAATATCTGAGCAATGATGATGACCCTGAGTCCCTTTTAAGCTTATTTTTGATCAAAATAAAATTATTTTGAAGTAAAAAGCATGTTCTCCTTTAAATAGCCAGTTTTCAATGAGAAAATGATGCAATGAAAGGAAAGCATTGCATTGTTTTAAATGTTTATTAAACCAGCTCTACTAGTAATGAAGTATTATAATTCATAGTCTCAGTATGTTCCTTGCTATTTTCATCTTCAGTGTCACCCAGCTTATCTTCATCTTCATTAAGGAGCAACAAGCCCTTTTAGAATTTTTTTAAATTGTCGGCACACTCCTTAGTACGGATATCACTTAAGTGGTATAGGGCCCTAATTTAACAAAGGGAAAACAACTTTGACACATTGGTATTTTGAATCCACATTGCACTAAGGTGGAAAGTCTGGCTGTTATAATTCCAAAGGGTTACATCGAACTTTGCGCCATCTGGTATTGCATACCAAGTGTATCAGGAAAGTTTTTTAGGAACGTGTCCAACAGTAATTGATGTAATGATATCAAGTTCTTTATTGACAACACTGTTAATCAATACACATTAAACATTTACAAATTTAGTTCAAGAGTCTGCATAAATTAATGACCATAATTCCTCGGGTGTTAAAAACATAATCAATATTACATTTCGTGCAATAAGGTAGTTGGTAGTTTATTCAACCTCAAACGTACGCACTGTAAACACTATCAAGATGTTTTTATGATACTAGATAATAGTAGTTGTTCAGTTGACTTTTGTGCTATAAAATCATCGTTTCAATTAATCTTCTTAAATTTGTGTGTTTTCATGCATTCGTTGACACAGAGCTATATTTGGAATTCTGTTTCTCAGAGATGTCTGTGTAAATTTTTTGTGTTTGACGATAAACTATTTAAGAATATGCTAGAATTCAGAGCAGATAATTGTTTATAAAGGAGAGTTTGGTGGTATGAATGAGTGTTCAGTGGTATGACAAACTTACTAAACCTAAATGTTAAGCTGAGTGGATTGATTAAAACTTGTAGTCATTGATTCAGTATACTAGTCGATCAGAACAAGAAAGTAATCTCTTTTGTTTTCATTTTAGATCATTTGAACTTGATGTAGGCATGACAGTATATGCTCAACCCTACCTTAGCGATATCTGGTATCAAGGTATGCATTGTTATATGTTTGATGAGTGATGGGAATTTTAACCAGGAAGATGTTTGTACTAATCCTTAACCATTGTTTTTGGATTTTTCAAAAAAAAAATAAAATGAAAACAGAACTTACTGGTTCCGCCACACATTGGAAGCACTCCACTTGTCTAAACACTCTATCTTACCTCTTGCTTTGCTATTTGTGTGTCATGCCATAACGATAGACTGGATTTTGTCATTATGAAGAATCTTTGCTTATTCTTTTTGCAGCTGAGATTCTGAAAAAAGCAAACAACACCAAACTAGAGGTAATTTTGCTTCTACGAATTGCTCAACAAAATCTCCACCTTTGTATGATTCTTATTAAGAAAGCAATAACTTTTATAAGAACACACTGCCGAAAATTACCTTAAACAAACTTGCTTTTCAGGAAACAATGCTTTTAAAGTATTTATGTTCCTCTCTTTTTACAGCCAAAATACGGTGTACGGTTTTCCTCTGGGCAGAAAGTACGACAGAAAGTAGCTTTGAAAAATATGGCCTCCTTAGATTCCATTCAAACAGAGGAAATAGAGTTGGGTAGTCGAATAGTAGGTAGGAAGGATTGTGCTGACATGCTTCTAGTTGTTTCGTAATTGCTTTATGTTTAATGAAACTAAATCTTTTCTTTTCATACACTGTTATGATTGTTAAGTTGTTATGGTCCAGGGTCATTTTTGATCAAAGAATTCATATTTCAAAAAAACACCACATTACAAAGAAAACATTTCTTCATGAAATATGAATCTGATTTCAAAACAAAAACATTAGCCAAAGGCTTTTAAATGTAAGTTTTGAAAATCTTCGAGGAACATTACATGGGAGCTTTGCTCTGGAATATACTCATTATTTTATCATCAGTTAGTTTGAAACCAAACATATCTTGAAACCAAACATATCTTTGGTTATAGGAAAGATTATGTATTTCATTATTTCATTGGAATTTCACACCACTATGTTATTATAAGTGTTTACATTTTAATCTTGATTACATCCTCAGTTAGCAGTCCTAACAGTTTCCAATGTTTCTTCTTGCTATGGGATCACAGTCGAACATGGTTTTTCTTGGTTTTTCCAATAAAACACAATGTTTGTAGTTGGTAATATTGAAGTCTTTCTTCGTTATAGCTGGTCGACCAAGTGATACAGTTAATTCAACGATCTCAAAGAAGTACAAGGATATTAGTAAGACTATTATTTTAAGCTTAAATGCATTTGAGTCAGTTGACATATATTCGCAGGACTATAATCTTATGGATTGAATCAAGTTTTTTATACCATTTCTTGTTACTTTGAATATTTATTTTAATGAAAAATGTATCTGTCAAATCTTTCTTCATTTTTTTTTTTTTCAATTGTTGTCTTGTTGTTCTTGATAGACAGTGGAACAAACATTAATGTCATGTTTGCTGGTATTGTAGCAGAGCTTGCTTGCCCTGAGAATAATAACAGGTGGATTCTTCCTTGGATACATTTTCAAATTAGTTTGATAGACAACAATGCGGAAGTGATATCTGATATTGATTTTAAATTATCATGCTCAGGATAACAATGTTAACAGCTTATTGTCTTATTTAGATATCTTGTTTTTTTCGACGATGGGTATGCACAATACTTGACAAGAAATCGGATGTTCCCGGTCATTTCACCATGTAAGTTATTCTTATAGACGGTATGTTGTGACACTGATAAAGGAATATTAGGAATATGAATGCTGTTCGGTTGAATATTAGTTAGGTTCAAGTTTTTATATCTTCAGCAACAAACGTATGGGATGATGTTTCTGAAGATTGCCAGGAGTTTATAAAAGAATACTTGCAAGAGTACCCTTACGTAAGCCTTGTTTGTGTAATATTATCCAAGTTGTGGCACTCTTCTCTGTGTGAACCTAGTGTCAGTGTTCTTTTAAAAGGAGAACTTCATTTGCCTCCTGTAATTTCCGTCTTGCTGCTTGGTAGCAAGGTAGACCCATTTTGATGTTTTTATTGTTTTAAATAATAGAGACCGTTGGTGTGTACAAAAATCAATAGCAACATGCAAACTGAATGGAATGGCTCATGGTAAGGTTTACAACACAACCAATGTAAATATGCTCATGGTAAGGTTTACAATGTAAATATCAGTGTAATTTGCTTGTTCCTCCAAAGTTAGCAATGGAATGAACAGAATTTCAGATATTTACTTTCCCTTGTAGATTGTATAGATTCAGTTCCGAGACTTTCATTGACTACTGGTTCTAAGTACCTAAATATTTAGGCTAGAGTGTGATATAAGAAACAAAAATGGATTGTTATCTTCCAAAAGGATACGCATGACATTTCACATAGTCTTTATATTAAATTATGAAATTCTGATCTTTAGGTGGAAATCAAAAGTGGTTTCGATCGATGCTTCTCTAGTCAAGGTGATCATCGCCCTTCTTCATTTTTTTTCAAATTATCTACCATGTTTCAATCTGAAATTTTCATGCGAGCTTCCAATTGTAATTCCAACGCCATCCTAGGTTTTTAATGTAAGAATTGAGGAGAAGATTAGCTTGCCTTTCTTAATCTGTTGATTTTCACTGTGACCCCAGCTAATAGCTAAGCTCTTCTTTGAAATTAGCATCATGCTACCAAGGGTGACTTTTAGATTTTATAAGGATAAAGCTAATATTAGCAAAACTAATGACTTTATCCCTTTTACTGGTGTTTATAAGAACCGCAGCTCTAACATAATACTTCAAATTTCCTGTTTCTGTTCATGTCGTTAGTTATTGTATGTCCATGAAATATGTCTAAAACAAATGCACTTATTTCCAATCAGGTGCTGTTTGATATAGATAAACGTTCAGAATGGATATATCGAGGTACCACTAGACTTGAGCCAATGTATGACCATTTTGCACCTCCTACCGCGTCTAAGAAGAAGAAGAAGAGATTGACTGATTCTTACGTGGATGAGCGAATCACACATCCTAACTTTGGGATAAGCAGATACAGTCTAAAAGATCCAGAAGGTTGGTTATGTAATGTCTGTCTGCACGTTTTGTTAACGTTTTGTTGTTTAGACCCACTGGGTAAATGTGTTGAAAAAGCACTGCGATGGAGTGCATTTCTATAGAAATATGCATGCTATTTCAATTAAAATGGACTTCATCGCAGTGACATTTTGCTAACTGGAGAATGTTAATGTTCTCGATAAGAAGTTTCCTCTAAAGTATTATTCCTAATTTGTTGTGGTGATTTGGTTTTATAGGACGCCAACAGAGAGAAGAATGGAATATTGTAAGCTAATCTTAAATAATTCATCGCAGTACTGACTTTTATATTTCTCTGTTCTCATATCTTAGCTGTATCTGATTTTATTTCAGCGAAGCCCTGTTTCTATAAAAAAAGAGTTAAAACTGGTCGATGAAATAGTAGAAAAATTACAAAAACCTGGTCACAAAACTGAGGCGTCGCAAATGCTGTCGAATTTGAAATCACTAAAGCGTTCGTCATCTGTGTTGAGTTCTGCTTCAGATTCTAGTAAAGCTTCTGGCGATATCAAAGCTTCTTCGCTTCACATAAAACGACAAAGATTGATCTCCGATAGCGAAAGCAACCACAGTGCAGGTAAGATCACCTCCCTGTCGGCAAAAATGTCAAAAAAGCACTGCGAGCAAGAGCATTTTCATTGAAGTAGTGTATATACTGCTATAGAAATGTACTCCTCCGTAGTGATTTTCAACAAAATTTGCCTAGTGGGAAAGTAACTTGATATCAGTGTGTGGATTTGAAAACGTCTGAATGCATTTCTAATATAACATCCTTTTCACTGCTGGTGTTTACTGTAATGTGTGTCCATAATTATAATTCAGGTTTATGGTACTTTTTCAGGGTGTACATGGAGTAGTATTTTTCAATTTAGTGGGAAATAAATAATACATTTTCATTATTTTAGAAGGTTGCATAGAAAAAGATTCCACTATATCTCCGAAAGAAGCTGTTGGTGTTTTGTGCGCACTGCACACGAGTCCTTCTGGTAGCGAAGCGTCTTTCTCCTCTCACAGAAGTTTTCATTACAATTCTTCACCTGTAAGTCTGTTCACTTAAGGATACGGTATACAGCCGGCACATTTGTTAAAAAACGTCTGCGAAGGAGTGCATTTCCATTGAAATATACACACAATTTCAATAAAAATGCTCTTCGTCACAGTGGCTTTTTCACGATTTTGCCCACTGGGATGTTCCATACATCAAAAGAAACTCACTTTTCAGGGAAATCTTTTTCAAAACTTTTCAAACCCTTTTCTCAGTGTTCGTTTTTTTAGGAAAGTCCCTACTACATTTTGGATCTCTTTTGCATTACCGAAAAAGCTCTGCCAAAGAGATTGCCACCATGTTGATGAAAAATGTGTTTTTACTCACATCTTTTGTGATACTATCAAGAATGGAGTGGGCACTGGAAACTGAGTAGTTTTGTAAAACAAGTCGCTTTTTTCAGGGGTTTTTTCCTACCAGAAAAAGGTAGCAAAAACTCAATCTTGAAAAACAAAAAACCGAAAAAAGTCAAATACACATTCAAACCGTAACCATCAGTACTTATGTGTTCTTTTTGTTAAAAAACTCTCTGTCTTTGCGTGATGTTTTTCCTTATGATTTTTTTAATGACGCAACGGCGTTGTTTTGTTGTCAGTAGGTTATACAGGATTTGAATGTCCTTTACATGTGCTGGCGCAGAGATACGAGCTCCCCCTCTTTCATTTTTATTTCGTTTTCGATTGTGGTTGTTAAATTGCAGAACGATAATTGAATATAAAATGTATTTCTATTAATGTGCGCTTTAATTAAAGCACACTTTTAGAACGTCTCTTCGTCCGTCCGCGTTAATTTGTAACCGCGTTAATTTGTGACCACGTTAAATAGTCATAGTCATTTTGTGATTTAGTTTTTAGCCACTAACTCGAAAAACATAAAGGAAACTAAAAATTAAAAACGTATAGCAGATAAAATTTTCCGAGTTATTAACTCGGGAATATTTTATAAGAATAAAATTTCCGAGTTAGTAACTCGGAAAAATAAAACAAAATAAAATTTCCGAGTTAGTAACTCGAGAAAAATTAAAACTTAAAAATTTCCGAGTTAGTAACTCGGTTTGTGACGTCATAATGCGTAACTCGGTTTTGTAACTCGGTTTTGTAACTCGGGAATTCCGAACCTCTTTTTTCTACGGTTTCTCTTTTATAAGGAACATGTTTATAAGGAACTGGAGGCTGAAGAATGGTTAAAAATAAAGAACTGTTGAGGAACAGATCAGAGTGAAACGCAGAACAAATCCCAACAAATCCCAATGGTTTTTTAAACAATGAAAACATGTTTCATTGTTTAGAAAATAAAAAAAAAGTAAAATAAAAAAAAGTAAAATAAAAAATATTCATATTTTCAAAAAGAAACAATTGAAAAGTGTCAAAAACTAGGTTTGCAAAATAACAAGGTTATCAATAAGATATTGTGCATAGATATAAAGAAGAACAGAACTCATTAACGAACCATGAGGCCGATACTCTCTGAAATGATAAGGAACACCAAGATCAGAGCGAAATGTTAATAAAGAAACGTGTACTTCTGGAAACTGAAACAATTCTAATATTTATAACTTTTTCTTGAAGTTCTTTAATCGTATGTAAATATTATTTTGTGCTTTGTTTAGACGACAGAACGAAGCGGAACATCACAACCTGAGATGTTGAAATTGTTTGAATTCAAATTCATAAAAAACGCCCGTGAACAAGGCGCATCGTATGCCGCCATTGCTGCACATTATCGAAGTATTTATCCAAATTGTGGTGTCAATCGGAAAAATGTTGCACGATATTGTCGAAAGCATGGCATTCAAAAGGATATAGATGATTATGAATTTGAAACATCCTCCACCAAGTGGTCTGACCGAAAGGTGATTCGTTTGTTGTATTATTACAGCTTAAAGGCTAACCCTGTTCATTTTAGAAAAAATCGACCTGACAGGTACTGACCTGAAGATGTACTTGAATGAAAAGCTTCGTCTAAATTTCAATAAAATTATTTTACAATATCGTTTTTTACTTTCAATATTCTTGTGTTGCTGCACTTTTTAATTTCAAATCATCAAAGATTTTGTTGATACTGGAATGGAATGTTTCTCGCGGTTGCTATGCAACGATAGGCATGCTTTATGACGTAGTTGAGCGTTTTGTTTGTTCATTGCAGATGCTGGAGAAATTGAATAAGATCTCTTCAGTACATAAAGATGTAGTGGAAAAAATTGTTGATACACGACGAGGTATTTGTTGTTCTCTTTCGGATTCTCTTGTTAGTGACAGTGGTGGTAAACAGGTCAGCCTTACCTGGATTAATTTTAAAGCCCTACATAAAACATTGAAACGCAAGAACTGAAAATAAGAAATTTTTTCATATGCTTAGTATGTGTTTTTTTCTTCTTCTAAAAGGTCCACACCAATGTTCTGAAGCCTGCATAAAAGATCAACGCAACTTGTTGAAGCTTTACCGGGGAACTTATAATTATCTCGCTATCCCATTGGCACTCGGTTGGAAGAGGTTCGAACCGCACATACGTTGTAGGAATCTCGAAATCATACCCAGTAGACAAATTTGTTGAATTTATTGAAATAGCTGTGAAGGAGTACATTTCCCTAGAATTATACACTCTATTTCAATGAGTTCTTCTTCGTGTTATTGTTGTTATTATTCTTTACATAGTTTTGTATGCTCATAAAAACCAGGATAGAAATAACCATCAACTTGATCAAAGACTGGTTTCTATGAACGAGCTTAATCTCTCCTTCTTGTAGAGAAAGTTGTAAGAGACAAAATGGCTACCACCGTGATATTTACTACCTAACACCTTGCAATAGGCGACTGGTGAGACCTTCTCTACTACAATTTCAAGTTTTTGAAAATCGAACTATGTTGGCTGATGGATTAATTTCATAATTTGACATTTTAGAGAAATCTAACCGAAGTTACAAGATACCGTAAGTGTATCCCTCCAATCGTCATTTTTTCTCTCTGATTATTGGGCAGAATTGTTAAAAATCGCTGCGATGAAGAGCATTTTTATTGAAGTAGGGTGTATATTTCTATAGAAATGCACTCCTTCGAAGTGATTTTTCAACACTTGGTTTCAAAGCCCAATTTTTGATGTAAAGGCATCCCTTTTATTCTTGTGACTTTTTCAGTTCTGGAAACGAAAGCGACGAACATCTGTATCGATATGTTTTGCTTTCTGTCGAATATTTCATGCCGCAATCAAACGCAAAAACCAAAACCAGCCATCATACGAATCGATGATTTATCTGGTGGAAAGGAGTCGTGTTGTATCGTTTGTATAAACGAACACACAGACGAGTATCCACCGAAAGTATCGTATGCGGCGTCGCGCATCAAAACGGACGATGTCGCGATCAATACCGACCCTGGGTTTCTGGTTGGTTGCGATTGCACAGATAATTGTCAGGTGAGTTGTCGTTTAGCCGTCAGTATAGTTCTTTACTATTTTGACATACACGTGACATACACGTGAAAACATTTTCGTGATCTAGTGATCTAGTGAGTTATTTTACATTTAAGTAAAATAAGTAAGAGAAAAAAACAACTGCTGGTCAACGGATGGATGAGATAACAGTTGTTGTTTGTTACTTCTTATGACGATGTTTCCTTGAAAAAAATAGCAATACCACGCTAATATGTATAATATATATGTATATGTTAATATGATTATATGTATTAAAAGTTTTTTTTCCACTTGTGGTGTTTTCAGGATAAAACTAAATGCGGATGTGCACAATTGACAATTGAAAGCAGTAACGCGATTGATAACGTCATCAACCCGAACGCAGGATACAGTTACAGGCGTCTGAAGGAACACACCATCTCCGGGTACGATTATTCATTTTGATGAGTGTTTAAGTATGAAGTTCAGTTTAAAAGCAAAATTTAGCTTTAAAATGCAGAAACCTACTTGCATAAAGGAAACAAGTCACTGCGGTGAAGAGCAGTGGTTCCTTGTGCACCTTTGAATAGAAAGGCACACCTTCGCAGTGTTTTTCAACTAATTTATCCAAGCAATTTCACAGTTGTCATGCTCTTCCCACATCATCGTCTTCTTAGAATTTATGAATGTAATCAAAACTGCGCATGCTCACGTGATACTTGCTATAATCGAGTGGTACAAAATGGCATCCAGCTTCGACTACAAGTGTTTATGACGGAGAATCGTGGTTGGGGTTTGAGATGTATCGATGATATACCTAAGGGAACATTCATTTGTACGTATGCTGGACAAGTACTGAACGAACATACTGCAAACAGAGAAGGTAGGGCTAAGGTGATGGTCACACATCCTAAAGTAAGAATGTTCGTCGAAAATGTGGAATTTTAATTTTTGTTGAATTTAACTAAACAACCCAGTGTGGATGGGAAGGAAGAATTTTTAAAAGTATCGAAAGTATCTTGCGAATACAATTGTACGTTGATTTATGCGCCGGCAATTGCGTTATGGTTGTTAAGGATCTTCTTAGTTTAACCACCGAATAAACAGCGAAAAAAAGCAGCGAGAATTCAGAAAATCCGTTTTCCTTTCGTCGTTATCTCATTAATACCGTGAAGTCTTGAAAGCATGTTTCTTTTCGTGAAGTCTTGAAACCATGTTTCTTTTCGTCAAGTCTTGAAAGCATGTTTCTTTTCGTCAAGTCTTGAAACCATGTTTCTTTTCGTGTACTTTTCCAGGAATGGATTATGGTGATGAGTATTTAGCAGAACTGGATCACATCGAAGTCGTTGAGAAGGCTAAAGATGGTTACGAGTCTGACGTTCCAGAACTAAGAAACAACGCGATGTCTGGAGAATCAAGGTAGCAAGTCATTGCCTCAATTATTACAGTCGACTCTCGAAAACTCGAATACCCGATTTCTCGAACTCCACGATAACTCGAACTTTTTTGTTGGTCCTTTTACATAATAATTAGTATAATTTCAGCCAATTACAACTCTCTGAAACTCGAACGAACTCTCGATAACTCGAATTGTTTTTTTTGGTCTTCTGAAAGTTCGAGTTTTTCGAGTCGACTGTACGATAAATAGTAGTTGTCATACAATGAACTAAACTTATTGAGTCACGTGGTGGCGTTTTGCCTTAAAACGCCGCATAAACTATCAGGTTTTCTGGTTACTACACGTTCTTTTTATATAAGCAACCAAGGTCAGACATTAGTAGTAATGTTGCTTAAAAAACTACTATTTTTAGTGTAACAACCTAGTACTACAACCTAGTGTAACAATTTTGACAAATACGCTGTAGTTATGCTAGTGCTGCATTATTTCAAAATTTCATGTTGCTAATTTATCTAAGATCCTTGTAGTACTGTTGCTTAACATTTGGAGAAAACTTACTAGTGTTGCTTATAAACTTCTTGCTTGTATAAAAAAACGTGTATCTGCCCTTGACATTTAAAAGTTGTTCAAAATGATCGCGCAAAGATGAATCCGGTCAAACCTTTTGGTAGTATATCCGGAGATATCTCTGGTATATCCAAGTTTTCCATTTTTGCGTTAGGTCACTTAATTTTGTTAGACTTTACGTATATGCTCTTTATCGAAAAAGAAAAATTGTTATCTAAGCAAAAGTTCTAGCTAATGTGATGGAAACACCATTTGACATCTAAGTCACGCCCCATTTCCATTTTGATCAATGTTCATTCATTTTCCTTTCCATCCACTGTTTCTGTTTTCAGTGATGACGAATCAGAAAGCGGAAGTGACAGTAGTACATCTGTCTTGTTCATTTCATCTGATACATCAGACAGCAGTGATGAAGAGCAGATTGTTTTAACAGACGATGAAGCAGCACTCCCTCCTAAACCGATGGTATCTCATTCTTTTAGTTGTGTAATATCATTTTGCCTGGTAGTGGTTACTATTGGATACGCGCTAAGCAATCAGATACCTTTGTACATTGGTTCTGTAAAATAACATTTTATTTCTAATAGACACAGTCTGAAGTGAAGAATCAGAATTTGGAGGTGGTGACGTCATCAGTCTCTTCGACTGGTTCTAGCAATAACGTATCGCCTACACGTCCAAATATGATTGGTCCAAACGACGTGGTACCCTGCCACATAACGCTTCAGCGAATACCAAGTGTTGATCTTCCCAAGCGGATAGATAGTACCGACGAGAGTTTTGTAACAGACGATTCAAATAGTGGTTGCATCGATGCTTGCAGTTCGTTGGGAAGCTTCGGTCATGAGGGAAACAATGCACGGAGTCCTGCTTCGTCAACTACAGAAGACCTACTGTTGCAAAGAGCATTCCCTTTGAGGAATGACCAAAATCCTTCAGAAAGCGCTGAACCCAACATATCTGAACGGACTATACCTATGAGACTTCTAGTGCCAGTTGCACGAAAAAGCACATGTCAGAAAGCGTATGCTTTGAAAAGTACCGGCAGCCGAGTGGTTGATGAAGGTTTGTCACCGTTACTTTTTTCACTTTGCGACATAAATATCCTAAACGGGGGCGTAATTTACGAAGGCGTAACTTCGATCACACCATTATCACTTTGTGTTTATTATCTCCGGGTTCAACATGTGGCGTTTATCAGATGAAATAATGTTTGGATATTATTATGAAAGGGAAAAGCATCAAGTTCGCCAAGATGGCGCTGGGAAATTGAACAACTTTATCAAGACTTGATTTTACTGAATGTTTGATGTTAATCTTGTGCTCTTTTTAAGCGAAAATGAACGGTGGTAAAGAAGATGCGGGTATTGATGGAGGTCGACCAACAATGCGATCATTATATGATGGAGATAAACAAATGTATATTATTGATGCTAAATCGGTTGGGAATGTAGGGCGATACATGAACGTATGTTGTGTTGTTTTTTTTTTGTTATAACTGTTTTTTTTCTGTTACAGAAAGTGTGTAAAATCACTAGTGACCAATAAAATTTCAGGAAATTTTAGTTTCACAGTTGATAACGTCGAAACCCTGAAATTTTAGGATATATTAGAAGGGTTGCCACAACTCCTGGAAAGTCCTGGAATGGAAAAAAAATTAAATGGAATATTTAAAAATCCTGGAAAGTCCTTGTTCTCAATAACATTATTTGGTGGCAATCCTGCACTATGTTTTCAATTTACTTTGGAAGGTCATCCGTTTCTCTTTTTGTTTCTACAGCATAGCTGCGCTCCCAACGTGTTCGTTCAAAACGTGATGGTGGATACCCATGACCTTCGGTTTCCTTGGGTGGCATTTTTTGCTCAGCAGTAAGACTTTAATGTATTTTCATTCAACGTCGTTTCCACTCAAGTTTAGCCTTTTTGAGACATCATATCAACTGAATTGTTGGCGTACACGATTTTTTGTTACAATTACTATTAACGTCTGACCTTGATTGCTTATTAAAAAAAACCCCGCGTACTTGATATTTACTTCTTGTTGAAGCGAATTGACTATTTAATTATTTTATTTTTTTTCATAGAAACATATGTGCGTACACGGAACTGACTTGGGATTACAACTATGAACCTGGTAGTGTGCCAGGCAAAATGCTTATCTGTAAATGTGGTGCAAAGAATTGTAAAGGGCGTTTGCTATAGCGCCATTTGACTTGTACGCCCTTTTAAAACTTTAACTTCATTCACGAGTATTTATTTTCCTTCATTTTATTTTATGTATTTATTGTCCTTTATTGAATATATGTAAATAACAACCCGATTCGGATTTTGCAACAACCCCTTTCGGATTTGATATTTCCTGCTGACGTTCAGGTAACATGGCATCCGGTGTTGCTTCTTATATCTAATATCTTCTTATATCTTTCATATATCTCATTAATTTCAGGAATAAATTAAATTAGAATAAAATCAGGAATGAAGACAACATCATAATTTTGAAATTTAAATTTTAGGTCAAACCTTACTGCCAAATCTCGTCACTGTAACATTTCATGTCATTTGCTTTAGTCATGTTACTCAATTCCATAAGTATTAAGCCTTAGTCAATCCAATGAGATTGTTTTCAACAATTGAGGCTGAGACGTCTGTATGCAACTTTTTGTCTTTCGAAGTTTTTATTATCTTGCCTATTTCTTGCCTACGCAGAAATCTAATTATCCACAGCATATTGTTGAACTAATATTATACCTAAGATGGGGCTAAAGGTATCTTTGTATGCAAACCCATAAGTATAATATTGCAGCATGGTCGTGCGACGTTGCTGGCCTACTGCATATTCAGCTACATGAGGAATTTCATAACTCCAACCTAAGTCTCATCTTGAAAAAAATACTGGACAAACCATTGGACCCAGATTAGGTGAAAGCACTAGCAAATTCTGCAATGGTCTATCTTGAGAGTAACAACGATGTTTCGATCCAAACATGTAACACCATCTTCACCAACAAATACAGCAGCTACTTCATCATGAGGTAGATTGTACGGCGGTCACAACCACTACTCAAGTGCATTCTAACCTGGAAATCAATAGCAAATTATCAGAAGCAGTTAAGAGATCAGTAAAATATTAATATCTATTTCCATTTACCACAGATGGCTGGCTATTGCATAGCCCGTCTAGCATTCACGTGAAGTGCATTTTCATTCCGCCTGGCTAATCTTTGACCTGGCTCTTGAAGTTGGCGATATTGAACACGCGTTTCGGCATTATTATCTTGATATCTTTCAGACTCAGATAACGTCGGATGAATAACTTCTGCTGGTGGGATATTATGACCAATAAAGTTAGCGAGGTCAACACTAGAATACAGCTACTTAAATAAAGTAGAATGTATACGAAGAGCTCTTAAATTAACAAGCCCACTTTTAAACGTAAAATAAGGCATCCGACTCAAGTGCTCAAATTCTTGGTTACCGATAGGAAACCTTTGAAAATTCCGAATATCAGAATGTTTTGTATGCTTACTTAAGTTCGGGATGATTCCTAATTAAGTAATCACCTAACAATGAAGAAAAAGCGACATGAAATCGCTCATGGTGGTGGCTAATACAACAATCAGTCGGTATACAATAAAAATGATTTTTTTTTAGTATTAATAGTCACCTAGGATAGCCTCCCAAATAGGGCAACATCTCTAAACATGAAACCCTTAGTTGAGTGCTGCAGTCGTGACGCTGTCACTGTCTCAGGTATCGCGTATTTTCTCGCGTTGAAACTTTTCCTGGTTCAACCTCGTTCCCAGGGCTTCCTTGCCTTTGCAATGTTTTCGCCGCCGTCAAATACATTGAAAAGGCAAGAAGCCCTGTGTACAAGGTTAACCCACAATGTATTTTCAACACTTTAGCCTTAAAGACAAACAGCACAAGATACAAAATATTTTTGCTTTGGCCCGAGTTTTCTAGGATAATGCCAACGTTTTCTTCAAACATTTCACAACCCATCTCAGAGGTCAGCCTATCTGCTAGGTTATTTTCGCCTGAAAGTTTCCTTTGAAAATGTGTAAGAAGTGTTCTTAGCGATCTGTTCATCATATCAAGCCATACACACAAAACGTTACTTACTTACAGGTACTAACATTTATTGCTGATGTTCACAAAGCTGAATCTAATAAAGATTTCTGCAGGAGGTTGAATGACCATTTTGTGTGAACTGTGACGATTAATCCTAGATGACACCTAGGAGGACATCCTCATAGATTACACATTGCCCAAGTTTCTTGCCTTTTTGTTTTGTATCTTGTTCTTATCTTTGTCAGTATGTAGTGTCCCACGATTTTTCTCGCAGTTCATCATTCCAGTGTAGCAGTATATTCGTTTCGTATACTCGCTTTCTTTTCTGATTTAGGCCCTATTTTTTTAACGCAGGACTCATACTGATAACAGCATTTATTTGTTGAAATGAAAATCCTGTAAAAAATTATTCGTTCAAATAAAAAAAAAAAACTAAAAATATATATTTGTTTGTTGTGTTGAGTTAACTTATTCAACAACATCAGAACTATTTTTATAGTTAAGAGATATAATTTTCTTCTAGGCATTTGTTAAATGCTAATATCCCTTTCGTTTTGAAGTCTCCTTACTGTAGAGCCTATTCAGTCTATTCATAGCGAGAGACACTAGCTTTTTTTAAAGGTAAGAAGAATTACATTATCAAGAAAAGGGTAGCCGATAACCTTCCCTTAAAAAGGAGTGCAATTTTGGCGACTGCAGAAAAAGTGGACAACCCACACAGTATCTAAATAAAATGAACCACATCACCTTCTATATCTTCACTTTGATACAATTAAAAGTTAATGATAGATTAGGCGTTATACAAGTTCACTTTCTTTTCGTTTCGATTTCTTTTCCCTTTATTTTCTGTTTGTTTATTAATCCACAAAATTAGTTTGTTTTTTTTTTATCTTTTCGAGAACAAAAACTGCTTGGATTCCTTCTTCTAAACGTTTTGTTCGTATACGTTAGCGGCAGAGAAGAAAACGATATTCGTGTCGACTGGAGCATACTCCATAAATGACTTTTGACGATGTTTGCAAATAAAACCTAAAACCTCGTTGATTATGTATTTGATACGAGCTCGGGTACCTCTCAACAATAACCCGTACAACAAAGGATCCAACATTGCATTGAATGCTAGCAGGTAGACAGATACTTCGGCTAAATATCTTGGTGCCAAACTGTTTTTGTTAAATACGTCGTAAACATTCAAAATTATAACCGGTATCCAAGTCATTGTATATGCCATTCCCGACATTCCGAAAATCATAGCTAGATGCACTTCGGATTTTGTTGATCTGTGTGGCTTCCAAGTGACTTTCGTTACAGATTTGGGACTATGGTATATTCCATATATGAAAGGTTGCTTAGACTTTCGCTCACGTGATTTGAAATAAAGTCCGTGTAAACAATCACCAACATGTTGTTGGTTCGCTTGATCCATTGTTCGTTTCCATAACGACGTAATATGCTGTAGAGTAGGCTCACGAACGGGTTCTGTTCCATGGTTACAGTTGATACGCAGGATTGCGTAACTAATGAATGCGTACCAATACCAAACGAAAATCAAAGGCAAGATCAAGAACAAAAAGGCGTTTATCCCTATGTAAATGCGGTCATATTTCTGTTCATCTTTTATACCTTTCCAGAAGACAGGAACTAACTCGATAACGAAAGATGTCAACCAGGACCAACACACCAATTTCCGAGCTTTCGCACGCGTCATTTTCGAGTTGTAAAATATCGACTGGCATAAGGCAATGTACCTTTCGTACGTCACAGCGCAGAAACTCAAGATGTACGCAAAAATTGTCAATGCTGTGACGAAACCAAACAGGAAGTTATCTTGCGCGAAACAGTACATGGGAATAGTGACAGACGATACTAATGCTTGGGAAGCTAGCAAGCTCAGGACGAATACATACGTAATCTCTCTGCGAAGTTTTCGACTTGTGGCGATGGACAACAGTACAATGACATTTTCTATAACGGCGAGTGTGGCCATAGCTAAAAGTGCTACTTGTTTCTCCTTCTTAATTTGGTTATCTGCGGTCACACTGCTGTTGTTGAAATTGCTACCCACCATTTTTATTAAGTATATTTATTACTCTCTATAAAAGATATATAGCGGCACAGGTTTAATTGAAATATACATTATAAAGGAAAAATCAAGTTTTAACAGAATTTGTACTTAGCAACAAAACAAGCTGTCAAAATATCTTTCTGCAATTAAAAAAAAAGAAGAAGAAATAAGTTATTTTGTTGAGCTTGTGGTTCGTTGTTTTTACAGTTTTTATAATTAATTATGGAAATAATTGGTCTAAAGTCAATATTATTTTGTAAACAAAATATCAAGAAACCAAACATGCTTCAAAAATAAAAAAAAAAGGTGAAAATAGATCTACGTGATGCAAGAAAATGTATGTAACATACATATATTTTTCTCCTTAAAAAAAAAAAAAAAAAATGAAATAGACAAGCGAAAAATCCCTTTAAAAACACTTCAAGCCACAAATGAGAACAGTTTTTCACGTTCTTGTGTTATATGCAAGATTTATGACAATGTACTGTTATTTTACATGAGGGTTGGCGTTGTGCGGATGTCACCTGTGGAACTTCGTTGCTAGAAACAATGAAAACTACATATGGAAACGAGCAGCTGAAAAATATTAAAAAAAAACAAACGGAGCAAAGAAGTAAAAAAATGATTGGTTCTTTTGTGGGGGATTCCCTCCTAGTAGAAAACTTCTGGCTTTGTCACCATGTCCAGAACAGCGCTTTTTATGTTTATCAAAAAGTCAATGCGTCGAAGAGCATTTTCATTGAAATAATGAGTATATTTCTGTAGAAATGCACTCGAGCGCAGAGCTTTTTCAACAAATTTACGCAGCGGGAATTGCTTTGCCATTTACTGTTCATTGAACAAAATAACAAGAAGTAGTAGCATATATAATGGTCACACACACGCAACTTGTCTTTCGTGTATTTTATATATATTTCTTTATCTCAGACAATATGAGAGAAATACCGGTATAATATCCATCCCAATGTAATCCTAAATAGTTTTTGACCACATGTACTTAGGAAAGTCAAAACCAAGTAAATTGTGGTTTCATTACCACAACTTTCTATAGAATTAATTGACTACATATCTTTACTCTTTTTTTGACAACAAAAACTCTGGTTAACGGATATTTACCAAAGATTTGAAGAATGTGAGGTAAATTTGATATAAATCTGTTCAACGAACGCAAAAAATCCAACCATATCAACTTACAAGAAAATGATGCAAAATTGACAGACCTGTAGTATTCAAGAAAACTCTCCTAGAGTTAAACTGGAAAATAGTGATTCACCTAAGTTAAGTTCTTCGATTTCGCAAAGTTTCGCAACCTTCTTTTTGTACATCGATATTTACATAACAAACTTCCGCCATGTATTTATAATGTGGATTTGAATGTCAATCTCCGTGGAAGGGCAACAGGAACACTGGTTAAATACCCATTCAAAACGATATCATTCGGTGAAATATTCAATTGAAAACCAATCAGCAAATAACTGGAATTCTATTCTGCAAAATCTTCAAATCGATGATTTATCAACTTTTTCTTATGCACAAACTAAATCATTAGTTACAGAGTATATGTTAACTCTTTACGTCTTAAATTTATAATTTGGATACTTTTCTGACATAACCAATATTATGTTTATTTCATGAGAATTTCTGGTGACCACCCCCTCGAATAGATTTATCTAATTGGGGTGGTCTCCTATTTGTAAATGTAATAGGAATAAATTATGAGTACTAAATTACTTGCTTACTTACTTACTTAATAAAAGAAGACTCCCCTGCTCTCTGCTTATAAACTAGAGAGGGAGTTTTTATAAATTAAGAGACTCTCTAGTAAAGGGTTCTAGGACAATCCCTCTTGGAAAATTGCCCCCATCCAATCTGGGGTTACAGTTATGGGCAAGGGTTGGGTTAAGGGCTATCTAGGTGGGACAGTTTTCTGGGAGTTATTAGCCAGAGAGGGGGCAATATATTGGGGGCAATCATCCAGGGGTGGGCAATTTTCAAGGGAGGAATTGTCCTGACACCCTAATGAGGTTTTTACGATGTAATAACAATTAAAGTAGCAATTTGATTGTTTTTGGAGGCTAAAACATTCTATTTTTGGCTTGAATTGAGAGAAAGACAGCAGAATACTAAAAGGAAGTGAAATGATTAGTAGAAGCAGAAGAAACACAACAGAAAGATTATAAATACCATATACTTCTGTCTTAAACTCAAAGACAAGGTTTGCTTAAAAAATAGAAAGGCGATAGAAAGGGTAGAAGGTTTTTCTTACAAATAAAAAAAACAACAACAACAAACCCCCCAAAAACCACAACGTTGGTCTTTTTAAGACAAATCTTGATGTTCCAAGCCATCTAACGAAGGAAAGAAAATGATATTCGACCTGATCATAGCTTCCAAACTTGCTAAGCGATGACCATAATGCTTCTATGGCTGGCTCAACTAATTGCCGGATGAAGTAGTCGAAATCATTCTCCTAAAAGCTTTAAGTTCATCTAAGTCTGTATCAACTCTCAACAAGCTCCTACTACATAGAAAATTCCCCAAGTTTACTTCAAGTTTACGGGAAAAAGAATTCAAGAAGTTAAGCCAATACAACGGCTAAATAAAAGTTGGAGTAAGAAGTATCATCAACTACTTTGGTGGGCAGAGAGATCAATTCTAACGCCCATACAATCCCTTAAGAAGACATTTCAAAGCATTAGCATTCGTTTACAACAAACAAGCGCCTCAACAGCTATTAGAGAGAAGGCAAATACCTCATCACAACAACGCCAACCAACGCCGAGACTTGCCAACTCCAATACCAGAAGCATACACGCAAAAACAAATGCTAAAGCCACATCCGCTTCAAGCACGAAGAACGTTGGGGTCTGTTACAAAAGTACTCGTTTTATGCCAGACGGACAAATCAATACTAGGGCTATATAAAAAACAGCACGTTTATGATGCAATATCAAGCAAACGTTTTTTGAAAGTATACTAGAATAGACTTTACAAAATTCCAAAACATGATTTCTACAAGAGGATGACAGTCAAAAAATATTGAAACAAACAGTTATCGTGTCGGATGGACAAAATGCTAATACTTTTGTAACAGACCTATTGCTACAGCGCCCACATCACTTCAACCAGTGCCAATCATAGACAGTCATTTGTATGTTTTTCCGTTGAAGAAGTAAGGGAAATTATTACTTGAAGCAAATCAAATTATTTTCAAAGTTGCAATAGATTTCTCGTCAAAATTCGTTAGTTTCAGACGTATCTTGTTCATCACCACACTGGCATTCTGAAAAAAAAGTTTATAACGAGTACCTGAATGGCCAATGAACTTACATTTATTGATCTTACAATCCCACTGCACACACTACTCACTACGTCGTAACGCTACCAAAGCTAGTCGTAACGTCGTCGTAACGTTAGTTTGATATTTAAACACATCATAAACGACGAAACAAAAGAATTTACCCTATCACCATCACCTTCCACGGACATCATCCACAAGAAACAACATGCACTCCGTCCTATCATCTCCGCATGTAATGGCCTCACAGACAACTTTTCCAGATATATCACACAACCTCTAGTAGTACTGCTTTCATCACATAGTTGCGCTAACAAAGACTTTCTTCCCATCATTGACGAATTTCCACCCCTGGCCCCAAATGCTTGTAACAGCAGATGCAAAATTGTTATAGTTACACATCTATACCTTAATAAAGTATCCTTCATGGAAGACCACCTCCACCAAGACCAAATCAATGAAACCTTACGCCAACTTGGGTTGCCTAATCTCTTGAACGTAATATTGTTTTAAAAGCCTGTATTTCAAAATGCTAACTGCAAAATTCTTTTTTTTCCCTTGTTAAGTTTCAACTTTTTTTGTAAAATTTTAAGCACGTGCCCTCACGATCATAAAACAATAGAATTGACGTAAAATTCAATAGATTTTTAAACACTAAAGAGCGACGATGAAATATCGAAAAGTTTTGACATTTTGTCGTCGTAATCTGGCGATTACCACGATTACACTGAATTTTATTCGTTGTAATCACCAGGTCTGAAGCAGGCTTAAATGGCAACCCAGTGGGCAAAATCGTCACTGCGATGAAGAGCATTTTTATTGAAATGGTCTGTATATTTTTAAAGAAATGCACTCCATCCCAGAGGATTTTCATCAAAATTAATCACTGGGAACATGTCAGGGAAGAAAAAAGAAATCCAAAAATCATTAATTTAAAGCTGTTTCAGACAGTACAAAAAAAAACAAACAAACTTGTGTTTTTTTAGTTTAGTTCCCCTAAACCACAAGGAGGCTTCACTAGAATTGTAAAACTCACTGGAAAACTGGTCCTGAAATTTTATTTCACTCTTTTTACATAAGAATGCTAAAAATTGAGCCTCAATATTCTTACGGGAATTTTAATTTTTAATTTTTAATTTTAATTTTGAGCCTCGAATCTTCCTATTCATATTATTCATATTCATATTCTTAATTGACAGATTAGAAAAAAGTTTATGATATACAGATATAGGAACCAAAGCAAAACCATATGTTAAATGTATGTTAAAGATAATCGCTTCTCTTTTTGAACAACAGGAAAGTGCAAGTAGAATGCGTAATCCAATAAAATTATTTCAACACCATCCAGTTCCTCAGCACCAACATTTTTTTCACTTTATATTTGATCTCTTTATTGTTTTATGATAAAAATTGAGCCTGAGCTAGGTTTATCAGAAGAAGATTCTCATACCATCATGAATTGCTCTTCAAAAGACTATTTCGGTCATGAAGCTTGATTTCAATTAGCATTCATTGAACTTGAATTTGTTTCTTTGTGATGTTTTACGTATGTTTCTTTTCTCTCTGGTAGCAACATAACTTCTAACAATTGCTTTGACGGATGTTATTCACGATTGCTTGTTTTTAGTATGTTTTGATGTTTTTACCTAAACCTGTTAGGTTCGTCATATTTAATAAGCCCCACAGACGTTCTCGAACAACAAAAAAAAGTAAAAAAAAAAAAAAAAAAAAAATCTCATAATTAGTAAAATAAAAAAACTCTTTTCCTGATAGACAAAGTCAATGGAAATACTTTTTTTTTTGAATATTCTCTATGAAAACTTGATGTAAATAATTTAAATGAAGATACGAATAATTTGTTAATCAATGCAACTAAAGTTTGTCCAACCGCAAATTTGTCCATAACAAGTAAACAACAAAGATAATTCAACATGTTTGCACTTTGTAAGCCAGATTGAAAATTATCCATAAACTCCTTGACCACTACTCATTCAATCTGTCGAAAGAATTTCCATGTGAAAACGAGAGAATGCTTATATTTCACTTTCTTTGTGGCTGCTCGTTGAAGTTCGACTAATTCCTGTAGCTTATCCTTACAAATCCCTGGTTTTTAGAACAAATAAGGTTATTTGTAAAATACTAAGCGACCGTTCATCTAAACTGATAATTACAGATATTTCTTAGCATTATCACGTTAATCAAATATTGCGGATGAACACCCAAATCTTTTACTTATTGTCTGGAGTTTGAACATTCTTCTAGGCCTATCTTAGAACTAACTTTATAAAACCCTTTATTGAAATATGTCTCAATCTACATAAAGTCGTTTTTAATACTACACCTTGGTAACAAAGTCACGATATACTCATAGAGACTAGTACAGGACAGGTTGGAGAATCGTGTAGAAAAAAAACATGACCGCACAACTTAAGTTATATCTCGAGTAACAATCGTTGAGAAAATTTTTGCCTGAAAATCCAATTCCGATTTCTGATTTTCATACTTGGCGTCATAATCAAAATCTACCCGTGTTAGTGCTAACAGAATAGAATTAATTGGCTTATCTTTTACGTCAAAAATACTGCAAACGTTTTCTCGCCGTTAGATTGAAACTAGTAGATTTTATAATGATTTAAAACGATGATTTTATAATGATTTAAGCCGCTCAGTGTAAACATTTTCATAAGAAACTTTTGCTTAATTAGAACATATTGACAGTAGTGTCACCCCCACTCCCTCCTCCCTCCTCCGTCAACCAGCGTCAACTTCAGCATAACCTCCCCCCCCCCCCCCCCCCCCCCCCCCCCCCCCCCCGTAACAGTTGACATCATTTGTGAACAACAAAGAAATAGTTTCAAAAACAACGACAGTCGTTTTTTTTAAATTTGCAAACAATCATTTTTCCTTCCTGACATATGGCCATCTTAAGCTTTTGTTCAAAATTTGATCTCCATGACGACGTGAAAATTCAAAAAAACTGACCTAATCTATTTTAAACTGTTTCAAATATTTTATTTCAAATGTGTTTTTCAAATATGTTTCAAAATGTACAAGAAAACAAACTTGTGATTTCTACGGTCGCGGCGAAATCGAAATACCGCATGAAAACATACTGCTCCTATTTCGGTTGAAACGGGCATTTTTAGCCTAAAGTTTAAGGAACAAACAGGGAAATCATATAGGATAAAAATCATATGCATATTCACAATGCTTCATCTGCGACAATTATAAATCTAACATTTTCTTCAGTGATGAATTAAAACACCATAGTTTTCAATTTCTTTACATTATCAAATATATTTATTCATTTAAATGAATATCAATCATTTAGAATCCACGAGTTATATTGCGCTATTTTATTTGAGTAAAAAAAACCAGGTTAGTCTGGTCACACAAACTTTTTTTCGTGACGGGCTGTCCTTTATGTTTAGCGTGTGAAGCCACTTATCGTAGTCAAGGTGTGTTCATATGAAAGCCGTAATGAACTTCGGTTTGAGATTTCAGAAAAATTATACTTATTGACGAATGTCAAACATTCAGCCCAAAAACTCAATACAATATTTTAAAACAAATTAACAACATATACAGTGTGTCTCAGCAAAATGTTTTATCCACAAACTTTCAATGCGTTTGTTTCAAAAATTATTTGTCAAATTTTTGCGATTTATGTACCATGTGAAAGCTCTTTTCCTCTTTCTCAAAATACAGTTATTTCATAATGTTGGAAATGGAGATTTTAAAGTTGTTTTTTTAAATGAATATACCGAATTTCAAAATAATTTTTACATCAATGGAAAGCCATTTATTTTTTTATTGTGTTTACAAATGGCCTTCATTGTAAAATGAGTTAATTGACTTTTAAGAATTTAATGAGCCAAATCGTTGAGTTTTTCTTCAATATCTTTTCGAAGAACAAATATCTTGGCAAACATTTTATATTAATGGATAGGGCATGAAAAGGTCTTTCTTGTGATATGAAATTCACAATATTTTATCAGAAATGTAATGAGATATACGCCTTGAAAGTTGGTGGATAAGACATTTTGATACACACTGTATTTAAAAACATAAAAGTTAAACGTCTTTCGTGTACACACAGCTTAAATTTGTTTATTGTTTTCCAAATTGCTGTCATTGTTTCAAAAAATCTTTTCTTTTCATTCACATCTTAAGGGCAATATACACGGTGCGATTTGTAGTATACTATTTGTAGCATGCTACAAATCGCATCGTGTATACACCTAAAATCATTCAGAAAGTGAGTGATTCTACAAGTCGCATACTACAAAAAAAAGTTTGAACATGTTTAAAACTATACGATTTGTAGTACGTTTTCAGCCAATCACCGTGCAGAGCACAAATGCGGCAAGTAGTGTATGAAGAAAAAACAACATTTCTACGTGATTTGTGATTTCTTTTTGAATGAAATAGGCGAATAAGGAAAACAAAATTTATGAAAATGAAAGTACTCCGCAGGTCTTTAGTAATTTGTCTTTTCAACCAAGATTAAGTTCATACTTTTCTTTACTTTCGAGTTGTTGTTTTTTTTTTGCGCTTTTTCTTTTCTTTCTCCTTTTTGAAAGTAGTTGCTACAATAATTGCACTCAGAACTAATATATCCAACTCGTCTTCTAATTTGATTTTTTTTAAACTTTACAACTTTTAGTATCGTGTATACAGAAGCAGAACACTTAAAAAACTGTATACAGAAAATGGGTACTACAAGTAGTATACTACAAATCGTATCGTGTATATTGCCCTTTAATCGACCATTAAAAATTTAATTACATTTTTCCAAGACATTTTCCTCATTTTATTCCTGATTCATTAAAAAAACAACTTTAAAATTTCCATTTCCAACATTATGAAACACACTGTATAAGATTTGAAGCAAAAAATGATACAAGCGTATTGATCTTTAACAAATTAATGATCTGAAACCATGATATTTTCCTCAATAACTTTCTGAAGAAGATCATTTTACTTCAAATTTTATATTTTAAGAAAGAGCTTGAAAAGAGCTTTCACATGGTACATAAATCGCAAAAATTTGACAAATAATTTTTGAAAAAAACGCATTGAAAGTTTGTGGATAAAACATTTTGAGACACACTGTATTTTCTTTAAACGAAGCTTTTCGTAACGTAGTAACATTATCAAGTTTTAAAATATTGTATTACTGATGAATGTTTTTCTAATTCTGTTTACATCATGCGCGATGGTGTTGAAATTTCAAGTAGGTTTGAAGTTATAGTATGTCTTGAAAAGTTGGGAAGCTTTTATTCATTTCATAAAAACAGAAAAAGTAGTTCTAGCGGTAATGAAATCTCAAATCGGTTTGAGCTCAGTTCGTCTTCAAGCCTACCTGTTTGTGTTGCGAACAGATGTAACCAGGATGATAAAATTGAGTAATAATTTCGTGAATTCAAAAAAAAAACAAACTATTTTCAGCCATAGTTGAACGTGTAAGAAAGTATTGTGATGACTCAACAACAATGTGAGCGTCTATAAGTTTAAAGTGAACAGCATTCCTACGATTGACCAGGTGCATTTCTCCCCTCCTACGATGTGAGTAAAAATTTACCAAATGTTTCACCATAGGTGAGCAATAATATGAACAATGGAGTGAAACACTATCGAAAACCAGATTGTCTCTGAATATTTTAAATAAAGAATTTTTCAAAACGTAAAAGTGCTTTTACCGTAATTTTTCTAATTTACCGCAACCCCCCAAAAATTTGGCGCGGAATTTTTAAATCAATCTCGCATTTCTAATTAAATATTGCATATTGGATAATGAAAATAATTAATTAACCTAGCGTGTATTGTTCCAATTTAACGCACATTTTTTTCCCCGAAACTGTTATTTTTTTAAAAGGATAAAATGAACTCGTTGATGACAATGATATGAGTATTGTAACACGTTTTTCTGCGATTTATTGTGGCAATAATACAGACTTGCTCCAAAAACACTCTTGTCAACTATATTCTTAAAGGATTCTTAATGTAAGAGCAAAAGATTGCTCTACATCAAGAAAACAGATATTTTACCAATTCTGGGCTGTGAAATGATAAATGGGTATTCTAGCTACTAACTCATAAGACATGTTAGTAAGTGAAACATTGAAGACGACATAGAACTTGATAAAAAGGCAATGTTCAAACGGAAATTCCGGAAAATTCTGTGCGATTGAAAAACTGTGTCATAATCTTGCATGGTGCGACAAGAAGTCATATAGATGTATTCTCTAATTTGCCGCCTTCTTTTTGTTTTGTAAGGCATCGCTTATTATCTTTGGGAAAATTTATTATCTATACCTCTTATTCTAACTTCAGATGTCGTACATACATTTTATCCTACAATTTCGGACAGTTCATTAGTGGGATTCGGAAAAATCATGTTTCGTTTACACGAAACTATTATTTCTATAGATTTGTAGGGAATTATATACAACTTAGTAGAGTTGTTCGTAAATTTATCCCTACAAAGTCATCAGAAACTTTACATCAACACTTGAAAGAAGCGTGCAAAGTAATGATGTTTCTTTTGATACAAGAAAAGGCTTCAAATCTCCGAGGTAACTTTTTAGTAGAACAGTTTTGAAAACAAATGTCACAAATAATTGATTTTTTTCGTGTATCAGGCTCGTCGATTTTACGAATCTCCGTAACGATGATAACCTTGTAAATTTAGTTTGGGAAAATAACATTTTCAACACGCACTGTTGCGTTCGTTCAATCTCCATTATAAAGGTTTTCACAGAAAAGTTTAATGGTCAACAGCCAAATTTTCCAATTGTTGAAGATATGTGAAATCCGCGTGGGATATGTTCACCGTTTTGAAGCTGGTCTTGTTGGTTATGGTCTCACGAATCAATGCTTATTAAGAACAAAAGTGAAGAAAGGAGTGATAGTTGCCATTACGAAATTTCATACAACTGGTGATGAGTTGCGAAATAATCATGAGATATCTTCACAGTTTCCAACCTGGTCTTGTGCGTTATGGTCTCACGAATCAATGCTTATTAAGAACAAAAGTGAAGAAAGGAGTGATAGTTGCCATTACGAAATTTCATAAGCACACTCTTTATCTCACTGGGAAAAGCAATAAACATCGAACAACTGGTGATGAGTTGCGAAATAATCATGAGATGTCTTCATAGTTTCAAACCTGGTCTTGTATGTTGAAAAGCTGTTACAAAATTACAAATACGAATTTTTCACCAAAGTTAACTTTTCCGAAGAAACTTTCATAACAGAATTTGAAAGAACGATACATATCACATGACCAAACACTTACTTTCCCAAACCAATTTAGCGTGAAGTTTTCATATAGGAGTTTAGATAATAGAGGATTATTACGGTAGCAGCGTAAGCGAATACCGTATTAAAACACCCTTGGACTCCTACTACTACTACTACTACTACTACTACTCCGAGTTAGTAATTTTAAACATTATAATATCGTTTATGCCTGTTTTCCACCAGTAAGATATCTGAAGAAATAACGTTTACAGAACGTTTAAGAACTTTAAGTAAAATTTCAAATTTAAAAGTATTCTTGTGGCAAGTACTTTTGCTGCTACCGTTTTGCGCCATCTGGCTCTTGTTATTATTAAGTGAGTAAGTCACATAATCACCGAAACGACGAACTACGTGCAAACGAGGTTGGATGGATTTAAGTATCAAGCCTGCTATTTGAATGTTTTTTACCTAACGGTCATAACATTCAGTGGCACTTTTCCATAGTAAAAGAAGTTCATAAAACTTCATAACAAAGCAAACTGAAGGTGTACTGGTATATATCATTATACACTTTATGAAATGAACCTGAGGTCTGATGTCAACAAAGGTTCTTGGTAACAGGTAACAGCATGTGTGCATTCGCATATATCATAGACAATGCTTGGTTGAATACCATTCTCCTGATCTTGAAATTCTTTGCTGTACTGATTGAATTCACTTTGAAGATGCCAACGGCTATCAAAATACTTAAAAGCAATTCGGATGTAAGTGGCGAGACGGGTTGATTTTCTCAAAATATAGGGAAAGCATTTTGAAACGAGTTTTTGCAAATACCGCAAAATGAACTCAAAATAATAAACAAATAATCGCAACATCAAAACGAGGTGAAATTGGAATCGAAGTAGAGTATCCGTAAGGAAAATGAGGAAGATAGATTGAGAGTTTGTTAAAATATTTACAAAATTCAACATTCAAGTATTCAATTAACTGTTTATTTTAGCCAATCAGAGATTAAATTAAAGTTTTTTTTAACCAACCGGAATTAAATAATTGCCTCAGGGAGAGCACGCCGTGTTTCAAAATAAAATTGCACGAATCAAGTCAATAAAATGAATCTTATTGGTGAATCCATTAGCGTTTGTCACAATTACTACATTACTTTGCTGGGCATTATTGTCGTTATTTCTGCGTTCGTCAAGTTGGCTGTAGCACTGAAATAAACAAACAAAATGCTTGGTACAATTTCGGTAGAGAATACATCTACAAAGTCATAGTAGTGAGGATGAACTTGGAGGCATAATTTGAATTTTATGACGTTATGACAACTAGCAGCTCAATGATGGCAGATTGTCCTCATCACAAAATTCTCTTCTGAAGGTCTGCAAATCCCTGAAAGCATTGAGAATTTTTAGATCTTTGTTTGGAACGGAATTTATTGATTAAAGGGGAACTCAACTAAGAAACGCACCCAGCAGCAAAAATGCAGCAAGTCAGCGACATTTTTGTTTATCTTATGACTTGCTTTCGGTCTTCCTTTTTTACTTGAATAGTACTGACCAGAACAAATCTTAAAAATCACGTCGATGATGACACAAAAATCACTGACTAAAAAAATCACAAGCCTGTCATTTGTATTCGTTGAAACAGTTTTAAAAATGATGAAAGTCAGTTTTTTCAATTTTCAAAAAAAATCATTTTTTGTTCCTGACATATTGTCAGTTAAAATCTTTTTCCAAAACATGATCACCATGGCAATGTGACATCACAAAGTTCGAAAAGAAATTGCTGTCATAGCTACAAATATGTGGGAAACTCAGAATGTTTTAATGATATGTTGATATATATATATAGTGGCAAGTAACAACAGCTGCTAAGATATGTATTGCTAAAGAATACAAGAGCCCTGGAAACAAAAGAGTATGCCAAAGATCATTTTTACTGATTTGATAACTATAGATGCTTTCTCACTATACATACAACATTTTGAAAACGTGTAGCTACCAGTACCAGTAATATCTCGGATACAAAAAAGCAGAGAAGCAAACAAACAAACATACATTTTGGAAGATATTTATTCATATATTCTTGCTTTTGATTGATTTCTTTCAGACTCTGTCCCAAACTCTTCATAAATTGATCTTGTTTGTTCTCGATGTCTGTTGTGGTGTTGATAATGTTTTCAAGCAAAGTACTTTGACTCCTTCGATCATTTCTTGAATATTTATCTTCTACCTCATGCACCACATTTTCAATACCGGTCAAGCGGCGCTCGGCCAGTCGTAATCTCGACAGTGCAGTACTTTTTTCGTGGTGTTCGGTGAATTTTTCAGCGTGTACAACCTAAGGTTTCATTAAAATAAGAAACGCATTACGAAAAAAAAACAACACAAAAAAACAACGAAAAACAACAGAAATGCAAATAAGAGAATATTGGTCAATCTTCTCCCCAGGCTCTTAAACACATGAACACAATTTTTCGTTATCATATTTAAAAATTGTTCAGTATCAGATTGTTACTTCCCTTGGTCAATCGTTTCGAAATTAATAGGATACCAATGGATTGTTTTTGTTATTAAGTGAATGTGTCCGTTATTCGTAAGAACAAAATATTTTATGAGCTCTAACAGGCACTTGTGATAAATTGCTGAGAAAAACGTATACATGATATGGAAAAGATCTGTTTAAACACGGTGCTTAATTCGGAAAAAGGTCAGTTAGGTTTGAATTTAAAACAAACTTACCAATGGATTGCAATATTTATTATAATAAGCGACCAGTTTTGCTTTGTTTCGCTTATTCAAATTCTTTTCCAACTGTAGCACAACAGATGCCTGTAGCAGAGAAGCCTGAGCGACACAACTCTTGTAATGTGTCGTAAATTTTGACGTGATCAAAGCGACGAATACAGCAAACAAAACGAACGTCACAAGAACGTGAAATAGAGAAATTAAGATTTGAGCAGTGACTGCATCCTTCGTCACGTACGCAACAGTACTATCCTGGCCCATCGATGACTGGAACACATTGAAAAACTAAGAGAAAAATCATTTAAATATTACTGTACTGGCAACAAACCTATTAACCACGAACGCAAAACAAAAATCCATCTTAGTACACAACAAGGTCATGTCAACGGAAAATCAAAACAACTGAATCACACACAAAAGTGAATCATGCCGAATAATAATATTTATTATAACTAATTAGCTTATTTAAGTATTACTCAGCATCATTTCAGCCTTAAAATGGTAAACAGGGCACAGGCATATCAAAAGTATTCTCTTCTTATCTCCTGAAACGTCAAAACAGTTAGGTATTCTCTCTTTATCTCCTGAAACGTCAAAACATTTAGGTATTCTCTCTTTATCTTCTGCAACTTCAAAACGTTTAAGTATTCTTCTTTCATCTCTTATATCTCTTGCACGTAAAAAAATAGATATGCAGATAAAATATAGGTTCATAGATTTTTTGAGTCATATTTACTATTGCGTCTTTCACCGCCAAAAATAAATACAACACTAAATTAGATTTGTTAGATTAAACAAGAAACATCAATATGTGGCATTATCTTCATTTATTTTCTTAAAAATAACATAAAGTTATATAAGTTATATAACATAAAGTTATTGCGACCTTGCCTTCATTCAGTTGTAAAGTATCGTTCGGATGTCCATAGATAGATAATTGTGCCACTTTTATGGTCAGAATAACATGTGTTAGCATATCACATCATCATATATATTAGAGAATGTCAAGGCATTGACACATTCGTATCAGGGTTTGTATCAGTTTTTAAGCCCCTCACTGAGACTAAAATAAACCCCGTATTCTTAAGAGTGATAAGCATAGCAACAAATGTGGGTAACAATGATTTTAAGACTTTTCCTTCAGTTGACGATGCCTTGGTGGACAATGCCCCATCTTGCATTTATTAATAAGACAGGTTCCGGGCAGAAAACTTCCAGCCGATCATTTTCCTTGGATAGACTCAACCAAACGACCTTCTTCTCATAAGAACATTGTTATATTTTTGTTATACATTTACACCCTTTGCTACCATTTTCGCTGCCAAGGTTTAAAAATTGTTAAGTGTCACACTGTTGGATTACTTCCCCTTGGCGATCGTTTTAAAATTAATTGGATACCAATGGATTATTTTTGTTCTCATACAGATATTTAGTGAATGTGTCCATTATTCGTAGCAACAAAAGATTTGATATTTTAAGTTCTAACAGGCACATGTGAAAGATTGCTCAGATCTAAAAATTAGGATGCACAATCGGGAATGCAGTAAGAGAATGACTATCGGGATTAATCTCATCATCCGCTATAAGGTTGGGGAATTTCCCCTGATTTGAATCAACCATCTGAAAACTATCGGGGAAATTATCGGGGAAGTATCCAATCGGGAAATTTCGGGAATAACAACATAAGATAAGACAAAAAAAGCCTTACAATATCATCCAAGCGATCCTCGAAATGGTGAGGTCCTGATGATGTTGTTGTGGTGGAGTTAGTAAGACTTGTGGTGGTCACTATGCTGTTACCGAACATCAGCCAGAACGCAGCCACAAACGGAACAAACAGTTGGATGTACAAAAATGTTATTTGAATAAAAGAACCAACCGCTAAACCTAGATGTTATAAACCGAGTTAATCATCACACATGTAAAAATGAAAAAAGCTTCTATGTAGTTGGCAATCATACCTGCAATCTTTAAAAATACGGAGAAGTACCGGAAGCGAATACAAATCTTCAGCACTCGTACGAACGACAGAATCATACCGAAACCAAATATACATTTGTGCACTATGAAAACCTCTCGCTTATCAATTTGCATGTCAAGTACACGTGTGATTATAATCGCAGCCAATACCAACAATACAATCCATTCATAAACAAACCAAAATTTTTGCTTGAGCGCTAAACTTGGTACACATCTAACTCGCTCCGCTTCTGCTTCCAAGGTCTCTCGATCACTAGGCCAGGTTGGATGACAATTTACGTAGTTTGCACGAACAATGTGTTGCCTCCATTCCACCCAAGCTCGATGATATTTGATGGCATCTTTTTTTATTGTAAAATCCTAAATAAAAAAGTAGTGTTGTATTATCAATATGGCCATATTTGACCAACTAATGGTCAAATGTAGGGTAGAGTACTGAGATTAGATTGAAAGCGTTATTAATATCTACGAGAGTTGCTGTTGCATCTAATAGGGTCTGTTACAAAAGTATTTGCAAATTAGCCCTTCCGACACGATGACTGTTTGTTTCAATGTTTTTTGACTATCATCCTTGAGAAAATCATGTTTTGGAATTTTGTAAATTCTATTCTAGTATACTTTCGAAAAACGTTTGCTTGATATTGTATCATAAACGTGCTGTTTTTTATATAGCCCTGAAGTATCGATCTGTTCGTCCGACATAAAAAGTACAGACTCGAATAGTTTGGACAAAACTGAAGACTTTCCGGGTAAAGCTTAAAGACGTTTGTAAAACGGAGACGTGACATAACTTTATCCTCGCCAATCCAAACAGATTTTGTCATAAAACAATGATGCAGTTGATGTTGTTTTGAGGTATGTGTTTTAGTTCTTTTTGAGTTTAGCGACAATTATATACTTACGTGATAAAAGAAATATAACGCAAATATTATTATCAGTGTTTCTGGAACGATTTTCCAGGCATTCTCGCTATAAGGTTTGTAGTACTCTCTCTCCTTCTTGTCACTGAACGTATAAGCAAGCAGCAACCAACATATGAGATACAAAGATGTTATCGATAATTTTCGAATAGTATCGTTACGACCGAACAGTTTCCATTTGACTTCAATAGCTTTTTGAATCACTGGATGCATGATCAAGTCCACATCGTCATAGATTGTGATAATCTGAACAATCAAGGAAAAAGCCTAGTAACTTAGGGTAATATGGGGTAATATGGGTCAGTGGGGTAAGTCGGGTCATTATAACTTGAAGTGTAGATGGAGCCTTTAGAAACCGATATTTTTAACACAACAACCGTCACTACTTGCCTACCATTTTGCTCCGATAAAAATATCGGTTTCTAAGGCTCTATCAACTCCCTAAAAGTTATAATGACCCGACTGACCCCGCCGACCCATCTTACCCCAATCACCTAGCAACTTGCCGCCCTTCTGGCGTAGCAATCTTCTACACATATTATACAAATATTAGTTTTACCTCGATGGGGCTTTTAGATATCATAGCTGCTGTTTTTCCGCCTTTGCTATTGCTTTCAAGATAGTTTAAGTACATCCCACTTTGCTTTAAAGATGAGTTAGTAAGAACAAGCTGATGTAACGCCCTGTATGCAATGTGTGGCATTTTCTCCAGCAAATGAGATATAAGTGAATAACCACTGGTATCATAAACGCCCACTGGGGCGCCAATATCCAAAAGAAACTGGGCGGTGTCTGTGCTGCCTGGAAAATAAAAAAGCTTTACTGGATGAATCTGATACTGGAAAGGCAGTCGTTATTTAAACAAATCTTGATGGTTGAAGAGAGGAAATTTATATGAGATTATCCAAGTAGGTAAATTTGTTGAAAGTTACTGCGAGGGAGTGCATTTCTATAGAAATACATACAATATTTCAATGAAATGCTCTTCCTCGCAGTGACTTTTTAAGATTTTGCTCACTGGGACCTGGTCAACTATCTTTTTTGAGATACTATCTGGGCGTTATATTTTGTGAAACTACCATATGGGGCGTTCTAGAAACAGCGCCAAACACAAAAATACACTTTGTGAATGTACCTGATTCGGCTGCTAAAAACAAGACTGTCCTATCGCGGCTGTCTCGTTGAGTAATACTTGCGTGAAATCGTATTAACATCTTCATAGTATCCAAAGAATTGAACTTAGCAGCATAATGCATTGGTGTTTGGCTTTCGTTCTTGGTCAAGATATCAACTTTGGCTAAAAGATATCAACTTTGGCTAAAAAGATTCGATTAAATTACTTTAAGACTTTAAAAACTCTGACCATGTGTAGTTTTTTATAGCTCACTGGGCACACTTCCTGTGAGTGAATAAACTATAGGAAATTTGATGGATTTAGTCGATGATATCCATCGCATATCTTACTGGATATTTTATTTTCTTTCAATGTGACGTCACTCGGCCTCGTTTCCAATCTTAATACTTCTTACGTAATTGATCATGATAAAAAAACTTTCTGAAATTTTTCCCAGAGGCAACATCACGTTTTTATAAATAATGCTAACGTTATTGTTATTCAATTCCATAAGGAGGGAGTAGCTGCCGTGATGCAATTAATGGAGTATGTTCATCTGACAACTCGTTACCATGACAATGATACAGTGAAAGCACATATAAAAATATTTGAAGATATCATTTCGGGCATACAATTTAATTAAAAATAGAATCACCAGAAGCTTAAACATTTTTTAAAATCAAGAAAAGATGTCTTGATTTTCACTATATATTTTTACTTATTAAAGTATTTGAACAAATGAGGCCAGTTTTGAGTCCTGAACCCTAACGCAAACACATTTCATGAGGTTTACATCGTAAAAAACTAATGGCAACGCTTTGTCAGACGAACATATTGAATGGACAAGAGTTAACAGATATTCGTCATGAACTTTCTTACCACCGTTGAGCAGCAGAACCCGTGCAGTTTCAGCGCAATTCAGAGCAGCAGCTAAATGCAGGGGTGATCTTCCCATTTTATCTTGTGCATTCACGTTAGCGTTATTTCGTATGGCAAATAAGGCCACGTCGGTGTGCCAGTCTCTAACAATAGCATGTAAAATAGTTTGGCCATGTTCATCACGGCAGTTGATATTTACACCAGAGTCGATAAGCGACTGTAAGAAGCTCAGATCGATTTCTTGTTTATCGTGTTGGTCTGTAAAAGTCCATAAGTACGTCAACAAGCCGAATTCTAAAGATTTTGATAGCGGGTCAGGTATTACTACCAATTTTGCAGGTTTGTGTTCATCAACATAAGCCAGTCTGGATTTTGTGATAAAAGAAGGACCTATCCGATATTTCCCAGCAGCATCGTATCGACGGTTACGATTGTAGCGTTTGTTTACGTCTAATACTTCGACTTTCGTGGATTGTATCAGAACTGACTTGATAGCATTTTTTGTTTTATATGAGGGGAGGATGGTAGGTTTTTTGTCTTTTTCTTTGTCGATAGGAGTAACTGAACCGTTCCCAACTTTAGTAGCGATGCCATTTTGTTTTTTGACGGAGTATTTTGAGCTTCGAACACTGATGTTGTCGTCAAAAAGAATTTGTTGACTTGTTCTAGACCGATAAGATTTCACACTGAAAGTATCACCTCCAAACAATGAAACGTTATCTTGGAGAACGTCGCCGTCATCATTGTATACCGACAACTCATCGTCAGCATCGGCTAAGCTACTTCTCTCCAAATGTTTATTACTAATAGTCGTAGATGCTCTCGAAGATTTTCTCGACAAACTTCGATTCGTCGCAGCCATATTACATCTTGTTGATTATCTTCTGGTTGATTATGTTGACAATTATATTTCTGATTAAGAGCAATAGAAATCACGCACTGTAACCATTCTGGGAATGAACCTGGTTTCCACGTCATGAATCTTTGTTTGCAACTCTATGACATACAGTCGAGTCCCGCTATCTCGAACTATCAATGGACTGGATAAGAAGTTCGAAACAACGAGATATACAGTGTGCTGTTGATGCTGACTGGACCAAGACTTTTGACACAGCGCATGTTCGAGATATATAGAGTTAACTAGAGTTACTGTAATTATATTGACTCACTTTTATTCAAAGAATGTCTCAAGAGAAATTGTTAATTATCAGTGTTAATGTTTTTCACAGTGAAACATTTTGTTTGCGGTAAATTTTAAGATTTTGAAAGTATAAGTTGAAAAGTAGAAGAAAAGCTGATTATTGAAATTACCGTCTGAAAAAAGTCTGTGGACACTCCTTGTCAGAGGTTATTAAAGCCTGGTTCAGACCTGGCGATGACGACAGTTAAAATTCAGTTCGACATAGTCGTAATCGTCGAAATCACCATAACGCCTGGCAATTGCGACGACGAAATATAAAAAATTACTGATTGATTACAAACTAACGAAATATTTGAGAGCGTTCACGCTTGCCGATGAACGATTGCGACGTTTAATTTTTTTGATCGTCGTAGTCGTCGTAATCGCCAGGTGTAAACCAGGCATTATTAGTTCTGTCCCTGCAGGACTTAAAAGATTGACAACAAATAACAAAACGGAAAATGCGTTTGTAATTTGCTTGTCAGTAAAATCCGGGGCACACGATACGACAAAATAACCTACTTTCTACTCGATCGACTCTCGAAAACTTCGATATTTCGAACTCTACGATAACTCGAATTTTTTTTTTTACATAATAATAAGTATAATCTCAACCAATGTCAACATTAGGGAACCCGAATTCTCCATCACTGAACTAGTTTTAAGCCTCTCGAGTGTTCGAGTTTTCGAGAGACAACTGCACTATTCAGGAACGCGGCAATGCTTTCACACTTTCCTGCCGTCATGAATATCGGAAGTGCCCTGTAAGATGAAGGGTTTTATAAAGAAGCCGTGATATATCATTGTCATAAATCTTGTTGTTACATACTGCCAGTTCGATTTAACCCAGTGGGTAAAATCGTCAAAAAGTCACCTGTGGTAAAGAGCATGTTTAATGGAATAGTGTGTTTATTTCTATAAAATAGACTCCTTCATAGTGATTTTACAACAAATTTCAAGACAAATCCGTTTTAGTCGGTTTTCTATAGAATGCCAACCAGATGAAGTGCAAAAACCTTGTTTCTATTAAGAGCCACACGCTGACAAAAATAACAACACCTCACTAAATTTGAAAAGCTGTTTCCTTCATCGTCTTATCGCGAAGGTATACTCCACGATTTTATTGGAGTCTTCATCTCATAATTACAATTATGCTGCAGCTTTTTACGTGCGAATATTTTCTCTAAGTAGTAGCAGGTTTAGTTGGGCGTAAGGCTAAAAGTAGCACTATATTCCCAGTGTTGAAAAATCCCTACGAAGGAGTGCACTTCTAAAGAAATATACACACTATTTCAATAAAAATGCTCTCCATCGCAGTGACTTTTTGAAGTTTTTGTCCACTGGGTCAGTTGAATACATAGAATGAAAATATAGCTGAGTAAGCAGAACTTGTCTATAGTCAGCCGATGGCTCAAAATGGGCTGATGGGTTGCTTTTAAAAGCGGGTCTGAGTGGAGTAACAAGATAGGACATGAATGAGATTCAAACGCCGGTCGCTGCGGTCGCACTCGAAGGCAAGGTACTAACATAGAAAAATAGTACTAACCATCAATGAACAAAATAACAATTCTAAATAATGATTCCCTAAGGCAACCTAGTTTGTGTGATTGAAAATTCTCCTAGATTTGCACTTGTGTGTCCGTTCAAATGAAGTTGGGAGAATTTCAACTTCAACGCTCGGTCGAAATCTGCTGGAATTTTAATTTCAATTATACATTTATGATCTCAGATTTAAACAATTCAAAGCAAACCTTGTGCCTCTGTTATCCAATTAGTATCACATATGACAATAAAGATTAGGCGAGACCGCATTAATACGAGATATCTTCTCTATTCATAAATAAAATTAGCTGTTAGTCTATTTATTTCTATAGTGTGTTTCAAACTTATGGAAACAATCAATCGGGAATATAACTTTATATCAATATAGAGGCCATCTTTTCAGCTTTATCAAGAAGTATGTTTTTTTTAGGAAAATCAAAAGTACACGAAGAGAAAATCGAAAAAATAAGTTTGAAAATACCTATTATCTTCTTAACGATCATTTAAGCCGGGGCGCTCATTACATTTTTCAGCTGTCCAGGGAGGCGCTCATTTGTCCTGTCACCTTTAAAAACTGAGGTAATATTTTTTGTTGCCACTTTTTTGAAACACATATGAAAAGCTGAGGGTTGTACTGTCAGTAGAAATAAAACAGCTGTTTACTATTAACAAAGCGCTCAAACAAAGTAAAAAAATGATTGGCTTCCTCGTGGAGATTATTTCACAAAAAAACTGCTGACAATTTTTTCACGACCTTTATCAACAAATGTTATTTAGCATAATAGGATTACAGAATACTCCAAGGTGCTTCGTCATGTAGAATTCTTGTCTTTTTTAAGTGTGTAATCTATGAGCAAGCTAATAACGGCTTCAAAGTCAGCGACAAATACACCTTTCCCGAGATTATTTTCTGTAACATGAAAACGAGGTTGAATGTACTAGCATTAAAATTTATAATGGCTACCGAAGGAAGTACTAGTGTAATCTCTCTTTTATTAAACGATATCGAAGCAAACATAGACGTTGTAGTTGAACATGAAGTGGATTGGGGTAAAGATCTAACATCTCTCCCTTTGTTTACCATAAAGGAAATTGAACAACATCGCATGAAATGTGGAAAACAGGGTATAGGTCTATGAAAACAGCAGACAGAGGAAGAAAGTTTCAAGAAGAGAGATATTTATCGAGTGATTCGATTTATACGAAAACCATTAGGAATGAAATTTTAGTCAAATAACCATTCGGTTATTATTGTCAAGTTCAAATGGCAATGGGCTTAGCTCAAGTCTCATTTTCTTATTTTATAGTTTATACGTTCAAAGGCTTACTTATTGTAAAAACATATTTTGATGAACTTTATTTTAAAGAACTTATTAAGAAACTTAACAGTTTCTACAAAAACTTTTTACTAAAAGAATATATAAAGTGAAAAATATAATCAGGTAATACTACAAGGCACAATAATTCCATAAATTAGATGTGGGTGTTCTGGCATTCTTCAAAAAGTGTGCACTGCTTTACCTTGATTAAATTTTTCCAACACAAATAGAATATTATATATTTTATTTTAATGTAAACAAGAGCCAGATGGCGCAAAACGGTAGCAGCAATTGTACTTAAAGTTATGAAAAGTTACTACAAAGTTCTTTGAGGCTTGTGTTTTTTATATCTCACTGGTGGAAAACAGGCACATTTCAAAATTATTAGTTAGTGTAAAAAGGGTCTAATCATAAACCACCAGAAATTAATTTATTAAAGACAAAAGAATTATACATGCGTGAGCTGTATATGATTTTTTATAAGAAAATTTTTTGTGAAGGCGGATTTCCATTCGTACCATTTTCACGCGCGCACATGGAAATGAGATGGTGTGAAAATACGATCAATAATATTTCTATTATTTCCATTCCGTTGCTTTCCCACCAAAATTGATAAACATGGCGAATGCTCAACAACTCCAGTTTTTGCTGCTTTTAAGAATGATGATTAAATACCGGCGTAAAATGAAAAGAAAGAGGCTGTGGGTGCGTCGAATATTTCAAGAAAGGGAACAGAAAAGCGATTTTAAAATTCTTATTAAGGATTTAACCTTTTCGATCACGAATATTTTTTCAAATCTTTCAGAATGAGCCCAACGACTTTTGAAATGTTACTTTGTTGATTTAGTAAAAACATTGGATCAGCACTGATATTTCCTGGGTTTTTCAGAGCTGCCAACAGCAAACTCAAGTTCACGTGTTGCTCTTGCGACGCCATGATGTTTTGAAAATGTTTCTGTACTTCGATTTGTGTTTACAGCTTTCTTGCATTCTGATTGGCCAAATTTTCACGAGAGCATTTTTTTGATCAAAAAAGTAGGAACGCTTTCTACTTTTTTTCACGAGCGATCGCATGCAGCAGAATGATGTAATTGCTTGTTTTGACATACACTGCGCATGCTCAAGTGGATTTTCTATCTCAAAAATACGCGCGCGCGTGGAAATGATTTGAGTGGAAATCCGGCTTGAGACCATGTGTAGAAAAAACCACGCGTTTCGAAAAAAATATAATGTTTTTAATTATAATTTCATGAAACCAAAAATGAATTCAAACAAATAACTGCCTTTTCGAACTAGATCTTTGAAAGTCTTACTACAGAAACAGTGTATAGTAGCTAACAAATGAGGAAATAAGAAACTGATAAGCTTTACTAACAAGAAAAGCAACATATCAAGTATTTTCAGTTAGCGTAATGAACTAAAAGTCCCTTTTCTATGTAGGCCTATTTGATAAGAATTCATTCTTTCATGGATTAAGCTACAAAAAATCAGATTATGTACTTTTAAAACAAAACGCAATCTACTTTTAAATGTTTAATATAGAAAAGCTTCCAAAATTCGAAGGCTGCGTTCCTTCATTAGAACTTACATTGCGTTATTGGTAGAGTCTCACAGACTCTAAATCGCAGACTAATTGCCATTTCGGCCGGAGTAGTAGTAGTAGGAGGAGTAGGAGTCCACGGGTGTTTTAATACGGTATTCGCTTTCGCTGCTACCGTAATAATGATTTTTGTGTGTCAATCAGTTGCAACTTCGGTATCATTTTGTATGAGTGGCGACATAAGGTTACATAGTAGGCAAGAGACAGTCCATAGTTGATTAATAGATCCATGTAATGATAAGGGTATCTCATTTCGTATTTGTTTGAACTTTTTAACTCGTTGTATTGCTCGCTCAACATGTATACGTACTGAAGCTATAGTCTGACTTTGTGTTACTTCTTCTTCTGTAAATTGTTCACGTCCACGTAAAAATGATGGGATGTTGAGTTTTACATTCAGTGGTTTTAATAAGTCTGTTATTGTAAATCCTCTGTCGGCCATTATGCTGTCATTTTCTTCCCATAACTGCTCATTGATTAATCCCGAACGATTTACTATTTCTTTATCAGAGATGGAACCCTCATATAATTGGCTAATAAAAGTTATAGCTCCTGAAGGTGCTATCCCTAACAAACCTTTATATGTGACATGACTTTTGTAGTGAGAATACATATTACTTTGGGCAGACAAGGAAGAAGGTTTCTGGCAGAATAATTCTGTGCAATCGATTATACAGCGTGTGGTAGGATAGGTGTCTTTAAATGATTTTGGCATGGTTTCTTGAACTTGAGCTTTAGAAGGCCATATTGGTATTGATCCAAGTGTAAAATACAGCAGGTTAACCATGGTGATGATATATCTCGATGCAGTTGACTTGGAAATGCCGAAAAGCCAAGCAGTATGTCTCATACTGAAACCACCTTTAAGCCATGACAAAAACAAAAAAAGTTGATCTTTTGGTCCCAATTTCACTTTTGGTCCTTGTTTGTCCTGGTAAGGAGAAGTGATTACATTTGCTTTTAGTTTTGATTCGTAGAATTTTATGTTAGAGCAATTCTCATCTAAATCAAGCAACATATATAATTCTTCAAATGCATCTTTCTCCAATCCAGTTTCTGCTTTAAAAAGAGTAGAATCTTCAACAACATTTTCATATCTGTAGGAGTTCTTTTTTATTTCGCTTTTTAATTTTGTGCCTTCTTTTGAAAGAAATATATTTTGCGTTTGAAAATCAACAATTTGCTTTTTTAATTCGTAAATTTCCCTATCCCTTTCATCAGTATCTGAAGATGAATCTTCTGGGTTATCAAGTGGGCATGAAGCACTGGAATCATGTAATATGCGTTTTTTAGGTGATTTTCTTTTCGAAGGCTCAGCTTTTCTTTTGAACGAAAATATTGAAGGCACAGCTTCAGGATTCAATTTTTTTATACCTCTTCCAAGTGTCACTCTAATGTCTTTAGCTTCAAAGTGAAACTCGCAAACAACAGTACTGGCTTTTATCTCAAAATTATCCCCAGCACCTTTTCTCCTGTAGAGATTAATCGTACGTTTCCACAAGTTTCTTATTTTATCATCCTTTGGAAATTTAAAAAAGCTAATTCCAGTTTTCTCCATATCTCGGTTATAAAATCTACTCTTGCATTCTGGAATGCAACTAAACAAATGTCTTTCTTATTAGTTGTAATATTTATATACTAAAAGAATGTAGTTATCTAAACGAAAGAATACAAACATAACGTAATGTCATTAAACGCATAGTCTCTACATCTCCCCCCAGATTGCATGTGTCATGAAGGCGCATCAATCGACAGTCTATACAACAAGGCACGCGTGGTATTGCGTTCAGTTTTCAGTCTACTTTTGTAGGCCTGGGTTTGATTAGTCAATAGTTCTAACGAGGTTCTGTTCTAGGGACAAATTTGCCGGTCTCGGGCTCATAAATTTTGGCAGGTCGTCGGAGGCGAGTAGACCTGGACTGTGGCGATGAAGGCATCACCGTCGCCTTGTCCCCAGAAGAAGTAATAGGTGGTGACTGAGGAGGTGGTAGTACATCGGTAGGAGTCGGAGGTTGTTGGAGGCGAGTAAACTTGCACCGTGGCGTCAAAGGCATTACCGTCGCCTTGTCTCCAGTGGAACCAAGTGGTGTTGACTGAGGCTGTGGTGGCACATCTGTAGTGGTCCCAGATAGAGCACGATCGTCATTGTCGTCGACGGGTGTACTGTCCATGGGAACAGTACGTTGATGCACCAAGGTGGGCTGGAGAGAGCTTGCGGGAGGTGATACTGGTTGGGTTGACTCAGATCCGTACAGCAAGTGTGGCTTGTAGCGTCTAAGGAATTGTCGGTTGCGTGTTGTAAGCCTCCCGGTGCCGTTAACCTTTACCACGTATTGGTCATGGTCTTTGACCTCAACAACTATCCCACTGCAATCCCAGCGAGTTGGGTAATTCCCAGTCTGGTTCTGTATAAAGACTGTAGATCCAACAGGGAGGAGTGGTAGTGATCGAGTATGTTCATGCAGATCATCGAGTGATTTGACATATCTAGTCTTCAATGCCTGTTCCTTAAGACGCCATGCTTCTCTCCAGTGGCCCGCAAATTGCTCATTTCCAAATGTATCAACATCTTTACGAATAATAGGTAATGTGTCTCTCAATGGATGACCGAAGAGAATCTCAGCCGGCGACAACTGACACCCAGGGTCTGGGGTGTTACGTTGGATAAGTAGAGCTCGCACCATCTTGTCATTATCCAGGTTACCATGATGGTCGACATTATCCATCAGAAGTCGCTTGGTTGCTTTCACTGCTAACTCTGCTCTACCGTTTAAAGAAGGGAGGTAGCTGGAGGATACGCGGTGCCGGATACCCCATCTTCTGAAGAAATCTTTGGTTCCATCAGCGCTGAATTCCGGGCCGCCATCGCTAGAAATTTCAACAGGAACACCAAATGTAGCAAATAGTTTCCGGAGAGTGCTGCATAAACCGGTGGAGCCAGAGTTGATGGAGCCTTGATGAATCTTTGTTTGTTCAGTCCAACCCGATAGTCGATCCGCAACAACGAGGTAATACCAATTCTTGAAGAAGAAGTAGTCGGCACAAACAGCCTCAAAGGGAGTTGTAGGAATCTGGGGCTCGTAAGGTGGTAAACGAGGTTGAGATGGGGCAATCCTGTTGCAGTGTGTACAAGCATTTCTTGTACGTTGGATACAGTGGGTAATTCCAGGCCAATACACTGAGCGTCTAGCTCGTCCATTCATAGCCGAGACACCCTGATGAGCAGCGTGCAAAGATTCCAAGACTTCTCTCTGCAGACATTGAGGTACAACGATACGGTGTTTCATCATGACGACACCATCAATGATGTGGAGATGTTGGCGCTGGTCCCAAATTGGTTGAGACGATCAGGCATGGCTGATTTGTCATCTGGTATCCCAAACTCGATCAGCTTCATAAGGTCAAGTAGGATCTGATCATGTTGGGTTTGTTGCTTCACCAGATCCCATGTGATTCTTCTAATTTCCTCCGAACCGTTAGCAGCAATGAGGGTGAGATCGGTTTCCATGTCATCGTCATCGTCATCGGTGAGTCGTATGCAGCATAACGCAGATGATGCCTCGAGATAAGTGTGGGCAGGATGACGTGAAGTTGCATCAGAGAAATGGTTGTCTCTACCAGGGCGGTGTTCGATGTCGAATCTCCAGAGCAAAGTGCGTTGTTTTAGACGGAACAAGCGAGGGTTCGATATTTCGTCTAAGGTTCGATCTCCAAACAATTTAACAAGGGGCTTGTGATCCGTAATGACAAGCAGATTATCACAGCCTTGTGTGAAATAGCGTGTCTGTTCTAATGCCCAGGCAATTGCTAACGCCTCGCCTTCCACCGGTGCATAACGTGATTCTGCAGGTTTAAGAAATCTGGAACCGGCAAGTGTGATCTTCCAGCCTCTATCACAGCACCCAGGTGACATGCGGTTACAGCCACAATGTTTCTGCGAGAGGAAGAAACCTATACCGGTCTTCGACCAGTCTGGGCGCAAACAGGTGCGTCTATTGGGGTCGAAGATCTCAACACCGCTCTTGATGGCATTGATCACCTCCGCCTTGGACTTCTGAAAAGCTTCATCGTGGTGCTCGGTCCACAAGAATTTGGTTTTCGGGCTGAGTAATTTCTTGAAAGGAGCCATGATCTTGGAGAGCTGATCATAATGGGATACTTGATGAACTAGACCAAACCAAGATCTGACATCTGTGAGTTTTGCTGGTGTAGGGAATTCTTTAATTGCAGAAAGAAATTTGCGGAGAGATTTGATTTCGGTGTCCGTAATCGTGAATCCTGCAAAGTCAACTGTCTTCTTGGAAAACTGGAATTTTTTCTTGTTAAGGATGATACCGTTATTACCAAGTAGCTCCAGAAAATCCAGCATTCTCCACCAATGCTCCTTGATATCCCTGTCCCACAGTAGTGTATCATCAACACATTTAGTCTTACGTTCAACATCTGTGATGATCTCATCGAAGCGTCGGGCATAACCATCGCCACTGGCGAGGAAGCTTTGAGGTGCCATTCGATACCTGTACCTACCCCATGGCGTGATGAAAGTGGTGAAGTGACGGTCTTCTGGTCTGATAGGTACAGAGTGAAAGTCGTTCTACGCGTCTGTGACGGATTTCCAGGTTTGTGGTGGGATAGTCTTCGCTTGTTGGAATGGTGGTTTCACATGATGAGTCTCCCGGAGGCAATGTGTGTTGAGAGGGGAAAGGTCGACTGTACGTCTCGGGGTGCCATCTGCTTTCCGTGCAAGTACCATACGGTGACACCATGCAGAGGGCTCTCCAATCGGCACCTTCTCCAACACTCCCAAGTGAACGTCGTTTTCAAGCTGTTCTTTAACAGAATCTTGCCAGTGAAGTGATACTGGAATTGGCGTGTGGACCGCTGAGGGGGTAGCATTAGGGTCAACATGAAGAGATATGGCCGGACCAGTCATTCCTGGTAGAGGTTGGTGTGTGCATTGATTGAACGTTGACGACGAAAACCTTTCCATAATCCATTCTTTCATTCTACTGCTGTTCTCTGGTGAACACGCGAAAGGCAATGTATGTGGACGTGAGGTTGGTTTTGTTCGTTCTGGGCAACCACATGGAGCATATTTGACAGCATCAACTGCAGCCGTTTCAGTAGCTGCACCGACACGTGGAAAGTCCATCGATATGACGTCAAGTTGAATAAGGGCCTCTCGGGATAGGTAGAATCTGTTGGTACAGTGACTGACATAGACCATAACAGCTGCTGTTCGTAAAGCTCCGGCTGCAGACTGTCCACTCAAACGGAGGAAGATCGCTCCTTCTACTGGGATTTTCTCTCGATTGGCTGCATAAATCGTGTGATTAACAGGAACCAGGTCATCCTTTGAGAAACCACAGCGAAGGAAGTCCTGTAGACCCCACAAACATGACTGGGCACCGGTGTCAGAGACAGCAGTAATGGTGAATGCCTTGATCGATGGTGGTCGTCTGTTTATCCTGATGTAATCCTCAGGCAAAACCTCAACGTTCAACTTCAATGTTGGATGACTCATGGAGTCCTTCTTGCACCAACCATCTCTGTTATTAAATGAAAGGTGACTTGGTAGAGCCATCTTTTCAATGCTGCCGATGGCGATTGCACCATTTTCAGCGTTGCTAGATGGTCTTGACTGGGGGTGTTGTCTCTTCTTATCTAGCTTACCACTTGATTTGTTTAGTCTGACCCAGCACGGTAGACAAAGACTACGTTCCACATATCTCTTCTCTCTCCTACTCCAGGACATCTTATTCATCTCTGTCTGGCATTCCCGGCATGTCGTCTTGGGAAAAGGGGGATCAGATACATGCTTACTGGATTGTTGTTGTTTATGATATGATGAGATTGCTGCAGTGGTACTAGAATGCTTGGTTAGCGCATCTCTGGCCACCTCTTTAGATTCAAAGTAGGTGACCGTGTCCTCGGTGGACCGATCATCTAACTTGTGCCAACCCAGAACTTCTCGCTTAACTTCATCGTCAGCGATGCCAGCGATCATGACATCCTTGACAATCACGTCAGTAAAGTCAACTCTTTGAGTACATGTATGATTCGAACATTGAACTGCATATGCACAGGTTGCCGCCTTCCCTTTTATCCTGGAGTAGAATGAACGAGCATTCTCGCCATCACGTTGCTTCAAAGAGAGTAGGTCAGCTCTTCGAACACTGACCGCAACAGGTATAACGGCGAGTTTTTTGATCAGAGCGAGCAAGGTGGCTTCTGATGTTGTAGCTATGTCAATACTACTTCCCCGCAGGATGTCATTTCCCAGTGTCTCGTCACAACATCCAAAGAGTTGTTGGGTGATTTCTGTTGTGGCAAGGGCCGTGCCTTGCTTGAAAATTTGCCATCGAGCATAGAAGGCATTCCATGCCTCTTCCGAGGATCCTCCAGAGATGACAGGTCGATCAATTTTGGGGGCTCTTTGCTTTGAGGTGGCAGCCCCAGTGTGCACATTATTATGGACCATTAGTAGGGCAGCGGCAACAGCCGGATCGACATCATCGGTTGCAAAAGGGCAACCATCAATTGGGCAATGAATAACTGGCATCTTCAAAATACTCTTGGTCACCAGGATTGATATAACCACAAGTATAATGATAACTGTGTAGACAAGAAGATAACCACATAAACAAATGTCGTTCTTATTAGTTGTAATATTTATATACTAAAAGAATGTGGTTATCTAAACGAAAGAATACAAACATAACGTAATGTCATTAAACGCATAGTCTCTACAGCAACATTCGATGCCCTTTCCACCTTCACCAGCTTTTTGAGGTCTTAATCTGGATGAACCAGAATATTGTTGCCTTCTATCTTTTTTATCTTCCATTTTTTAAAATAAAATTTGTTGCACTCACTAACACACATTTTACTCAAAATAATGTTTTTTTTTATATTTTCATTCAGTGTTTCAACAAAGGTTTATCACTTTTCTTTACTAACTTTCTGAATAACCTGCTGTAATCTTTATTAATGTGATATTACAGCTGTTCTTCTGATTTATTTGATTTACTTCTACTTGAACGTTGTGTTTCCTTCGTTTGTTTACATTTTAAGTACATCCAACCTCGTTTTCATGTTACGGAAAATAATCTCGGGAAAGGTGTATTAGATGAAAAAATCTGTAAAGAAATCTTAGTGCAGTGGTTAAGGCGATTTTCCATCCATCGAATTTGAGCGATCGATCACATTTTTGTGATAGACTGGCATTGTTTGTAGGATGTCTGTACCCAAAAGCTTTCAACTATGTCGTGAATTTTTTACCAAAGATACTTTAAGTGTTGGTCTTACTACATATATACATGCTTTATTCTTATAAGAACCTTTTTATAAAAACACAAGTGTCAGATTGAAACAAAGTGAACTACTTTAAGTGAGATTGCCGGTTCCTATGAAAACCAATGTGCGCATGCTCGCGTCTCAAAACCATCCAACGATTCATTTTTACGAAGGTCATTTTCATCACATAATAAATAATGTCTGTCTACCCAAAATATATATTAATAGTGTATGTTAAAATGAGGTTTGACCGATTTTCTCTTCTTTTTTGTAAACCTGTAAACAAATTTGATTGTTTTCTTCGGAGTTCTAAAAAGCATGTGTTATGTTGAATTACATTGTTTCCTTTGATTTTATGGGACAAAGGATAAGAAACTTGTCAAGAGTCAGCAAGAATAAAGATCATACATTTATTATGACGAAATTGCCTTACACATTGATGTGGTTGTTGATATTCACTTGCTTAAGGGAAATTAGTCGCATTTAGGTGTAATAATTTTTAGCTGCAGCCCTGGAATATCACGACGTCAACATTCGACAATGCCGACGTATTTTCCGCCGTAGCACAACAGCATTTTGGTGCTGTCATGCCTTTCGTAGACACGTCGGCACTTGCGCCGACCAAATTTGTTTATGCTCAATAGTATGCCGACGCAAAATAAAAAATTATTTCTGATCAATGATTCGTAAAAAATTTAACTCGATTTTACTTCCATCCTTTTCATTCGCATTGCACAACAATTTTCTTCATTTCATTTATTTCTTTTGTTAGAGAATATTTAATTCATTCGTTCCCACGTGCCGCATTGGTGCACATGTAACAATGACGAAAAATGAAATATGATGAAACGTACCGTCGAACACTTCTTTGAGGTTCCTGGGCTGGCTATATCCATTGTAACTTCTCAGTCACTTTTTAGCTCTTTGATAAAAATTGTAAGAGAAACCTTTATCATTTTACCATGAACATCTTTATTTCATGATAAGTTGAAAATAAGTTCTTTTGTAGTGTTGAATCCAACACTGTTTAGTAAGGATATTTTTATCTGAGTAGTATGAGGTTGATGAGTTATACCATTGTAATTATTTAATGATACATTTTTCTTATGGTTATCAATGCGTACAATAATTGATTAAGTTTCGCAACTTAGGGGAAACATGTAGTTGCATTTTTTTGCGAATCTTGTTTGAATGTTAGCTTGTTCGTCGCAATTTTTATATCATTAAATAGAAATTTTTCCAAGCTTCCCTAAAACATAAAATTTAGTCAATGAAAATAAATATTTTATAAACTATCAATGTTCAATGTTACGATTGTTAGTTTCATAATCATAAGTTAAAAATACTTAACAATAGGTTCACTAAATTTTCTCTGAGTTGGGCTCAGCACAGCTTATAAACTAATATTCAGCTTACAAAATGGACCTAAACGACATTTTTTTCGACTGACCTTGATTACGGCTATGACTTAAACTACAATAGTGCTTAGGATTGTGACGTGGTAGCATGACAAATTATGGCAACAAATTTTAACAGGCATGGCCTCATTTTAAAGATTTTAGATGCTTTTAATTATTCCACCGTGAAATAGGAGGTTCGGAATTCCCGAGTAACAAAACCGAGTTATCAAACCGAGTTACGCATTATGACGTCACAAACCGAGTTAGTAACTCCAAAATTCTTAAGTTTTGATTAAATTCTTCTCGAGTTATTATCTCGGAAATTTTCGGAAATTTTATTCTCGTTGAACTTTTCCGAGTTATTAACTTGGAATTTTTAATTTGCCTTATGTTTGTTCACAAAATAACCTGAAATGAAAATGAAATGAAAAGAGAATTTTGAACCAAATATTCAAACAATTCATTATTTACAATTTAGACAAAATGGCCCATATATTAATTAGGCTGTGCTGATTAGGAATTTGCTGTTCATTTTTCACAATTTGTTCAAGAAGGGAAAATTTGGGCCTAGGTGCACTAAATTTTCAAATCTTCAACTTCAAATTTTCACTTGCATTGACTTGACTATGCAGAGTATTACTACAAATGAGGACCTATGTATTGGTCATCACCGAAAAATCAAGTTTTACACTTTTGATCAAAGTGTACAAATTGACCCCCATTGTCGAAATTGTCACCATAGATTTGTTCTTAGTGGAAATCTAAGCACTTTTAGAATTTGGTAAAAAGCAAATGCACTTTTGGGTTCATATATGATGAACAAAGGATTCCCAATTTCCAAATTGTCCTTCATGCACATTTTCACGAAAATCGAAGAACGAAAATCGAATGTTTGACTAAAAGAAATTGGACAAATCATTGCCAAAAGCCTGAGCGATAAAATCATCATGGAAATTGGTTATTGACGTAATCTGAAGACTTACAAAAGTGTTTGGTAAATCTTCTTCCTTAACTATCAAAAAGCGATGATTGAACAGAGAGACTTAAGTAAACCACGGTGGGATTTATTTCCACCATCAATCAAATCTAAAAAAAAGCTAATAAAAGCTAAATATTACTATTACTGTTACTATTGAGTTCCTCCAAGTTTTAATTACTAATCTGGAAGAAAATAACTCTTAATACGTATTAGTAGTGTATACATAATCATTTGGTGAACTTGAAGTGCTGTCATTTCATTTCATTATGTGATTTAGTTTTTATTCCCTAACTCGAAAAACATAAGGCAAATTAAAAATTCCGAGTTACTAACTCGGAACACGTGTAGCAAATAAAATTTTCCGAGTTGATAACTCGAGAAAAATTAAAATTTAAGAATTTCCGAGTTAGTAACTCCAGGGATATGTTAGGGGCTGTTTATATGGAAGCCGAGCCAGCCCGTTTGCAGGGCTAGCCCTTTAGCCGAGATCTCGCCTTCATGGTAATTTAAAAGTAATTAAGAATTTTGTTTATATGAACAGGAGGGCTGGCCCGCTTGCCGAGATCTCGGATATTTTACCCGAGATCTCGGCAAGCGGGCTGAAAAAAATCCCATGTAAACAGTCTCAGGTGAGCCAGCCCGGCAAACGGGCTAGCCTCATTACAAATACACAGATTTTGATTGGCTTAAAATTTGCAAATCTTTCTTTCTGACGCTTAAATTTTCCCGCTTGGTTTGCATGAAAAAGAGGTCAGCCCGTTTGCAGGGCCAGCCCGCTTCAAATAAACAGAAAAAATTTCCAGCCCGGCTAAAGGGCTAGCCCTGCAAACGGGCTGGCTCGGCTTCCATATAAACAGCCCCTAAGAGCGTAGCTGGATGCAGAGCGAGATTCAACAAACTAAAATGTTCATTGAATTTCTTTTGTTTTAAGAAAACAAAGACGGTCCAATGTGTGTTGTCAAAAATGGCTGGCTGGCTGCTTCAGTTTTCCTTACTATGTTTGTCTATTTTCATATGATTTTGCATTTTCAGTAAGCTTTTTTCTATGAGTAACTTGCAGTCATGTTTTTGTTTTAAGATTGCGCATGAAATATTTAAAAAAAAAAAAAAAACTTTCTAAAATACTTCAATGAGTGGCAAGAGGAGACAATGACTGTGCTAGGGACACAAACACATATAGCAGAGTTTTGAAAATATTAGAATTATACTGGTGATTACTGTTCTTGCTTATTGTTTCGTCCGAAAATCGTTAACATATGTTTCGATTCTACAAATAGGAAGATACAAACAAACCGAACGAATATAAACTAGCATAAACTAATAAAAAGTATATTTACATCGTGACGTGTGCATTTAACAATGCATAATAGCCACACTTTGTCCGTTCTGTTCAATTGTCCCAGATTCGTTATTGCAATGTCCAAGGTTCGTTATATTGCAATGCCCAATGTAACGTTCAATTCAATTTTTATCAATTAACTAAAACGACAAATAGTATTTCATGTATAAAACACTTATACAAATCAATGATATAAATTCCTGATTTGATATTGTCTATATATTAATAGCCGATTCTCTGTCTGTCTGTCTGTTTGTTTGTCTGTCACGCAAAATGGTAGATTGAGTTGTGAGCGAAATTATTTCTTTTTTTGTGTGCAACGTGAGTTCGAAGCAAATACATTGCAACCCCAATCGAACGTGACTTTTTTTGGCTGATGAACTAATAGGAATAACGTTTTGTTTTTATCATTATTGTTAGTTTTATATTCCACGTTAACTTGGCTTTGAAAACAGTACATCAACTAAATATAAAGAAACTAACTGATTAAACATTTTGGACAAAAAGCAGCAGTGGCAGAACGTGGCAGCATATGTTCGGTTTGCCTGACTCTTGCCTGACTGTCTGAGACGGGTGAACTTTTTTTTCGAGCAATCAAAATGTTTAAAAACCAATAGGTAAAAAAAGAGTATTATATCAAAACAAATTTTTTTTTTTTTTCTTGCTTTTCTTTTAACAAATTAATTTCTTCTTTTAATTGTTAAGCGTTCTGATCGAACGTTTTTTATTCTATTTATTCATTTAGCACGTGCCTTTTTTCTCTCCTCCGTCGTGATGTTTTTAAGAAGAGAAACTATTTCCCCCTTACGTTTGATAGCACCCATGTTAGAGTGCGTAATTTTTTTAAAACAAAAGCTAATAAAAAGTTGAAGTTTTCTCTCTCTACATTTTGAGTGTATTGTTACACTGATAAAAGATTGGTTTTATCAGAGGTTGTGACTTCGAATATGCTTCTGGTTGAACACAAGTTGTACGAGCCGTTTATAAGGAAATTTGACGTTTATTGATACAGTGATACAGAGCAGGTGGACATGGGCGGCGAGCGACGCCGCCTTGGCGGCTAGTATATATAATTATTCTTTTAATAATAACTAATAAAGTGCATAATGGTAGGCTAGCTACCCTTTTATTGAGGTTATAATCTGCATTACAGTGCATTCCTTCATTCATCAAGCTTGAGCCATTGTTATTTTATTTGAATGGAATTGAAGACTGTTTGTCCAATAAACTGAATTTTTTGTAAGCAAACAGTGCGCAGTGGTTGTGTTGATCATCCCAGCTTAGAACGGTATGTTCAATGAAAGAAAGTTAATTGTTGTCAAGTCAGATATGATACTGGCAATGCGTGAAAATACAAGATGACGTATAAGAGAGAATAGACCTCGATATTATTCCTGAACAAGTGTTATCAAAGAGACAAAAATGCTGATTTTGGAGTTTTATTTTTCAGTTATGGGTGAATATATACTTTTGTGTTGATAAAAATTGCCTGCACAATACAGAAAATATATTCTCATGTAAAAAATAACAAAAATGCTATTAATCGTCACTTCCTTTAATGAACAATAAACAAACACATGGTTTCAAACTCATTTTTGCTTGGCCTAAAAAATGTGTTAATTACGGTAGCAGCGTAAGCGAATACCGTATTAAAACACCCTTGGACTCCTACTACTACTACTCCGGCCGAAACGGCAGTTTTTAGCCTACGATTTAGAGTATGCGAGTCCCCACTAAAAACTCAATATACATTCTAATGAACGAACGCAGCCTTTTGAATTTTCGAAGGTTTTCAATCACATACATTTAAAATACGTTTTCTTTGATATTTTATCACTTAATTGATGAAGGAATGGATATTAATCAAATAGGTCTACATAAAACTGGGACTTTTAGTTACTTTTATGGTACTGAATCAATGAACTTTGGCACTTGAAAATGGATATGTTTTTCGTGTCAAAAGCACAGATCAGACTTTCTTATTACTTTCTACGTTTGTTAGCTATCTGTTCTGTCTTTGAACATCGAGGTTTTCAAAAATCGAGTTAAAAAAAGGCAGTTATCTGTTTGAATTCATTTCAAAAAATTATAATTCAAAACATACATTTTTTTTTCGAAGAAACGCGTTTTTTTTTTCTACATAAGCTCTTATAAAAAAAACGTACGTTATAAACAGCTCATGCATGTATAATTCTTTTGTCTTCTAATAAATTAAATTGCTGGTGTGTTGCGATTAGACCCTATTTACACGAGTTAGTAATTTTAAACATTATAATATCGTTTATGCCTGTTTTCCACCAGTAAGATATCTCAAGAAATAACGTTTACAGAACGTTTAAGAACTTTAAGTAAAATTTCAAATTTAAAAGTATTCTTGTGGCAAGTACTGTTGCTGCTACCGTTTTGCGCCATCTGGCTCTTGTTTTCTCTGAAACGTGGTATATCCTCCTGTATATCGTACTGTATTGTGTTATTTCATTGTATTTTACATATTATTGTCTATTCTAAATTTTAGATTTTTTTCAAAATCCCTATCTTGTCGCTTTGAATACTATTCCGCGTATAGCTAGGATAAAATACAAGTCAAACAAAAGTTTGCGCGATTTATTTCACGTCTTTTCATTGGTTGAAAACGTCGCTTTCAAGCAAATTTCATTGGCGAAAAGAAACAATCACATACATTCCTGAAATTCCTGACAACACGCATAGAACATAGCAAAATCTATCGCTCTGCATCCAAGTACGCTTTAACGTATCCCTGGTAACTCGGAAAAAATAAAACAAAGAAAAACTTTCGAGTTAGTTACTCGAGAAAAGCAAATAATTAAGAATTTTCGAGTTACTAACTCGGTTTGTGACGTCATAATGCGTAACTCAGTTTGGTATCTAATTCCGTGAAATAGAAATAACTAGCGGACAAGGCGGCGTCGATCGCCGCCCATGTTCAGCCTGCGTTGTGTCATCTCCCTAAAAGTTCACGAAAAATGGAACTAAGGAATTGACAATGGAAAGTGTGACCATATTGTGGAGCTCGAAATTCTGAGCATGTATAGGATCATATGTCTATGACGCACCGTTTCGGAGATATCGTCGATCAAAAGTTTTGATGACGTCATAGAGTCCCGTCCCCAAATATTTTGTCCAAATTTTTTCAGACAGACAAATAGACAAACAGAGAATCGGATATTAATGTTATTACTAGTAACACGGGTAAAATGTTTTTTACCGAGTTTAACTTCGAAAAGGATGTGTCAAATTCGCCTTTCCCGTGTGCGAAATCCGTGACGAAAATTTCCAGTCGCGATTTCGTGATTTAATGTTTCGTCGCGTTTTTTTGATACGGGATTTCCACACATTCTTTTCAAGATTAAAGCAGTAAAAAACGTTTACGCGAGTTGCTATATATAGATAAATGAATAACGTTATTGGATTTCTGCGAAAGCATGAAATACTTTAAAGCCGGCTTTGTTTTTTTTTTCTGCTTTCCAAGATAGCGGTTTTTTTGAAATCTCGTGCGAATGTTTACACGAAACCAAAGTCACGCATTTCAGTCGAAGAAACTCACAACAACGAACCATAAGGATCCGAAAGGATCTTTAGTCAGTATTGAATGGATTTAATTTAAAACTGAAGATGAAGAATAACATCTCTAGCAGTAATATATGAGTTGCATACGACAAATCATGTGGAAGGAAAAGAAATTATTCATATTACTCGAGTCATTAACTCCTATTCAACCAAGCGTTAATTGATCATTATTGATTTAATTGCGCGGTTTCAAGGTAAAATCGATTATTATTATTCCTCCAAAATTTATTTTTCTATTAAAAAGGTCATGCATTTAGAGAGAACAAGCAGAAGCGCATGCGCAGTAACTACAAATAATTAAAGCCTTTCAAAATTGAGAATTTCCTCTCACATTGTATTGTAGCGTAAGGTTCGTGAACGAGGAGTTAGCCAACACCATCCAAGATGCTGTAAGGAAGGCAGTTGGCGAAGTTATGGAAACACAACACACTTCCAAGGATAAAATGAGAGATAGATTGGAAAGAAAACGGAAGCACGACAACATTTCGTTTGATAACGCTGAAAATAAAGATCAGTACCAGCATAAAAGAGACGTTCTGGAAACCCTCGACGAGGTAGACAGTCAGTTAGAAGACAAGAACATCGAAGAAGCTAAAAGAGCATCGGAAAAGGGTAAGAAGCTCTTAGAACTTAGAATGAAATGTGTACGAATCGCCGATAAGGAGGGTCGGTTAACTGTGAAGCACTTTGTTAACGGCGAATTAGTATCTGACGACGGACAAGAAAAACGGTCAAAAAGGGCTATCCGTTCTGCTACATATTCGAGAGAGAAGTATTTCAAAAAGCCCAGGCAAACTTTTTCTAACCCACAGAACTCTAAAGATGAAAAAAGCGTATGACGATAAGAGAAGGATGGATGATGTTATTTGCTATAAGTGCATGAAGGTCGGTCACTATTTGACCCACTGTCCTTTTCCTCCAAGTCGTGAGCAACGAAAAGTGCCCAGGATTGAAACGAATAGACGTTGAAACTTTATTATTTGGATAAGAACAAATATTACATTGAGTTACGAAACTTTAACTATAAAAAGCTAAACGATTTATATTTTAATTTCTATTGACTTTGTGTTTTCTACTTACATTAGAACCCAGCAGGCACCCAACGTTTATTTAACGTTAGTCTAACGTTGATTCTAGGTTTAACGTTACCAACGTAAAATCAACGTTATTTCAACGTTAACTACTTACGTTAGTATAACGTTAGAAAGTTACATCAGAACAACGTTAAATTTCGTTAATTTACGTTATACTAACGTTAGTGTTACGTTATTTTTTACGTTGTGGTAACGTTAGTGGTTGGTTAGAATGGAAGTCTTTTTTTAATTAGTATAACGTTAAATACTTACGTTAGTATAACGTTAGATACCTACGTTAGTATAACGTTAAATACTTACGTTAGTATAACGTTAGAAAGTTACATCAGGACAACGTTAAATTTCGTTAATTTACGTTATACTAACGTTAGTGTTACGTTATTTTTTACGTTGTGGTAACGTTGGTGGTTGGTTAAAATGGAAGTCTTCTTTTAATTAGTATAACGTTAAATACTTACGTTAGTATAACGTTAAATACTTACGTTAGTATAACGTTAGATACTTACGTTAGTATAACGTTAGATACTTACGTTAGTATAACGTTAAATACTTACGTTAGTATAACGTTAGATACTTACGTTAGTATAACGTTAAATACTTACGTTAGTATTACGTTAGAAAGTTACTTCAGGACAACGTTAAATTTCGTTAATTTACGTTATACTAACGTTAGTGTTACGTTATTTTTTACGTTGTGGTAACGTTAGTGGTTGGTTAGAATGGATAGCATGAATTTCCGTTGATTTTCATTTATTGCAATTTGCCGTAACCACAAGCATTCGTTTAACACCTTCACTTATATTTGTTTCTTTTTCTTCTATTATTAGGCATGCGTAAATATTGTCATAAAAATATACTTTTCTTGTCAATTAAAGATAAACATCAACTTCTATGACTATTCGCTGTTTTCGTCATTTTTCTTACTTTGTTGGGATGGACACCGGGATTTGTTTATAATGACTTCAAAAGTCATGACAATGTTATAACATTTTGATGTTGTTAATACAACGTAGATTTACGAAATTTAACGTTGTCCTGATGTAACTTTCTAACGTTATACTAACGTAAGTATTTAACGTTATACTAATTAAAAAAAGACTTCCATTCTAACCAACCACTAACGTTACCACAACGTAAAAAATAACGTAACACTAACGTTAGTATAACGTTTGGTGCCGGCTGGGAAAGATATTGGGAATTTGAGGAGGACGAACAAGTCTCAGTTACGGGAAAGATTCAAAAACACGTTTCTTATTGGGAAGAAAATTTAAACGCTCCACCGTTCGTTCTCGACGTAGTCAAAAATGGATACAAACTACCATTCATCTCAAAGCCCCCACCATTTTATGCTAACAACAATATTTCTAGTCTGAAGAACAAAGATTTTGTATCAAAATCAATCATAGAACTTCTTCAAAATGACTGTATTCAAGAAGTCGATTATCTCCCACACTGTGTCAATCCCTAGCTGAACGAAATTCGAAATCGAGACTTGTCCTGGACCTTCGTCTTGCGAACAAGTACTTGGACGTAACGAAATTTAAATACGAACATTTAAAAACAGTTTATGAATTTATTCAACAAAAACGACTATATGTTTACATTTGACCTGAAAAGCGGCTATCATCACGTTCCAATTCACAGCGAATATTTTACATATCTGGGTTTCTCGTGGAAGTTTGATGGCAAGCTAAGATAATTTGTCTTTAAAGTTTTCCCGTTCGGCCTGAGTACCGCTTGTTTCATCTTTACGAAGTTGATGTGCCAACTCGTTAAAAAATGGAGGTCAGAAGGGATTAAAATTGCGATGTATCTTGAGACGGCATAGAAGGCAATATTCTGAAACCAAGCGCGGTAAAACAACGAAACGTGGTGGTCGCTGATATAATTTCTGCCAGGTTGACTATCAACATCAAATAGCCATCTTTGGAACCTGAAACAGTAAAACATTGGTTAGGTTTTAAAGTTAACACTGACAAGATGCTTATCTCTGTACCATCACAAAAAATCGAAAAAGTAATAAGGCTTATTAAGGAAATTTTAATTTTTGACTTTGTCATCACAAGATCCATCGCAAAGGTCGCCGGTTACATCATTTCAATGTCTATCGCCATTGGTCCCCTTACAAACCTTTTTACTCGTCAATTGTATAAGTTTATCGAAAGCAGAAATTCCTGGGACGGTTATAGGCCTCTAACATTCGAAGTTAAGAGAGAATTAAATTTTTGGAAAAACAACCTGGAACGCTCAAACGGATTTGAGTTCAAAACAAAGCCTTTTATTTAGTCGTCTTATTTTTGGCCTTTGCTGACAACCAACGGAATAGTTTTTCTACCTTTTGTGAAGCATTATTGGTCAGCGCGGCAGCAGCTGATCTTTCATTAGCATTTGTGTTCGTCCGTCCGTCGTCCGTCCATAAATTTTTGTCCCCAGTTGTAGGCTGATACCACTAAAAACACAAGCCTTAATTTTAAGGCTGGAATAGAGGCTATTTGTTGATTGTGGCTTAATTAAGAATTGTTTATTGATTGATAATTACAACTACTTTATCAGGGTGAGTGCGGCCTCCATAAAAATAAAGAGGAGTTCACGTTCACGTTATTTCTGGAAACACAGATTTATAATGCTTATCAGGGAAGAAATGCAATTCTCAATATTATGATCGTTATAAGTGATACTGTGATTATACTGCTGAGTTTCCTTGCTAGTTACTTATTGCTGATTTTGTGTTTTGTGTTATTAAATTGGTCAGGAGATATGAGAGCTCTGCTACCTCCAAGCCAAGCAAGGGCCTATGATGCTATTCTTTCGGTCGAGATTGTCTATTTCGTTTGTTGAAGGTGTCTGAAAAATACTCTCTTCATTCAGGAAGATGGATTCATCTTTCAACGGAGTTATTGGTGGAGATACAAATGTTGAAGTTTTCGGATTGTGTATCTCTAAACAAATATAATAGAATGTTACATCATTTCTCTGCTATTGATTTCAAGATGTACAAAAATTATGTCACTCACTAATATTTGACATATCATTCAATATACGTCTTTTCTGCAGCCTTTCATGTCGTTTTACTCGCTGGATGTCACCACTACCAGTAGAACTACCATGTTTTGATAAGTTTTTGCTGGGAACAAAGTCAGGATGTAGAGCATCATTTACCTTTTTACCTAAAAATACAGAGATTACATTAAACTTCTCCCCTTATAGATCACAAAATGTAAGTGAAGAAGGTAAACCTACCAGTTACAAAATGGTCTGAGCATACATAATGATAACAACTTTTAGGTGTCCATCTTTCATCATTTTCTTGATTAGTAGCAGATTTTCTACTTATCGCAGCAAGCCACTTATCTTTTCTATCTTGATCTTTCGGGAAAATAAAGAAATTTTTATCTGGATTCTTTCTTTGGTTGTTAGAACAACCGTGTACAGCACAAGATTTTGGCATTTTCAAAATATTTTTCCAATAGTTCCACCCTCTCTCAACTAATGTTTTCCCCCAACTCAAGATGGTAGCAATGTTGCTTTGTTAATCGTAACTAGCGAAAGAGACGGTGCCGAAATTCTCGACCGAGAGAATGATGATATGCTTTCCCTTACATAATGTTGATGTTATTTTTTGTAATCTGTTATATAGTTACATCCGTCAACTTAGAAGAGTTTTCAATGTGTGTGTGTGTGTGTGTGTGTGTAGAAATCTATAGTCACCCAAACAGACAACATCTCCAAAGTGTATATAAGACATTTTATAGTTACTTCTGTGTGGTGAAGGTGCATTTGTGTGCTACTTAAAATTGAATTAATCAACAATATTTTGTGTTAGTTGTAATGTAATGCACTTATTATCAAGCAATGGACGCATAATGTTTACAAACTCTAATTATCACTTGAAATCCGGAAATGTCTATTTATTCAGTATATATTTCAATGATGAACAAATTCCCTATGAAATCATTATAAGTTTATTTTTTATTTCTTTCATAGTCTTGTCTTGTCACTCATGTTTCGTATGATCTTTTATGTTTTCATGTATGTAAAAAATTATTATTCACCATAGATAAATTTCATTTTTTCATTTTTTTAAATCGAAAGCTTTTGCGAATTTGTTGTTGTTTTTTAAGTTTTATTCTGTTTATCTGCTTGGCCAGCAATCTCTTATTTTCTTATTCTCAAATAATAAGCAGTTGTTTTGCTTACTTTTTTATTTTCAATGAAGTACAACAGAAATGTGTGAAAGACACATTGTCACGCATTACGAACACAGTATTTTTTTAATATTGTCATAAATTTTTAATGATCTATAGTCATTCCTTTTCGGAATCATCTGCATAGGGAGAGGTTTACTTTTGAACTTTTTGTGATCATATAACACAAGGTCTGCATAAAATCTTTTGAAGTATATATATATACTCAAAAACAGCTTATTTGAAGACTTAGTAACTTATTTTGACTTTAATACAAACTTTTTTAATCGAAATCAGATTTGTATTCACTTCAATTGAAAAAAAAAATCATATTTTGTTTGGAAAAGATCTCTTATAAGTTACTTTAGAGAAAACCCCTACATGAAAGTCTTTTTATATAAACTTAATTATACATATTCAGGTATATATAAATAAGACATTAATAAATATTTGAGTGAATGCTTCGTATCTTTAATTTCTTTGATAAAGATTTTATTGAATTAAGTTTTGTTGTAATGATGCTGGTATATGCAATCAATTTTGAGAGGGTACCTGTCTGCTTTTTCAACTGGAATGTGTTATTCTCTGAATCGCTGCCACTATTTTGACCTTCCCGCTGCAAAAGTGTTTTTCGATTTTGCTTCACAGTCCAACATATTTCAACTTTGCTGAAATCACTAACTTTCAGGCCTCATCTCCTGTTGTTTCTATTAGTTTTATGTGTAGACATTAATGGTGCATTCATAAGTATTTGAGTGAATGTGTTGTATATATTTAATATCTATGATTGTTTTGAATTAAATTTTACTACAATGTTATATTGCTTCATGAACCCAATATCTGTTTCACATTTGAACTGGGGTTTTTTATTCACTGTCACACTAGTTGTGTCTCAAAAATTCCTATTTCGAGCTTCCTGGTGAGCAAAAAGGTTTTCGATTTTGATTTACAGTCCATCACTCTTCAACTTTCCCGAAAGCGCTGACCTTCAGCGTACTGACTAAAACAAGGACCCAGCTGGAACCATCAGGAACCGGCTGGAACCACCAGGAACCAGCAGAGAACCAGCTGGAACCACCAGGAAGCGGCAGTAAACAATTCAGGAACCAGCTGGAACCAACAGAGAATCATTGCTAAACAGTGGTTTCACGCACTCAAATATTTGAATTTCCGTAGTGACCAAAACAGGGAACCCATAGGCCAGAATTGTCAGTGACCAAACTGAATCAATTTTAAATGAAATACTGTAGCACAGGGATTGGTGGGATACATAAGAATACTCGGAATATGTGGGATATGTACTTTAAAAATAGTTACAAAAACAATACAAAAGTGGTTAATTTATTTAGTTAAAAATAGGTAGTTTATAAAACGACGCATGTATTACCTTTTAAAAATATGTACAACAAAAAATAGAATTATGTTTTTCATCTAGGTCCGTTGGGCCATACCAAGTCGAACTAATTTCCATACATCCAAAGTTTCACAACAAATTCTGATCGCGAGCGGGGATCGCGAACACGATACGTTGTACGAGAATGACCACGTCTTTTTTTAAAATATTTTGTAACTGTGCTGGTTCCAGCTGGTTCCTGAATTATTTACTGCCGGTTCCTGGTGGTTCCAGCTGGTTCTTTGCTGGTTCCTGGTGGTTCCAGCTGGGTCCTGATGGTTCCAGCTGGGTCCTTGTTTTAGTCAATACGGACCTTCAGGCCTCAAGGCCTCTTGTTTAATTTTAGATCCCTATTTTTTTAACCGTACGACAATCAAGTCTGTTTTTTTGCAAAATCAAAATCGGGATTACCGGGTTATCTGATCAGATTGTTATACAATATCTATGCAAACATAATTTCTAATAATTCATTATTTTCTTTTTCATCATTCAATAGTAAATCCTGTTGGGAATCACTGTTGGTTATTGTTGGCACACTGATGTTGTGGCAATCATATCAATACATATTTACTGGCCCGTTAATGTCTGTGTGTGTTCGACGTGGCATTATAATCAATATTTTTTGGCCCGTTGGTGTCTGTATGCGCAAAGCGTGGCATTACAATCAATGTTGCTTCGTACGAAAACATTTTCAATAGGTATGCGAGTATTAATAATTTTATCTCGAATTTTCTTAGAATCCATATCGTGTGGAATTTGGGAGAAATTAGACGAAATCGAAAATCCTCACTTAAGAGAAGTCGCATCGTCACTTCCGAGTCTCATAAAAGCTGCTCACGCAGACTCTACATTGCTAAAGTACAAACCAACAAGGAAGAAGTGGCTTCAGAGGTTAATCCGTGTCCTGCAGACCCCTTTTACGTCGCTATTTACATCAACGATATTGTATCCAATAAGGGGAAGATAGGTACGGTCGAAAGTACAACTTCAGAAACTCGATGGGGACATATTACCTCCGGTCAAAGATCTCCTACAGACAGTTCATTCGTAAAGTTAGCCATAGAGGGTGGGAAGAGAATAACCACAAGCAGGGGAGAGACGAAGAACCAGAAGGAACTAATAAGTTTAGACTTATTGAAGGAAATTATTGAAACTTACGGGTCTTCAAATAGTTTGATGTATGTTCTGGGTTTCGCATAAGTGAAGCATTAGAACTTAAAATAAAGGGATATCTTTCGAAACAGAAGGCGTAAAGTTGTTTTTAACCAAGTCAAAGACAGATCAGTTGAGAGAGGGTCACATCGTCCATATTGCAAAAACCAGTTCAGAATTTTGTACAGTCGCGTGGCTCAAAAAATATCTGTTGCTATCAACGCTAAAAGACCAACCAAAAGCCTTTTTATTCTGCAGGCTAAAACTAAGATCATAACGCTATTGGAAAGTATCCAATATCTTATACAACCATTCTTTTAAAAAACACCTGTCAGAAGTCACAAACGAAAAATCATTTAGTCCACACTCTCTTCGGTCAGGAGGCGCATCCGAGGCAGCCAACAACGACGTTAGCGATAGATTGATATCCAAACACGGCAGATGGAAATCTGAGAAGAGCCGAAACAGATAAATCAAAGACGGTCCGAAGAACAGGTTTAAAATCACAAAATCGCTCGGGCTTTGATGTCGCAAATAACAAATTTGAAGAATAACATTGTAGCTACAGTTACTTTTTTCTTCTCGTGTTCCAAATACAAGAAATCCATTGTCTCCGAAAAATTAGTTAGATTTTTCGAATAATTCCTGACTGGAAAGGAGCAAAAGTGATTTCTGACGTTTGAAAATAGTCGGAAATCGAATTTCTTAACAATTGCGGACGAAAGTCATCCATGCGCAGAAGCGCATGCACAGTAACTACAAATATTTAAGGCGTTTCAAAATTGAGAACGTAAGGTTCGTGAAGCTTACACAAAAATACTTTCCAAATTATCATTTTACTAATTTATATTTAATTATTTTCATGCGAATATCTTCGAGCCGACCAAACGACAAGCAACACTCTGCAACGAAAAATGACAAACGACAAAAGCACAATAATGGAACAATATAAAAGATTCCATACAACCGAAGCCGTCGAGATGATCAATAACGCAGTTTATCAATATATCCTTTCAGATCGTTTTTCAATGTAAATGTATTCTGGATTATAGTGTAGCGCCCAGAGGTTTTTGTCTTGCCAAAATACTAGGCAAAGTCCAGACTCCTGTTTCAATTGGAGATTACATGGGAATATATTTTCTGTAATGTGCAGGCAATTCGTATCAACACAAAAGTATATATTCACCCATAACTGAAAGATAAAACTTCCAAAATAAACATTTTTGTCTCTTTGATAACACTTTTTCAGGAATAATATCGAGGTCCATTCTTTCTCTTTTACGTCATCTTGTATTTTCACGCATTGCCATTATCATACCTGACTTGACAACAATTAACTTTCTTTATTGAACATATTGTTCTAAGCTGCTATCAACACAGCCACTGTGTACTATTTGCTTAGTAATTCTAATATTTTCAAAACTCTGCTATATCTGTTTTTGTCCCTGCCACAGTCATTGTCTCCTCTTGCCACTCATTGAAGTATTTTAAAAAGATATTACTTGTAGTTTTTTAAAAATATTTCATGCGCAATCTTAAAACAAAAACATGACTGCATAGAAAAAAGCTTACTTGCTTAAAAGCTTACTTCATGTCTACATACATCTTAACATATCTACATCTGAAAATGCAAAATCATATGAAAATAGACAAACATAGTAAGGAAAACTGAAGCAGCCAGTGACACAACACACCCAGCCATAACCTAACCACAGTGAAACGAAGCGATTTCTTGCACATAGTAAATATTCATACCGGGTTTTCGTTTGTTTTGAAATAGAAAATTCCTACCATTTCATTATAGGTCTCCTTGCAGTTCAGAATAGTATCACATGACATACAAGAAATTAGTGAAAGTCACGTGATTAAAGTGACGGAAAAAGATATAGATGAAAAGAAAATGGCGTAGATATATGCCCCAGAAAAATGATGGGAGATCGTGGTCTTCTCTGATTATATTTTTACAGGATTTGATAAATTTAATATTTTATCTCACCTTGACAATTCGTAGGGTGTCAGGGCATTCTTCCTTCCATCGATATAACATCAACAGATTTCGCTCTGTGTGAGGCTATAAATGGCTGTTTATCATACTTATAAGGCAGGATACAATTTAAATCTTGTTTAAAAACCAAAAAGCTTCTTAGACAAAAGTCTACCTGAACCGAGATTGTACAGAAAGCGTATAAATGAAGTAAAGAGTGGCTTTTCGTGACTTATCATTTTGATCGCTTCATGTCGCTTGGCAGCCATTTTTGAACACGCGTATGACCGTCTTTGTTTTGTTAAAACAAATGAAATGCAATGAACATTTTTGTTTGTCGAATCTCGCTCTGCATCCAGCTACGCTTTAACATATCCCTGTTCAAAATATTTCGTGACAAACTTATCACAAAATCACCAACAGCGGTTGTTTCAACGAAACAAAGAGTTAATTGCTCGTAAAAAGTCTATTTTAATGGTTTTATTGATCATTACAAAATTAACCGTGTCGAAAGTTCAAATAGTCATTATTCGTTAAAATAAAATTTTTTACAAATAACAACCTATATGTTTGGAAAGCCCATACATTCTTCTTTCCCACATCAATTTTGGTCATGCAAAATACATTCATATAGACTAAAATGAGCATAACTTATATATAATAGTGAGTGTGCATTCCACTTTTATTTTAGAGAGTGATAAATTTTGTTGAATTTTACGGTCAAAATCTTCTTAATCGTGGTCATATTCTTCGTGAGGCCATGCGCTTTTTAACGATTATTATATACAGTGTGTATCAAAATGTCTTATCCACCAACTTTCAAGGCGTATATTTCATTACATGTCTGATAAAATATTGTGAATTTTATATCACAAGAAAGAGCTTTTCATGCCCTATCCATTGATATAAAATGTTTGATAACATATTTGTTCTTCGAAAAGATATTGAAGGAAGAATCGATTTGGTTCATTAAAAAGTCAATTAACTGACATGCTAATGACCTTTTAATGAAGTAATTATCTTTTGTTCTGCTGATGAAACCTTTAGAACTTTTTGAAACCTTTTGAAAGTTGGTGGATAAGACATTTTGATACACACTATAGTAGCACGTGCACTTTATTTATCGTCACGAGGGAACCATTGCTGTACAACATGGGTACACTTTCCGTTTCCAATTCGCTGATTAAATTTTTCGTCACGGGGTTTGCACACGGGAAAATCGAATATGACACAACCTTTTCGAAGTGAAACTCGGTAAAAATCTTTACCCGGTTTACTATATATATATATATATATATATATATATATATAACTGAAATCAGAAATTTCTGTTTTAGTTTGATTAACAATATGTCACGCACTTACATTCTTGATCTAAGTTGATATATTTAATCTGTGTATTTTTTTTTAGGAAATTTAAGAATGGTTGAACATAACATTACGTTTCTGATTACATTATGCACCCCAGGACAATGCAAAACTGTAATTGACACTATGAGAAACTTCATTACATATACAGTGTGTCCACGACAAAATGGGCACCTGGTTTAAAACACAAATAACTTTTCGAATTTTCACCAATACAATACGGTTTTCATACCGTTGGACTTGTGAAACTACTGTAGCTATCTTACTATCTGATTGGATAATTACGGAGGAGTTCAGAGTAAAATTATTGAACTGAGAAGTGAGTGTGATTTTTTATTGTAAAATACGGAAGCACATTAGTTTCACATGCGCTATATGTCAAAATAAAAAAGCAACTGAAACACAGAAATTCTTATGTGGTGTGACGCAATTAAAAGGAAAAACTTTACAAGAAAAAACCTAACGCCAAATTCACATTAATTATGTATTTTTTTCGACGTAAGGATCGAGTGTTCATTCATTCTGTTAATACGTAAATGTTAGCAATAACATAAGAAATTGCATAAACTCTTATGCAATCCATAAGCCCATAAGTCTATTTTCGTCGCCTCCTTCGTAGAAAGGCCGTGATATACCGTAGATACCGTAGATATACCGTGGCAGGTTTGGAAATCCTTAAGTGAATTTGGAAACAGGAATTCGTGTGTTTAAAACGTTTTGAGTGAATTTGTCTAGCCAGGTGTTTCAAAACTCCCGAGTGGACATCTTAAACTCCCGGACGGGCTTTTAAACACCTTCTTGTTTCCGCGCTCACGGCAGGATGTCCAAATCTGCCACGGTAGAAACAGCATTGAGAAATAATGTCCCTTGCTTTTTGCCGCCATTCCAACAAGTTGTAAATTCTTTCAAATGAATAGAAATCGTTGATACATACTTAACAGTATTTTTTATAAATGTGAGCATCTACTACAACATAGATGTGGACAATAAAGTATTTTTGTATCTTCCTTTGGATATCCCTCTGCAGAGTGCTCGATACACATGTAGTAGAGCGGATTTTTTTTTTTACATAAAAAATATTATTTTACGCATTTGTTACATAAGCGCTTATGTAAAAAATTAAGAAAGGTTCAAAGTAATAAAACAAATACATAAACGTGGCTTTGGAAAAAAATGTGGATATGAAATGAGAAATGACTATAGCAACTGGGTTATAATCAATTTTAACTAAAACGAGGAAAAGTACCATCATTTCTTGCTTGTTAGTGTTTTTATTCGTTTTGGTTAATAAAATTTTGATTGTTCTTTTTTTAGCATACATTGACTGGCATTTAATAACACAAAATAATTCAATCTAAAAACTAGACACTGTATCAGAGTTTATATCGTTCTCGTTTTTTTTTAATTGTCTGTTGGATCGCCCTTTCGGAATGATTCAGCAAGTATCTTTACAGCTTCCATAAGGAAAGCAGAATTTCGTGTATCGGCTTCTCGTTCTTCGGCTAATCGTTTTTCTTCGATTTCTAATCGTTTTTTCTCGATTTCCAAGAAGCTTTCCATCTGCCTGTATTGTAAATTTAAAAGTTCTTGAATAAAGCGAAGAGATACGCCATTGTTGCACCCATTCCATTCATTACCGATTTGTTGTGGGTTGACATTAATGGGCGGCAAGCTGTTGTTATGCCCGTCGCGTGATCGAACATTGCATCGTCTTTCCAGATAAGGCGATCTTGAGGTGGCATATCTTCTTTGAAACTGCACGTATCTTTGATTGAAAGGAAACTCCTGCAGGTTTGCTTGGTAATCTCGTTCGCTGTCAACACAAATCTTCTTGGATGGCGGCTGCCCATCGAAGTTGTTGCTTTCACCGACATGATGCCATCTGTTTGGGGAAATCTGGTTATGATGAGCTAACGAACCAACTGTATTGCTTGAATCGAGTGTAGAATAACCTCTAACTGGGTGATCACATGACCTGCTATCCTCCTGCCCTCTTAGAGACTTGCATTTTACATCTTTGTTTTCACAATCTTCTTCTTCTTCTTCTGTCGTGTACGAGCGTTTTCGTTCCATTTCATTTGTGTTTTCGTTAACATTCTCGTTCAATGGTGTGGTGAGACCTTTGTGGTTAATAACTGCATCATCCCGTCTCGACATTATGCTATCGACGATATCAAAATAATCGGGCAGCTCTTCCATCGACTTTTCCGGTCGACGGTTATCTATCGTCTGTCGGTAGAACTGCAAAAGATTTTTCATTCGTATTTGGCATTGGTTTGGAGTCCGGAAGACGTCTCTTTCGGTTAACAGCTGCGCGATTTCTTCCCACATCTCTTTGTTGACACGCACACCCTTACTTTGCTTCCACCAACGTGTTTGACATATTTTGTCCCTCCATATTTCGACTAATGCTTCCGTTTCATCTTCCCGCCATCTAGATCCAGCATTCTTTGTTACGGGTTGGTCAGGAGAGTTTTCATTGCTGTCGGATGGAATTACGTAGACTAATCCGTCTGTCGGTTTTCTGTCGTACGAATACCCGGTAGAATACCTCGGGTAACCGTGATAACTAGGAACAAAATCTTGAGGCGTTGAGTTCTCCCCTCCGTATGCATCATGATTTTGAATCATCGATCTACAAGGTAGAAGTAAAAGAAAAGAATACCTGTGGGGAAGTGCTACTTGTGATCGGTTTGATCGGTGTTTTTAATGAAGGATTTCATGTGGTGTATTTTCATCTGAATGTTTAAGGTAGATGATTCTTTATAAGCACTACTAAAAAAATTTGTTCTGTGAACCTAATCAGAAATTTAAAATATTGCATGTCTTAACTAATATTTTACTGTTATGGGACGCATTCAGATTATTTTGTGGCGAGTTTAATTTTTTTGTGAAACAAAATTCGTGTGCACGTGACTGCATGCAACATATGGATGGAAACACGCAAATGAGACCATACTTTGTTTTGTTGTTTATCATTTCGTAAAACACAAAGTACTGGTTTAGCCTGACATAAATGGAATACATATATGGTACAATAATGTGCGACAAACAAATACCGTAAATATCCGAACAATTAAATTTTTATTAAATTTTTGGATTTTTTTGCATGGGCGCTTAATCGAGGGGGCGCTTAATAAATGCTTGGTGCTAATAAAATATTTCTAATTTGGCACTAGATAAAGACAACGATAATTTTGATTTTTATAATTTTTCCTGAAAAATAAAACTGAAAAAAAAATTAACAACGTGAGGTTTCGTCTTACTACTGTTTTCTTAGTTTTACAAGGGTCTTACTAGATTTTTTAGTTTTAATATCGCCAAATTTCAAAACTACTTCATCAGTTTTTGAACGCAGATACAAGAAATTACATCTACGTTACAGTCACTGGGAAACGAAAAATGGGAAGTTGGACTTGCGGTGCCCGCATAAAATGTAGTCGAACAGTAACAGTCCCTGATGAACAATTGTTGAAGATCAAAGAACAGTTTTCAACCTTAGAGTTGAAACATAGAAAAGCAATTTATAGATCCCCACAACGTAATTTTTTATTCCCGACGTAAGAAAGTAAAAATTTCAAATAAGCGCCCAGTTTCTCAAGGCAGTTTTCGATTTACCACCCTCTTTTATAAGGCGGGCGCTTATTCAAGGGAGGCGCTTAATAAATACTGGGCGCTTATTGAACTTTGTGGAAATTGCCTCGGCGCTTATTAGAGAGGGGCGCTTAAAAATGCTGGGCGCTAAATCGGATATTTACGGTAACATAATTGAATAATCTTAATATTGTTCATTCAAGAATTTGCAACTCGAAGTATTTCCTAGTGTATGAACGTGTCTTTGAAGTACGCTCTTTTATATAGGAAAATAAATTTTGTCTTGAGCTCATTATATTAAGTTAAGTTTTCGCAGGTAATCAGAGGCGTAGCCAGAGGTCAGTCAAAATTTGTGGAGGAGAGTTAAGTCATTTAGGGTAGAAAAGGAAAGCGTGCAAGTAACCTAATCGTCACTTAAGACTGAAAAGAAATATCATAATGTTGAACTCCTCCACTTTTTTTGACTGACCCTAACTACGCCTCTGGTAATGCTTGAAATATCCATTGAGAATTTACGTATAATTACGTATAATCTTATTATAATTTACGTATAATAATTCTTAAAGAAGTCAATGCGAACAGTATCTATACTACAATATTTAAATTTTACAATACAACGAATTGTGTAATGAGTAGTGTAAACACGTGGCATAGTGTAACGGTGGCTACAATAACTTGGAATATGCAAACCAAATAGATCTACTTACGCAGTTGAAAATCTGCATAAAACTGTCATACCTTTTGTTTTCTGTTAGGCCTGAGTCAATGTTTTTTTAACTCGCTTGCCTAACATCAGGGGGCTACTAAAAATATTTTGGGAATAATTTATTAAAGTATAGCTTATTTTTGCTTAAATGATTTATGATTTCTTTTAGTTATTCAAAAACTTAAGAGGAGAAATTGCGAATAAAATTCAAAATCCCTGTTAAAATTGCCGTATTAAATAGTTGTTCAACCCCCCGTCATCATCTTTTTTTTTAACAACAATGCATTGCGACGCACGATGCCGACTTAGTTTTGATCCACTTTACAATGAAGGAGAACACTTTTTTGCAACTCTTTATTATGAATACCGTATTTCCTCTAATAAACGCCGCGGCGTTTATTACAAATTCAAGGTTTTGAATGCGGCGTTTAATAGAGGGAGACGTTCATTAGAGGGCGGCGTTTATTACAAAATGAAAAATTGGACAGAAGCAAACTTAAACAACAATGTTTTTTTATCCTAAAAAACGTTGCAAAAGATTGTGTGAAAATGTTTTACACAAAAGATTTGTTCACAAAAATGTCAAAGAAGAGCAATATCACTGTCGCCGTTTTCTAGTATGAGATGAAAACTTTTTTGTAACTCTTGTTTAGCCTGTTTTCTAATTAACGCCGCTTTTCAAGATGCGGCGTTTAATAGAGGGAGGCGTTGATTAGAGGGCAGTGTTTACTACAAACGTTCGGATATAAGTGCGGCGTTTAATAGAGGGCGGCGTTTATCAGAGGGAAGTGTTTATTAGAGGAAATATACGGTAAAAACATCTTGTTATCAATAAGCGACCACGTGTATGTGAACTACGAAAGAAACATTCGACATATTTAAAATGAACAAGATGCCCTACCGGGCAGAAGGATTTCTGCAAGCTTTGCTGCTGAAAATGCCACACTAGCACACTAGTCCTGCAAAACTAAGACAGTCACATCATTCAGCTCGAGAAGCATCAGCATTAAATAAACAAAAATATTAATGCGACTGACAATGTTCGTCAAGAAAGTCAGCCTACCATAACATAAAAAAGGGGCTTTTCTTTATGCTATCGCGGAGATCATTTATGAAGATCTGTTTTTTTGTACGAATAAGCTGAATGATTGTTACTGGATATTTGCCACCCACGTACTCCAAAAAAGTGCATCGACACAATACGAAACTTTAATTTAACCACATTAAATATAACGAATCCTATAAAAAGATTGTGTATACTGACGGTAACCAACATATCCTTTGGGCAGCACAAACTAATATATAAAGTTTCTATATTGATCTCCTCAGAATGAAAAATATAAATATCACAATAATAATTACTTAGAAATTAAAGCTCATATCTAATCTAAAAGTTAAAAAAAATACAACATACGTAGGGAGAAAAGAGATAAGCTGATATAGCCAGAATGCATCCAAAAATTGTTACTAAATATAGTATAAATAGCTGTGTATAAAGTGCATATGTTGGTGATGTTGGGGAGGAGCTGAAAGGAATCTAAGCTGAGCTTTAAAAATCCAAAAGCTTCTAAAAATTGACTTCAAACATGCATACACATACAAAATACACGAAGGTCTTTCATATTTAAAAAGGCTTGGAGCAAAAATAAAACAAGAAATACCTTTTCTTCCACACACCATGTATTGGCACTGTTTTCATATTTTAAACTTCAAGAAAACTTCTTTCAAAAAACAGAATAACCACACTGTAATTTAATTTTGTGAACATGATAAGTTCCCAACAGTAATGCAATTCTTTATATAAAATTATAAGCTGTATTAACTTCTTTTAAAGCCATATTTCCATCAAAGAAACTTTTAGCAAACTACACACGTTTTTTCGCTGCCATTTTTAAAACGTTTTATGGACGATCACATGGCATGGCGAAAATCAGCCAATAAACTATCGCTATTTAAGTGGAGGTGGCTAAATTAGCACCCTTTCGTAGAAATCGGGCATTATGCACCAATCACGATTGAGACGGCTTTTTTATGAACCAATGAAATTTAAGAAACAAAAATGCGTAGGTTTGGACAGTAAGATGAAAACAGAACAAGATGCCCTACCGGGCAGAAGGATTTCTGCAAGCTTTGCTGCTGAAAATGCCACAAAAATGCAACACTAGCACACTAGTCCTGCAAAACTAAGACAGTCACATCATTCAGCTCGAGAAGCATCAGCATTAAATAAACAAAAATATTGATGCGACTGACAATGTTCGTCAAGAAAGTCAGCCTACCATAACATAAAAAAAGGCTTTTCTTTATGCTATCGCGGAGATCATTTATGAAGATCTGTTTTTTTGTACGAATAAGTTGAATGATTGTTACTGGATATTTGCCACCCACGTACTCCAAAAAAGTGCATCAACACAATACGAAACTTTAATTTAAGCACATTAAATATAACGAATCATATAAAAAGATTGTGTTTACTGGCGGTAACCAACATATCGTTTGGGCAGCACAAACTAATATATATATATATATAAAGTTTCTATATTGATCTCCTCAGAATGAAAAATATAAATATCACAATAATAATTACTTAGAAATTAAAGCTCATATCTAATCTAATTTAAAAAAAATACAACATACGTAGGGAGAAAAGACATAAGCTGATATAGCCAGAATACATCCAAAAACTGCTAATAAATATAGTATAAATAGCTGTATAAAGTGCATTATGTTATGTTGGTGATGTTGAGGAGGAGAGCTGAAAGGAAGCTAAGCTGAGCTTTAAAAATCCAAAAGCTTCTAAAAATTGACTTCAAACATGCATACACATACAAAAGGTCTTTCATACGAAGGTCTTTCATATTTAAAAAGGCTTGGAGCAAAAATAAAACAAGAAATACCTTTTCTCCCACACACACCATCCATGTATTGGCACTGTTTTCATATTTTAAACTTCAAGAAAACTTCTTTCAAAAAACAGAATAACCACACTGTAATTTAATTTTGTGAACATGATAAGTTCCCAACAGTAATGCAATTCTTTATATAAAATTATAAGCTGTATTAACTTCTTTTAAAGCCATATTTCCATCAAAGAAACTTTTAGCAAACTACACACGTTCTTTCGCTGCCATTTTAAAAACGTTTTGTGGACGATCACATGGCGAAAATCAGCCAATGAACTATCGCTATTTAAGTGGCGGTGGCTAAATTAGCACCCTTTCGTAGAAATCGGGCATTATGCACCAATGACAATTAAGACGGCTTTTTTATGAACCAATGAAATTTAAGAAACAAAAATGCGTAGGTTTGGACAGTAGATGAAAAAAAACGAAGAAAAACACGGACGATCGTAAAGTATTTCTTGCTTACGCAGAAATCCAAAAAATAACATAGATAGGTATATGACGTACTCATTTCATTGACAAGCTTGAATTTATTTTTGGTACCTCCGAATGAACGAAGGCTGTGTTCAAAAAAATTTTATTTAAACACTATACACTTAACTTTCTCCATTCACCACGTGACGTCATTGCGAAATGCGAATGGCAGCGACCGTTGTGGCATTTCAAGAAAGAAATTAGTTCTTACGCATTTTTCATACATTTTGGAAAGTTTTAATGTTATTTCATGATTTCTTATGTGACTTGGCAAAGATTTATGCAAAAAAACATTTTTGACCTCTCGTTCTCCTTTAACAATTAATTTCATTCACGTCGGTCCTTTCTTAAATGTCAAAGTATTCGCGGCAAACAATGTGACAGAACAAATTTTCATCCGAGGAAGGTTTCGTCATTTATTTCGTTGCATTTTGTGCCGATATAGTGGCATTAACGGAAATGCGATCACGGACGCCCTCATAGTGAAAGCTACTTGCTATTATAAGGATACGAAAAAACATTGTGTCTCCCACCTACTACAGTATCATGCTTTGAAATGGGAAAAAAGTCAGCTAATAATTGTATACCACCTGTAACAGCAACACGAAAAGTTGGAGGATGATGATGAGGATGAAGAACAAAATCGGAAACTGACATTCGCCTATCTCGTGAAACTTCTATGCCTCCTCGCTCGCTTACGCTCGAGCAATTAACGTGTAATTAAACGTGTAATTCAAACATTTGTAACCCAATCACGTTGAAGTAGAAAATTATCAGCAAACCAAAGGTAGAAGGATATGAGCCATTTGTTTGGTGACGTAAATGAGAAACTATTAATAATTTAATGTTTCAAAATATTTCCACGTTTTTCGAAATCAATTTTTGAAATTATTTCGAAGTTTTTTTCGCCTTCACAGAAGTCACTTTAAGTTATCTAATATAAAAGGCTAGGTCATGTATCCATGGATACAAATGAAGAACAACAAACTTTTGTTTTCCGACACAAATGAGACTGGGTCTTGATTGTTCATTCTTCATTTCCACGTTTTATTTTACTTTCAGAAAAATATGCCTCACTCTGTTTTTTTTATGGAATTGCTGAACATGTAAACTCCGCTAACGCTTAAAGTTATCGCCAAAATTTGCATATACCAGCTAGCTATAGACTCTTTTAGCATTAGGTCTGTCTTACAAGAAATATGTTACTACTGTCTGGGTAAACGAGCACTTGAAGATAGCATGATGACATCTCGTTATACAAACACATCACTTGATGGCCCATAAGACATTCTTAGAAAAGCATCTTAAGAAAAGTCATCATTAACAGCGGCGGATCTAGAGGGTAGTCGCAACTTGTGGAGAAGCGCATTTGGTGAATTCAATGTATATTACCAATGAGATTATCTGAGCGTTTTTCTTTTATGATTTAAATTACTAACACTTTCCTACACTCTTGCGACTAACCTCTGGATCTGACTCATCCAGCTAGAATTAATAACCAGCTCTTTTTCAGGATAAGTCAGTGTCTTTTTTGCACTTGGCAAAAAGTGGTTTTTTCTTTAGAGCTTAATTTTCATATTGCGGGTCAAGTGTTTGCTCAAAGCTCGAATTCCTTTTATAGACAAATGATTGAAAATTCCAAATGTTTTTCTCCGAATTTAAAAGCATGAGTGGTTCCAAAGCTACAGGACTTTAAAGTAAGGAGCAACGAATCATGAAGATAATGTAAGTGTAATGAAGGAAATATTCCACTAGAAATATCTTTCAATCCGCTGATGCTCGTTGTTTGAAATTCAGAACACCGATAGTTATAAGCAATATGAATCAAATGAACACTCACATAAAAGAAAAATAACAACTGCATCTTTACCTCAAATCCTTCCACGACATATTCAATGATGAACAATATTCAAAAAAACCCAAAAAACCCTTAGTATCGTATAGTATTTATGTATTTGAGATTTCGCAAGATTTTTCACAATATCCACACACTGATCTAGAAAGGTGTATCCAATCCTCATTTTCTATTATTCATGCAGGAGTTATGACGTGCATAAGGTAGGAAAAAGAAAACGAAGAACAGCTTACGGTGATGGCATGTTTTCGGCTTTATTAAATCGTCTTTTGTTAAAATGGTGTCCTTTCTCGAGAATCGTGAATTTTTTTTCAAACTAAATCTAGTCGATATAATTAGATATACATATATATATTTATATTATATATATATATATTTACCAATGTTACGCTCACAGTTTTTCTCCCTTCAATGAAAGTTTTAGCTAAATCTCTAAAGCGGCTATAAGTTTGTTAGCATTTTAAAACGTTTCCACACTATTGTCATATATACTCGCCTTTTACTTTTAAGTCTCTGAGAAATCTTCTTACTTAAAAATCGTGTCGAAAATTCATGAATAGTTAAGATCAGATTGGAACGGTTTTTCAAAACTATCCGAACAGATAATCAGGCGCTAAAAACCGCTTTTTCAAATACGCTATCATTATCGAGAAACATAGAAAGATTTTCAAAACAGATAAGGGCAGGGGGTAGAGCTTACGTAAAAATGTTTGAAAACAGATTATCTAAAAAAAAACCCTGCATTTTTCTCATGAATTAGTTTTCGTGTGTTGGTCACACAACAGTTTTCCTGAAGTATGTGTTATATATTATAAAGAAATCTACTACTTGAATTTCGATGGGACTGGTCAGAAATAACCCGCTCTCTTCAATTTATATAGCATAAACACCTAAAAAGCTCTTTAGATGTACTCTGGGTGGAATATTGTGAACGAGAAAGATCAACATTTCCCAACGTCCAACTAAAAGAGTATGTTCATATATTTTGAAATTCAATACCAAGCTAACTACACCAACTCAATTTTAAAAAATCAAAACAAGTAGAATTGTGAATGAAGACCATCGTTAGATTAAACTAAAATACATTTTCCAAACACCGAAGCCATTGGGCCATTAATTCTCAAAGTCGTTTTGATTGATCGAGATAAGGGTCAATGATCCAATCAGAATAAAAGTATATTACCACTAGAAAAACGAAAAAAAAAAAAAAACCTTCGAGGGTATAGCTATATGTGGGAAATTACTTTTTGGACGAAATCCTTTCGTATGTCGTTTAAATGTACCCCCGTTTTTTTCCGAAGTGAGCCAAAAGATTAGAGCCATCTCGTGGAGAGGCCTGTTTAGTGTAGTCAATCTCGATCTGAATGGAGAAACATCACAATGCTTGTCTTATCTATTTTTAAAGATCTCTCACTCGGTTTTTCGAAAAAGTTATTTTAAAAGGAAAAAAAAAAAAGATGATGATAACAAAAATATGTTTAAGGCTATGTTTACACTAGACTCAGATTGATGGCATATTCCAATGAGAAAAATATTTCAATAAATAAAAATTTTGGGCGTATATATATTTGGTTTAGAGAATTATGGCGGTGAACTTTTGGTTATTTGAAAGTACTTTTTTGTTCCTAAAATAATCTAAGGCTTTACTTGAAATCTCTGGAAAAGTTCTTGTTGAAAAGGACCTTTCGTAATACTTAGTTTAGACAATTTAAACAGTCGATGAGGAAAATGAAGAAGTGATTGATTGATATGCTAATGTTTCATCGTGTTTTCAAAAAACTTGTCTTCAAAGGTTCAAAACCCAAGAATCAAACAATGAAGTTGTGACTTAAAAAAGAATTTTCAAACAATTTTCATGAAAATTTCACTATGCTGATTTCGAATTTGCCATTCATTTTTCACACATGAGACTAATTTTTTTAAAGGGTCTCAGTTACTTGGAAAGATTTTTATACATATTCTTAACTCATCCACTGTTGTAGCTAACGCACAGTTTTTTCTTTGTTATATGTCTACTTTGTTTTTAGTTCTGTATTTTACTATGTGATGTAATTTAAGTGCTGTTGTATATTGTATGATGTGATTGTAACTTTATATTTTTTAGTTTATTATTTTATAATCGCTTTTGTTGTGACAAAAAACAAAGAAACAAAAGAATGACCTGATTATGACCTGATGGAGATAAATTGATGCCAGCCTGATGTTGCCATGATCGGACATAGGTTGTCAAGTGAAAGTACATGACATAACATTAGGGACCGCGGAGCGGGGTGTCTAAGGGGGCTATGAATTATTCAAGCCCCTAACCATCGCCCTAACTATAGAGAAGTACTGGTAACTACTTTTAAGTGTTTTAAAGTTCTTTCTTCAATTGTTGTGAACATACAAAGCGTTTCTCGATCGAATTGAGTAGCTATTTACTTGACGAAAACAACAAAACTTGTTAATTTATTAATTTATTATTTTATATCTTTATTACTTCGGATAGAGCATTTGCCAATAAAAGCCCTGCCCAAGAGGAAGTCAAACAGCATTCAAGTCAAACAGAAGTCAAGTTCTACATTTAGGCTGCGAAAAGAGTGGCCACTTCAACTGCTCAAGCAGACGCCACCTTAGTTATTCACAGCATTAATATTCTTTGATGAGATGGCGTAAGGGCGTAAGGTTAAGTAGTTTATGTTGCATTGAATGGCATAATAACCTTTGGATGGAGTCTGAGCTCCAGTTAACTTTTTTCTATTACATCATTCGAATTTTCTCGAGAAGTTCAAAATAGAACAGCTGTAACTCATAAAGCCCTTGATACATTTGCCTCATAATCCTTTAAGAATAACTTACATTTATAGCTTTAGTGCAAAAGCAAAATCTTATCCTGAAGTGGTTGGTATCGGTTGATTTTAATTCAACATCAAACGTAAGCTTAGGGGATTCACGTAGTATGGCATCATAAGCACCAAGACTTAGAAGCTTCACCAAAATGTGATAAGTAAGTAAGGGAGTAAGGGAGGTAATTTATTGGAAGTTATAAAGGCTGAAATACACGATCATTTTAAAATGATAAATGACAAATGATACGTTTTTTAATCCTTAAAAATATGATAAAATCTCGTGTTTACACGATCATTTACAATTACAACATGTTTTATAAAATTTCTATGGTAAAAGAGTTCTTTTCAATCATGGATTCCGATGAACAGTATGCACACCAATTGTAGTCGTTGGTGTTACTTCCGAACGACGAAAGAAAGGAAATGAAAGGCAGAAACTGAAAGACATCGGATGAAAGGTTGGCTTCAAGAACGAAACTGCTTAGGAATCTAAACAGGAATTTCAAGCAGAAGACCATTTGAATATTCAAAGCTGCTAACAATGTCACCATAAAGGTTTGGAAAGATAATTACTTTTAATTATTCCCTCCATCGAAAAAGAGTGTACAATGCCTGACTTAACTCCAGCTAAAAATAAATTGGCTGCAGCAATTCGATTTTTATCTGCAGGGGCTAATTGTACAGATATGCAACATTCCAAAAACACTGCTACAAATTTATAAATTGGTAAATGCTAACTTTACCAAAGCTCTATCTCTACACTTTCACTATACGGAACTATCACTTGATTTTCTCGAGCCACAAAAAACAACAAAAAACAACGCGTGATTATACTTAAGTCATTAAAACAATAGAACTGACGTATTCCAATAGAAAAATTCCATCATTTTTAAATGAAAACTCAAACATGTTTGAGTTATCATTTTTAAATGATAGTACTTTTCATCACTTTTTGAGCGTTTACACGATCAGATGAGCATTTAATAAATCTCATTTTAAAATGATCGTGTACTTCAGCCTTAAGATGTTAAATGAAATAGTACCAACTGAACTTGTGGTGCAGAGCTTAGATAATAGTGAAGTTATCGATAAAGTTGACAATGTTGAAGTAACGTTTGAAAGTGACCAATATGTGAACGTTTAGGTCTAGATGCAGATGTGAAGAGAACTCGCGGTGAAATGGAAAATATCTTGGGTCAAACTTTGTTAAGTAGTTCTCTGACTAAGCCGCAGAATTTACGCGTTGAAGGCGTAATCGCTTTAGCAGGAAAGACTTGGATGCTCGTTGTGTTTTAGTTAGATTTATAGGAATCTGGTTATTTCGTATGTTATGGATACTGTGTGGATGACAAGATTTATAGGAATCTGGTTATTTCGTAAGAGGAAGAGCAATTAAGCCGACTCCTATTCATATTAAAGCTTTTTTTTTTTCATATATTCAACTGCAGTATTTTGTATAGCTTTAGTATCCGACACTCTCCTGTGCAAAACTTGATTATTCTAGTACCTTGGAATTCTCCTAAGACACGTGCTTTAGGTTTTTATACAGTGTGTCCCACAGAATTTCGGTCCGAGATTTTAACAGCTCATAACTTTTCACACATATATCAGATTTCAGCAATTTTTACACCATTCGATAGGATTTTATTCATAGATTTTAAAAATATACATTTTGTTTTCCAAAACCTTTTAGTTTGGAAACGATTAAGGATTTTACCATGAAAAAATCCAATTTTCTTCTTAATGGTTAATTAACACATCTTTCAATAAGGGATTGTTCACAAATGACGTCAACCAATTTTTCAAGATTTTTGACCCCCCCTCCCCCCTCTGTCAACCTGCGTCAACTTTGCGTTGCCCCCTCCCCCTCAGTTGACGTCATCGTTTGAGAAGACCCCCCCTCCCCCACCCCCCTACAAAACAAAACAACCTCCACCCCACTTGTCCTTTTGTATGTTAGTTTCTTACGCATTTTTAATAAGACGTGAAAATATTTGCAATGATCTTCGTGCAATTTTTCTGTGATCAAACTCCATCTGTGCTTATTGTTTTACGTTCGTGCATCACGGACCACATCAAGATCACATTCAGTGCTAACATTTTCATAAGAAACTTTACTTAATTAGAAAAATCAAGGTTCTGCAAAATTGTGTGGGTTGACGTCAACTAGTATCACATCCCCCCCCCCCCCCCCCCCCCCCCCCCCTCCCCCGTCAACCAGCGTCAACTTTAGCATAACCCCCCCTCCTCCCCTAACAGTTGACGTCATTTGTGAACAGTCCCTAACAGCTATCAAAGGTCATTATCAAAAACAATATCAAAGTCAAGTGACTGTAAAACACAAGAGTCATTAAAAACAAAACTTCAAGCTGTCTCAACATGTCCTCTGTTTCTCTTGACACAGTGATTTGCTGTTGCTGTCATAAACAGTGGCGAATCAAATTTTGATTTTGTCTAAGATTATTTGCTGCGTCAACAATTTTACTTCTCAACTCTGATAGACTCTGGATCTCAGTGGAGAAAAGTTTTTGCAGCAACTAAAGATTGTTCATATGATGTCAAAAACTTTTGTAGAAGCTCCTGTCTCACAATTTTTAACTTTCTGATAAGATTATAATTTTAGTGTGTTCAATAACACCACGACATGTTCTTAATAAACAAAAGAATAATCGCACGTGAAAACTTACTTTTATTACCATTAAGGAGTTAATGACCGTGACAGTTTAAAGAAATCCTTTTAACAACAAAGGTGTTGGACTAAATTATTTAAAATATAGGTTTTTAAAATCCTTGAAAAAAATGCCATCGAATGATGTAAAAATCTCTAAAATCTGATATATGTGTGAAAAGTTATAGCTTGTTAAAATCTCAGACCGAAATTCTCTGGGACACTCTGTACAGGGTGTTTCAGAAAGACTTATCCGCTAACTTCCAGTGTCTATTTCTCAACAATTATTTGTCAAAATGTTGCGATCAATTAACAGTTCCACATTTTGATAAAGCAATTTTCTTTTGTTCTGATCATAAAATCTTTTGAACTTGTAAAGCAAAAGTACGCGCATTCAATTCCCAAAACTTTTATCTCATCAACTTGCTCGGTTATAAAATTTGAGGCTTAAGAATTTCTAACGACAGAAATTATGTTTGAACTCATCTGGTTGTGTTTGTAAACTTCTTGTATTGTTACACGCGTTAATTGATCTTTAACAAGTTAATGATCTGAAACCATGGTGTTTTCCTAAATATCTTTTGGAAGAATTATCATTTTGCTTCAATTTTTCAAATCGCGGATACGCGAGGTGTTTGGAATGCAAACCGATCGTCGTCGTCGTGAAGCCAAAAAATAGCCTTTATGCCATTGCACTTACAAATCACAGTCTAAGATATTCATGGTACGCACGCATGCGATACCTTCAGCAATCAACTGTTTGAAAATAAACTGCAGAAAAAGTGCTTTTGAAAAATAGTAAGTTTCTATAATCGATTTGGTCTGTTACCATAATTTATTTCATTTGATTTTTAAAAAAATGCAGATGAAAAAGATAATTCTTTTCTAAATTGAATTTCTCAATATTTTGTAAGCAGAGTGAAAAGGACACGTTTTATTTTTTTTGGAAAAAATATCTGAGATTTTCTAAGGCTCACAAAAGGTCTTTGGACTTTGCTTAAACAAGTTGTGTCTGTGGGTTGTAAAAAAGCCTTTTAAGCTTTGGACAGGTACAGCTCAGCTCAATTTCCTCCTCAGCTCGAACATCAAGAATGCTTGTATGCTGCCATTTAGCTGCCCCCAGCCCCAATATATATATAATATATATATTATATACTTTTTAACTTTTACTGTCAATGATCCTTATTACTGGAATCACCATAATAAATAGAAATTCAAAACACTGACTGCATATCCCCTACAAGGATATCTTGTACCATGTGTAATTAGATTCATTGATGGTATAAAAAGTAAACAAAGATTCCATGTATAACTGAATAAAATGTTTTGTGAGACAGAGCAATTATTAGCAGCAACACGTGAAGAATTGACCATGTAGAATCATAATGGCCTTTCATTATGATATCTAATTTTAATATACTCTACAAATGTCCTCCTCCTCTGATTGACGTACAAAACTTTTTTATATATATATATATTTGATTTATTTTATGATGAAATTAACTTTCTAGGATCATACCCTCAGTCAAAACCCTCTGTTTCATGTGATGGTATTACCAATATTACATGGGGCCATTTTTTTCTGTTAATATGGTTATCACTGTACACAGAGCTCACAAAAACAGTGTGTGGGTCCCAAGAGAACAGGCAATTTTAGAAGAAACTGTTGCAAAAGAAATCTTTGAAATTAAGAAAAATAAATTCTAACTGTAATTTTATTGCATTGAAATAAATATGCTTATCTCTGATTTAGAGGTTTATTTTATTATAGTTTGGTTGACAGTACGAGATGCGCCAGGGTCTAATCTAGGCCGAAAGAGAGTCTGTTGATCGGACGCTGCCCTCTACGTTCTTTTGTTTTAAAATTTATTTCACTTTAAAAACTTCAAAAATCACTCTTGTATTGGGGGGTCACAGGTTACCCACCGAAATAAAGCGCAAGTTGACCTTTTTCTAATAAAAGTGCCCCTTGGATGTTCATAATGTTCCCTTTTTCCTTCTGCCGGTCACTGCCCTTCCATTCTAGATTAGATCCTGTGTGCCGTGTTTTTAATTTAAAGAATATGTTTTGTTTTGTGTCCGTAATTAGGAAGGCTGTCTGTAATTAGGAACATTGACAGTACATGACTAAAAATGTATGTCATACTGTCATCAGATATCCTTAATATTACATATTTCATACCAAAAAAAACAGAATTTTGCCATTCAGAGGTATATACATTATATAAAGTTATTTTTGAATGCATGTAATAATGTAGACTTATATCTTGGAAGTCCTTGGTTATGAAAATCCACTTGTTCTTAAATTTGTAATTCTTAGATCTTCTTTTATCATCTCTGGAGGGGAACACAAAGTTTTTTCACATTGTACAATAAATTCTTCACCGTCGTATAAGACACTTTATATTTGAACTAGTCTTCAGTTGTATTAACTTTAGGTGACTTCATAATTTCGGAGGTATGATAAATCATTGAGGTTGTTTTTACCTTATGCTTTATTTTTGCAATATCTATCTCAATATTTGCAGATTAACTTGTGGTTTGAAGAACAAAGTTTTCAATTTGCACTGACTTTTTGATCTGTGATATACACTTTTTTTTAATTTTGTTTTTGTCTGTAGGAGTTCCTAACATGATGTCGTCATTCCAAATTGATCAAGATTTTTTTATTTGTCTGTGGGTTAATAAAGGAAATTTGACATCTTATTCTTCCAAACAAAATTAACTTAATTTCGATCAAAAGCATTCTTTTGGCTGCTTTTCTTCTTGCACATGTGCAGAAGGGATTGAATGGTTTTTAAATATTACACGCTTTTTTTTTTATAAGAACCAGTAAAATCTGACCTGAGGCTGGCTGTTCTTATTTTTTGAGCCTTTTTCAGCCTGAATTGTTCTTATTTTGTTCTTAGCTTTAAGAACACAGTTTCAAATTTCAGCCTCATTTTGTTCTTCTTATATATATATTTATATATATATTTACTTCCAGTAAAATAGAAACGGCAGCTTCAAAGACCTTTTATGCATCTAGACTCCTGCTGGTATTATCTGAAATTGTATACTTCCCTGGCTTTCTTATAGTAAGTGATTGTAGATTTCGTATACTTTGCAGCAGTCTTTGAATACTAGGTCTAGCGGTTTTGATTACAGAATTTTCAGCTGTCTCCGCTTTTTTCCACACGACCTGGATAACACCAGAGAAATTTGTTTTTGGGGAACATTATACTAATTATCGAACAAGTATATTATACTTATAAAAATACAACTGGGAAGTCAAAAATGTCACTACAGTGCATTCTTATTCTATCAAAGTTATACTTTTTACAGAATTGTGAAATACAATAGTTGATAACAGCATTTCCACTCGCAATATACAAAACAAATATATCTAAACTTTGTCATGTGATATTCAGGACTTGTTACAATGACACATATCTACTCTCAACTAATGAAACATTAATAATATATCATATCAAAATATGATAATACAACATTGCCGAATTGTCCAATTTTGATCAAATCAGAAAATACGACTGTCAAATTCGAAATCAACACCTTTCAATTGTACTTTATGCAAATTTTTATGACAATTGAAGAACTTTCAAAATTTTGTACAAATTTGGCCCGAATTGCCCAATTTTGTTCAAATCTGACAAAATGACTGTCAAATTCGAAATCAACACCTTGAAATTGTGCCTTGTGTTAAGTTACAATTATTTGATATTACAAGTTTCATTATCCAACTTACTGCGACACCCAATCAACTCTTCCACCACACTTGTTAGCCTATTTCTTCATTTAATCCAATTTAGTATAAGCTATGTCCGTAATATTTATTATTATACCTTTTTATACATTATACGTAACACCACGCACATATATTTTATCCTATACCCTTTCTCTGTAAGAAGAACCATATTGATGGATGCAGGAAATATATCGGTTAAAAAAAAAATTATTTGAAAATTGGGGAACTCTCGTAATTTGGTGCAAATTTGGTCCATATTGCCCAATTTTCGTCATATCGGAAAAATGACTGTCAAATTTGAAATGAGCACTTTTCATCATTTGTCGTACAAATTTTTAAGAAAATTGGAGAACTTTCGAAATTTGGTGTATATTCGTAAGTACAGTGGCGTAACTGAGTTAAACTTAGGACAGGTGCGTTTTTTCACATATTTGGGCTTAGAACAGAAAATCGTAAAGCAATAGCACACTTCATACCATAGCAATAAATGCAAACAAAGCTAATTTATACAATTTTGTTGACAAGAAATTAATGATTTATATAAATTTAGTAAAAAGAATAATACCGCATGAAAAATTGCTTGGTAAGAAAATACGGGCAAACTAAATGCAAGGGTGGTGTGACCCAACGCAACCACTTCCCTCAATAAGAGAGACATTTTTTTAGTTTTACCATTACTAATTCCGCCACACTTGACATTTTATATGAGCATGTTTCATCTATTTTTAGTTAAAATTACTCAACCGTAAATATATATGAAAAAATGTCATAACGTTGGTGAGAATTTTTCATAGAAAATACTCAAACAGTTTCCAGTTATGAGTTTCCTTTGAGCTTTGCTGTATCTCCAGCAATACGTTTGTCTGGATTCTTTTCGGTCTCACGCCTCGCGGCTGCAATTTCCCGAGGTAACCATTCACATGGTTTACCACACTGATATGAAATGAAAATGTAGATGACATTGACTGTTAAACCATGACCTTCGTACCTGGATTGGTAGGGAAATTCTTATATTAACAAGACACTGACATTTGACCTAAGAGTGTATGCGTTCTTGGAATACGCCTGTGTCGTGTAAGTTTTGATTTGATTATTTGCTATTTCTTGACCAGAAGCAACGGAGACATTTCACTAAATTTGTTATTATAGGTATATTATATAGGACATCCACTTTTTAAAACCCAAACAACGAGCCATTATCCACACCTTCCTTTAAGAACTTTAGGACGAAGTCACCCATAGGTTCATTGATCTCGATCAGCCTTTCTTTACCATACGGAACGTCATGCAACAAAAAACTGGAATAACAGCATGTTGGTATCAAGCCTTATTACCAGCTTTGGAGTGCTTTGCCTTTTTCATATGAGATCCTATTCGGATTCAACCGCAATGACTTGTTCAGTGCATATCACATGGATACATCTGGGATACCAAAAGCATCCTTCAGAATATCAATTTCTTCACTATAGTATTAGGTCCTTGTCTTTTTCATAGCTTCTACGAAAGGCCCTACATCTGCCAAATTATATTCTCGCAGCCAGTCGATCATTGTGACACAGCAACGCCTGTAGAACTCTGTTCAAAATTCTTGGTTGTTGAAAACACGTAATTGTTGACTTTCTTTGCTGTCATGATTTTTTCTTCATCCTCGACGATTTGCTCTACAAAGTAACGGTCAATCAAGGCTCAATTAAGGTCGTATTCACCCCTGTTAAAGCCAATCACAGCTACTTGATTACCTATTTCTTCCACTTATCCTGAGTCGTTGGTGGAATCATGTCAAAATCTTCAGTATTTTGGGTACATTCTCTCTACCTGTGTGACAATGAGGGCCTTTCCTGTATGAATTGGTCAATCGAGACTTTAAGATCTTCAGGTACAATTAACAATGGTTCTACATTCACATTCAATTGGAACACTTATCGGCACTTGCTTCAATATATGTGTAGTAAAATAGCATAATATAGTGAGGATATGCCGTAAACGCTTTCCTAAAATAATGGTTGAATTTTGATGGGTTCAAGCACTCCGTAGCCGTTACAATGTTGTACCCTTCTCTCTTATGTACAGTTCCTTCGTTTTGTGTATGTCCGTATCAATATTGGTTTTCATTCCTTTGACAGGGGCATCCATGTCATTTGTATTAGAGTTTCTCTTCGGCTCGTACATTCTGATATTAATCTTGAAATGCTTTGTGATACCTTCCATGTCGACCAGTTTTGTTTCAGTTTTGGATTCTCTAGGCAATACAACGGTTTCCTTTGTAACAAGTTTACTGTCTCTCGTCATATTACATCGTGTATTATATAGCTAAACAACGCCACTTGCACAAGTTGTCGATTTTTTCGACAGCGCAGATACATTTCTTCTTACGAAGACAATCTGGTAAGGGTCCGCAGTCTTGGGGTTCTCTGGTAAAAATTATCTTGATTTGTATGTCGTTAAACTCGACCTCTCTTCATGAGAACCAGGCGTCTCTATAATTCTCTCTTTTAGCAGGTAAGCTCTGAGGTCATTGTTTTGTTTTTCACTGGCAAAAAGTCGTTCTTTAAAATTCCAAGAATTACCTTTTTTGTTATAAGCAGGGACCGCAGAGCAGGGGGGCTAAGGGGGCTATAGCCCCCCCCAATAATTTTGCCGTAAATGACGTTTTTTTCTTACATAAAATACAGAATAATTGAAAGATGCATAACGTACCATGATGGGAGATCGAAATCCTACTTGCTTCAACGAGATCCAGACTGCTGTTAAAACACGAAAGATCTGCGATATGCAATGTTATTACCATCGTCAACTTGCTTCACGTTAATCCATGCAGTAGTGCATCAGGCGAGCGCACATTCTCCACTGCTCGACGTATTAAGACATGGTTACGGGCTAACATGAATCAAGAGCGTTTCAACAGTGTTGCGATTTTAAACCATCACAAAAACCGAACAGATAAGATCAATATTATAGATATCGCTAACAGTTTTGTTTATAACGATAATAGAAAACGTCATTTTGGAAAATTTACAGAAAACGATCTTAGGTAATTTTTCAAAAATGTAAAAAAAATATATACATAATTTCAGATGCTTGCCTTTATAACTGTTTTTCAAGGCCCAATTGTTCTTTAACCCATAAAGGGGGAAAAGGGGGGGGGGGGGGGGGGGGGGGGGGGAGTTGAGGGTTCTAAAATTTCAGCCCCCCCAATCGAAAAGTCGCTCCGCGGTCCCTGATAAGGTAGTCAATTTTTAAAATTTGGGAGAAAAAATTTCAGAAGTATCTCATCATTTTGATAACAAGGTTTCCAGGAGCTCATATTCAAGGAAGTTATATTCCATGATTATCGAATTTTTACTTTCAAACCATTTAGCATCAACGCATTGACAGATATTTCTAGTTATTATCATTATCATTACACCGAGGGAATATTTTCATGATTTGTTGCTCCTTACTTTAAAATCCTGTAGCTGTGGAACCATTGATACTTTTAAGTTTGGGGAAAAACTTAAAATTTTCAGTCATTTGCCTATTAAAAACAATTCGAGCTTCAAGCAAACACTCTGTAATATGACAATTAAGCTCTAAAGAAAGACCAGTTTTTGGCAAGTCCAAAAACAAAAACCCTGACTGAAACAAAACTCGTGGTCTCCAAGATCTAAACACTAGTTTTCACATTGCTCTATCAACGCTTCGATCTCTACTAGGCTTGAGAATGAAATTTTCGAACCTTTCGTTTTTTGATAGCTCCTTACACCGCCGTGACCATCGTAAATATCGCAGGGGAAATTATAGACCACTTTGACTCTCATATGATAGCATCCATCAATGGTTCATTAACATTCTTGATAAACTTCAAAGTCTTGAATAGTGTTCCCTATCACTTGTATATCGTTCTCATCGAATAACTGCTGGATATTATCGAGGGAACTCTCATTTGGTTTATTAGGAAAAAAGGATGCTTAATGTCCTTCAAGTTAACATAGTCTAACATGGCTTGCTTTTGAATTGCAACAGCCAATTTCTTTTCAGACTCGCAAATGTTCTACAATCGAACAGCAATCACGTGTTTGCTGCTACCTGCGCTTTTACAGTATTATACAATTTAGATAACCCTGTTTCAGATCCAGCGATTAAGACGATTACGACGATTAAAATCGTAGTTATCGTAGTCATCGTAATCGTCTAATGTGAACACTTTTAAAATTGTCAAGATCGTCCTGAACGCCTGGCGATTATGACGATGAAATATCAAAAATTGCTGATTGATTACTAATTACTAAAGCCTGGTTCAGACCTGACAATTACGGTGATTCGACGATTTAAATAAGAATCGTCAGGTGTAAACACTCTCAAGTATTTCAAAATACTAATATTTCAAAATTCTTTCAAGCACACAATACTTTTTTCCCTTGTTAAGTTTGAACTTTTTTGTAAGGTTTGGAGCCCTTGCGATTTTAAAACAATAGAATTGACGTAAAATTTTTAAAATTTTTGACTTTAGGACACCCGTGTGGTGGAGTAAAGTATTTAAAATACCTGTGGTTTCTCCTCCTCCTCCTCCTCCTCCTCCAAGTTATGAACGTTTTCGTGCAGCGTTTACATGACATCGTTGCCGAATTCGCAAATTTGGGCAAATTAGGACTTCCAGTTGACCAATTTTCATGAAAATTTGCACAGAGCACAATTTAAAGGTGCTGATTTCGAATTTGACAATGATTTTGCCAGGTTTGACTAAAATTGGGCAATTTAGGCCAAATTTGGACCAAATTTCGAAAGTTCTGCAATTTTCATGAAATTTTGCACGGATCACAATTGAAAGGTGCTGATTTCAAATTTGACAATGATTTTGTCAGGTTTGACTAAAATTGGGCAATTAAGGCCAAATTTGGACCAAATTTTGAAAGTTCTTCAATTTTCACAAAAATTTGCACGGATCACATTTGAAACGTGCTGATTTCGAATTTGACAATGATTTTGCCAGGTTTTAATAAAATTGGCAACTTAGGTCAAATTTGGACCAAATTTAGAAAGTTCTTCAAATTTCAAAAAATTTCGCGCAGATCACTTTTGAAAGGTGCTGATTACGAATTTGTCAGTCATTTTGTCAGATTTGACCAGAAATGAGTAATTCGGACCAAATTTGGATCAAACTTAGAAAGTTCTGCAATATTCATAAAAATTTCTACAACGCACAATTAGAAGTTGCTGATTTTGAATCAGTCATTTTATTACATTTGAACATAATTTGGCAATTCGGCAACGTTGTATTTTTGAGACTAAATATGCATCGTTGTGTTACGTCCTGAAGTCTTCAAGCCAAGCGGCTTCTTGTTAGATTTTTAAATATAATAGAGGACTATGACGACAAAATATCACAGTTTTCGGAAGATTACGACGATTACAAAAGTGTTCACATTAGACGATTATGGCGATTACGACGATGACACTAAATTTTCTCGTCGTCTAAATCGCCATAATCACCAGGTCTGAACCTGGCTATATTGGATTTCTCAAGTAACTCATCATCCTTTGCTCTGTGTAGGCAGCGCCAAGGTTGCGGCGCAATGCACCCTTGAAGCGTGCTCTCCTTTTTTGTAATGTGTATTTAATTGGTACGTTTTTATAAAGTAAGTCTGAGATTTCATCTCATGGGTTATTATGTTGTATCATACATGTTTCTTTGTTATCTGGTACTTATTCGTCATAGTTAATTGTGTTACTTGAGCCGTTTCTTTTCTGTATTTTCTACTGTCAATCTCTGTATATAAGTGCGTTTGTAGACGTTTTGAAGTCATGTTTGTTGTATGTTAGTGACGTGTTTGGTGGTAAGTTGCGGTGTTGATTTAGTACATGTTGTTGTTGTTGTTGTTGTTGTTGTTGTTATTGTTATAAAATTTTTTGATGTTTTGTCGTCGTAAACGCTAGACGTTTATGACGATTACGACGATTACAAAAGTGTTTTAATCGTCGTAATTGTCAGGTCTGAACCAGGCTTAATAGAATATACAGCAACTGGAATTGAAGAATGTCTACTGTGTTGCGATACTGAGTTGCCATAGTGAATATATGTTATTATTATTATTCCCTGTAGAGTTAATTATAAACAAAAATACAAGGAATTTTGAAAATCAGTCAGTGACGGTGAGAAAATCATTCTTTCTCTCTAGGTACTCAACAATTATTTTTTCCTTAGCAATGTGGTGAGCAATGCGGTGGTTCCAAAGACATTTCGGTTTAATGGTTAGAAGACTCTGGGGCACAGATTTATCTCCGAAGGTTTCGTTAACTTTGGTTTCGATACCGCAAGCCACAAGCGTTTCAACGGTCAATTATGATAGATATAGTAAGTTTTTCGCCGAGGGGTCGTTTTATGTTCGTAATCATCATTTATATTTAGTTTGAAAACGATTGTGACGTAATTCATGAAAAGGTCTTTTAAAACTGCTGCACATAGAGCTGAGATTTGTACCCCTATTATGAGTGCTGACATCAGCAAACGTTTGCAAAAGCAAACGGTAACTGATCTGGCATGAAGAAAAGATTGCTTCTCATGTGAAGATTCCCTCCTCTGGAAAATATTCCGCGGACAGGAAAGAAAAAGATAAAATACTGATTAGCTTTTCTTTTCCTTTCAAAACATTCTGCGGTCAGGAACCAATCCCTTCTTTCTCTAGCATTTGTACGTTTCGTTTCTTCCTGTGGATAATTTTCCATCAGAGGGAAACGGCCTTGATCCCAATGGTGTTCGCTTTACAGAGATTCCACTGTTTCGCTAACCATAGACCTGTATTAAAAAGCAGGACGTGCAACTCTATTGTTTTGTGTTCTAAACATACTCGTTGTTTATATTTTAATTTTTAGCGGTAAAATTCAAATTTTCATAAAGTGTCGGACAACGCGCATAGCTCATCAAGGAAGGCGGTGATCTGTGATCTTAAACAATGGGTTGCGAGTCCTGCTTTTAAATAGGTCTATGCGTTAACGTACAAAGATCTATGTTTTTTATGTGGTAAACACTTACAAATGGAATTTTACTTGATTAAAGATATGAAAATAAAATTTATCTAAATTCATACAATACATAATTTCATCAATTATATCTCTCTTGGGTATCCATGCTATCGGAGGTCAAGCATACCATACAGTTTAACTGCCAATTTGAGACCATCAAAACTTGACAGTGTAAACCTTGTTAAATTTGTTTGGGATAGTGAGCATTTAGTCACGTGATGACTCGTTCTTCCAAACACTTTTATAAGAATTTTCACCAATAAGTTTGATGGTCTCAAATTGGCAGATAAACATACTCTACGTAAATGCAAAGATGGAAGATGATTAACATAGTGAACTACAAAAAAGTTTAGACTCAGGTTAACATTTCAGCCTCCGCCTGTTGGTATTTTATTATTTTTTAACTATTTCTGGGGCTTTCCCTATTCTTCAGTTCATTATTTTAACATTCTTCTAAAATGGGATTATCATGCCAGTTCAAGAAACTTTCCTTATAACTAAACACTCTATTAATCTTTGTATGTCATTTACGTTTCCATTTTCAACTTTTCAGTTCTTTTGCTTGCTGTGTCCGCCATTTCTCCACACACGCGTCACAAATTTCATGGGCAGGCACTTTTTTGATTTCCGTGGGAATTAAATGTTTCAGAAGATCCCCTATACCACAAAATTTAATACCTTCATTGAGACTTATCAAAACCAAATAAATAAATTAAAATAAAATAAATATCTTCAAAATACTGTCGTTTTAGGTCGGACAAAATTATCAGTCGGACAGAATTATTAGCCGGACAAAATTATTAGTCGGATTTAGTCACCTCATCAAAATTTAGTCACTTTTTCTCCAGGTTTTGTCCGATAACGTAGTTAGTCCGATAACGTAGTTAGATTTATAACGTTTGTGGGGCCGTACTCTTATTGTCGGCTGCTATACTAATTCGAAGATGATGAATGTCGTATAAAGGCCTTTTCGGAAAATACGTCACTACAGATCTTGCCTCGTTTAAGATGTTTTGAACTACTTATGTAATATTAAAGAATAATAAAAAACGTTCAAGTAACATTTTAACCTCGGGTACCATTTCTTTTCAAAAACGACACAAATACCATTAGTATATGGTTTGAAAGCGAGGCAAGATCTAATGTGACGTATTTTCCGAATTCACGCAATGAGAGCCATTTTCCAACACGATGAAACAGAAGCAATTATTCTGGTCGACGCCAGTAACGCGTTCAATAGTATGAACAGGCTTGTAGCCCTCCATAACGTACAAATAATGTGTCCACATTTTGCTACGATCCTTATCAATACGTACCTAGATCCAGTACAGATGATAGTTCTAGGAAAAAACCTTATAATGTCAACAGAAGGGACCACGCAAGGTGACAACCTTGCAATGTCTTTTTATGCCATGGGTATTACTCCATTACTTCGTTCCCTTAGAGAACACTTCTTCAGTGTGAAAGACGTTTGCTTGGCTGGTGATATTGCAGGTGCTGGCGATTTAAGCCACTTAAGAGCGTGGTGGGAAAAAGTGATAAACGAAGCTCAAAAGTTTGGGTACTATGTTAACGAGAAAAAATCTTGGATGATATTGAAACATTACGATCTGAAGGATAAAGCTGAAAACTTGTTCAAAAACACTGAAATTCAAATCACAACCGAGGGCCAACGTCATCTTAGAGCTGTTCTTGGAAGTGATACTTTTCGTGATAGATATGTTCAAGAAAAGGTAAACACATGGTGCAATAAAATTGAAAAGCTGTCGCAAATAGCAAAATCTCAGCCGCAGGCAGCATACGCTGCTTTTATCCATGGTCAAGTGCATAAGTTTACACACTTCATCAAAACAATACCCAATATGGAAACTTCCCTAAGACCACTAGATGATATGATCAATCGATCTTTTCTTCCATCCCTATTCGACGCTCTTGTCACAGATACTGACTGTGAGTTGTATTCCTTACCAGTTCGTTATGGAGGTTTGGTTATTCCGATTCTGGCTGAAATAGCAAAATCGAAATTTGAAAATTCAAAAGTGATTACTGCTCCGCTTGTAGCCATTATGATGATGCAGGGCGATACGTTACCAAACGATGAACAAGTTAAAAAGCTGATCTCTGACGAAAAAAAGAAAAATGAACTAGTCGTGAAAGAAAAAGCCGATAGAATCGAGGGTGTATTACCACTGAAAACACGTAGAGCTGTGTACGAAGGAAAGCAAAAAGGAACATCTGGCTGGCTCACAGTGCTACCAATAGAAGAGTATGGGTTCAGCTTGAATAAATCTGAATTTCGAGATGCTTTAAATCTTAGATACGCCAAGGATCTGCGTGGACTACCGTCTAAATGTCCTTGTGGGCAGTCGTACAATGTCAATCACGCCCTCAATTGCAAACGAGGCGGATTTGTGATTATAAGACACAGTAATATCCGTGAATATGAGGCAGGAACTACTCAAACAAGTTCAAAATGACGTTGAAATAGAACCTCTTTTACAACCTTTGAATGGAAAAGTAAGACATGGCTTAAATGGTGACGAAGCAAGGCCAGACATACATGCTCGTGGTGTGTGGAGAAACGGACAGAATGCGTATTTTGATATTCGGGTGACGAACACAAACGCAGAATCTCAAATCTCTACATCTATTGAAAAATTTTTAGAAAAACATGAACGTGAAAAGAAACGCAATTATAACAACAGAATAATGAATGTAGAGCATGGCACCTTTACTCCATTAGTTTTCTCTGTCTGCGGGAGTCAGAGAGTGCAGAATGCTCTACATTTCATAAACATATTGCTGAAAAGATAGCTGTGAAGACGGGGGAAAGATACGAGAAAATAATCTCTATCATTCGATGTAGATTGTCCTTTTTAATTTTACGTTCTTCTTTGCTATGTATCAGAGGAAGTCGTTCACATGAAAAACCTTTCACTTCGGAGAAAGCTCTTCCAGTGGACGATTTTGCTCTTACTTACGATTTTTCTAGGTGTGCTTGAGTTTTTAAAACCGTATGACTTTTATTTGAATGGTATGTTTGTATAGTCATTTATTTTATTTTATTTATTTATTAATTTTTATTTATTAATTTATTAATTTATTTTTTTTTATTTATCTATATTTCAGCTTTAACCTTGTTTTTAGATTTTAATATAAGAGTTTGCAGTTGTAATTTTAAATATTCTTGTAAAGAAAATTACATTTTATTACATCATCACAGTTTTTCTCTTCATTTGTGTATTTTCGTTATTTTGTTCTTTTTGACCCTTCTTTTTGTTCTTGTTCAGTTTGTGTTTGTCCTGGCTGCACTTTTAAGTCGGTAGAAAAAAAGTCGGCAAAAATTATAGCATAGAAATAGAATAACATCAAACTTTAGCTCACCTTAGCTCTATTCAAATTTCTATTCAATTTTCAAACAATGAGAATCCATGCGTGTTGCCTCGCCTCATTCTCTTTTATGCAATGTTTATTATTTTTGAACTACTCGGTAAAATTTGAAGTAAAAACCGAAAATTTTAAATCAAAAACGACTATACTTAACAAGTTTATTCGTAAAAACAAACATGCTATCCTCATTAGGGCTTCTAAAAGCTACTTTTTTTAGAAAATCGGAACTGAATTCGTTTTTTCGTTTTTATGCTATAATGAAAAACATATTTTCGACTTTTCATTTCACATACTCGGACGTTTGTTTCATTATTTTACGAACTAAAAGCGTTTTCAGGTTGTTTTCACTAGTACGACCTCCTAAGGAATATAGAATGTTGCGGTGTAAGGATCAGGACCGAAACTAATTGGCGTCCTCTTAATTATGGACATAAACATTGTTTACACTTTCTTAATTGTCGGCGAATAATTATCACGCCGAAAAAATAAATCTACCAATCAAAATCTCTGGTATATAATAATAGCGCACGTGCACAGCTGTTTACTTTTATGTTTGTAAAAACAATCTTCTATTGTGCAGCAGAGATTGAGTGAGAAAAAAGTTATGTTTCTGCCAAACTAGATTATAAAGATATTTGCTATACTTTTACGGAAACCTTCCAGAAAAAGAAGTTGAAGTATTTTTCTCCAATTTTAGGCAGTCGGAATATACATTTTATACATAAATATGCTTTTAATGCCATTTATATATGTCAAGGCATATTTACGACAAAGCAGTGATGATCTCTGTTTCATCAGAAAGCTGACAGCTTATCCGGATAACAATTTGTAAAATTGTTCATGTTCGTTCAAACAGAAATATTTCCACTTCAAAACATACATGTTCATTACGAGAGTCAAGTGTACTTTCGTCAATGTTATTGTCGTCATTTATATCAACATCATCTCAAAATCTTCAATATGATTTTACTGGTTGATCACGAGAAAGCAATGAATACGATTATTATTCTCGTCAAATCGTAAAACACAAACTTATTTTTCGTTATGCTACCATCTGAATAATTCTAACAATTTTCATAATTATGCAGAATTGATAAAAAGACATTCGCTGAAGTCCCACATTCTGAAAAATTAACAATAGATCTCGAGATCTGAATTACGACGTTTATTACGGGGAACAATAGACTTCCATATATAGCGCGAAATTTTAAATTTTTAAAATTCAACTTTGTATACGGCCACCAGTAATTACAACACGGATGGTACAAAGGAAATTTCATCGATGTTATTCTAAGGCGGCAACAAATATTAGTCACCTATCCAAAATTTAGTCACTTTTTGGCGACTTTTTTTTATCGCCTATAAGGTAAGTGACTAAAATTGTGTCCGACGACTAATAATTTTGTCCGACTTTGTTTTGTCCAATAAAAAAGGGGTATCCTCTTGTCGGTAAAGGCCCGTTTCCATTTAAAAAAAAACTTCGGCAAAATGTGAAAATTTTCGATCGAAAAATTTTATAAGTGGAAACGGGCCTTAAAGCTTAATGACTATGAGCGCGGAAATGAGATACCATATTTTATCGAATATAGAAGCCTTCCTTCTGTTTTTTTACAGCCAGTTTTCTAGGATGAAATAAATGTTTATTATACGTATGAGCTTGCTTTTGATAAATACAACTTTATAAATCGAATTATATAAGTAAACAAGGAAGTATATAATGCGGAACTAAAACGTGTTTCTCTTTCGCTCAGCTCAAAATTGACAATATTATTATTATTATTATTATTTGGCATATTTATACAGGTTGACTTTTTCAGATAAAATCTGCTATCAATAAAGGACCTGTTATAAAACCTAAAATATATAAAAGTAAAATATATAAAGTAAAATCTATTAAATCACTGCTAAATACTGTCAGGTAAAAGGAAAATTTGGAATAGAATTAGACAGTAGGAATTAAAGAAAAAAGAAACTAAATCGATTTAAGAGATCAAGGGTTTATTGACATAAAGCTGCAGAATTTCAGGCATTCGTTCATTCGAAAAAGACCCCAAGAAAACAAAATAACTAGCTAGATTGCAACTGTAAAGAAAAGCGAGGTATATTTTCTTTTTAATAAAATTAAAGATAATGAACTATCATAAGGTTGAGAAAAAATTATATATGGCAGTTTCTTTGTGAGATAATCTCCATGAGGAAGCCAATCATTTTTTTAACTTTTGTTTGAGTGCAACAAACAAATAAATATCACCGTAGTGTTTATGGGTAATCACATCCTTTTCCCCTTGCTTTGCTGACGGTGCCAAAGCCAAAGTAAAGCTTTTGTCACAAAAAAGGGGACTCTGGTGCTTTATGTGTATTTTGTTTGACCATAATTCAGAACTTGTTCATCCCCTTTGTGTTTTTAGCATTATATACATATTGTTGTATTGAAATTTATATCGTTATACACTTTTTTAATAGAACAACTTTATAAGAACAAAAAAGCCTCAAATTTGGTCAAAAAATAGGAACGAAGTATAATAAGAAGAACCTTGAGGCTCAAATAAATTTTTCAAAACTTAAGAACAGCCTAAGCCTATGATGTGAATTTTCTCATTGGTAAATGGTTTAGAAGTTTCTTTTTCACCTTACATACTCATATTGGGTCATTACCGAACATCGACCATGCTTTTAACCAGTTGTTTTTTTAAAAAGCATTTATTTTTATTTTACTGGAAGTTCCATATAAATGTGACGTTCCAGGGGATTTTGATAACAAATGATAAAGCGATTTCAGAGATTTGGCTGATTTCAGCCAAAGCATCAGAGATTTCATATCAAATGTTTACATGCATGAACAGTCAGTATGTATTCAAATGTTTTTGAAAATTTAGATGCAATGCAATGCAAATAAAAGATCTTCCTCCAAGATCATAACAAAAATCTTTATGCTGTTGCGGTCTTAAAAAGTTTCACAAAGGAAATTTCAGTTGAAAACTTTCCCCAAGTGAAAATACATCTTCTTGAAAATACAACGTTTTCCCCAAGGGATTGCAATAGCAATCCTGTCGAACAACTTAAAATAGAATTATAGCGGACGGTTTCTATTTGTCGTAGTTTATGAAGTTACTTACTTATCTTTTTACCTGTAACTGAATGAGAACCAGGTAATCAGTTCATGTTTATGCAAACAAGTCAAAAGAAACTGATGTTAGTTGAAATCCTAAAATGAAGCAATATATACATGTTTGATTGATCATTTTCGTATTAAATTTTCCCTGTTTTTCTAAACTTTCTAATTTTTACCTGCTGCAATAAATTCAGGAGATTATTTTTTCTATGAAACATAAAAGGGATAGTTTTAAAGCGCAATGTTCTGGGTGTTTTCTGTCGTTTAAACAAGAGACGAATTTATTCGCAAACAATACCAACTGTAATAAGCTCATTAGATTATTTATTCTTTGAAACATAAATGGCATAATTTTAAAGTGCAATTTCTGTTCTGTTACCTGTCATGTGTTTTCTAATAAACAGGAGACGTATTTATTTGGCAAGCAATGATATCGTTATAACTATAACGATAAAACGTTATAATGTTACTGATTAAAGATTATAACGTTACAAAAACGATATTACCGTTTCAGTGATAACGTTATAACGTTAAATCGTATATATTAACGTTGCGGAAGAATGATAAATATCGTTATTTCTTTTGTTCTTTTTAACCATAAAACGTTATTCATATAACGTTTTATCGTTTGTTATCAAAATCCCCTGGACGGTCACAAATAAAGAACAAAATGAAGCTGAAATTTGAAACAGTTCTAAGCTAAGAACTAAATAACAATTCAGGCTGAAAAAGGCTCAAATAATAACTGCCAGCCTAGGTCAGATTTTAATGGGTTCTAATAAAAAAGCAACCTCTAGTTTAAATTAGCGGTCGTTTTTCATTTCCTACTTAGTCTCTTGTTGATTGAGAACAAAATTACTCAATAAACCATGTCATGCTCTGAAAATTCTTTGATCTCCAGATTTAGGAAAAATCTTTATATATATATCATAATTTTACAATATTGATTACTTTTAAAGCTTCTAAGACTATTATTATAATTTACAATGATAATGCTTTCTACCATTTGATTATAATTGATTGAGATGATTATGATCTGACATTCACAGAAATACAGATCTGTCCTGAAATATTTCTTTTAAAATTAAACCCTAGTGGCAGATCCATGTAGTTTCCTGTTGTATGTACCTCATAGAAAATTGGAGAATGTCAGATGGAGATAACCTTCTGTTACCTGATGCTTATGAATTGCAAAGGCGATCGCATCATTCTTCAAGGGCCTCAATAAATGAACTTTGTGGAGAGGAAGCAGATAAAAGTTTTCAAAGGACTGGCGAAGTGGTTCGTTTATCCCAATGCGAAGATGAAGAATTTATTGCCAATGCATACCGCTATTGTAAAAGGTGTCTACGTGGGAATTGGGCTAAATGTCCACCCGAAAAGTTTACCGTGAACTATGTGAGGTAATGAATAAGCTCTTGACAACAATTGACTTTCTTTTGACCTTAAATTTATCCTATTTCTTTTAACAGTGGTGGCTTAACAAATTACCTGTACTTGTGCAATCTTCCAGAAGACATCGAGCTCTTGCCTAATGAGCCAAGAAAGGTTTTAATTCGAATTCATGGAGAAATAGTTGATCAGAAACAAAGATTTTATGAAGGAGTTGTATTCACGCTGTTGTCTGAACGTGGTTTTGGGCCGCGAACATATGGTATTTTCTTTTCAGGTCGTATAGAGGAGTTCATTCCAGTAAGAACTGAATTTTGTCTCATATGTTTTGAACTTAAAGATTTTTTTTTTACCTTCTAAAAGCAAATAATCTTTGTTTTATCAGCATCGCCATCTATATACAGAAGAATTGTCTGATCCAACCCTAAGCAAGTTGATAGCTCACAAACTTGGTGGTTACCATTGCATGAATTTACCATTAAACAAAGAGCCAGTTTTTCTGTGGGAGAATTTCGAAAAGTTAGTCCAGAGTTCTATCTTTCTTAGTTCAAATCATACTTCATGAATACCTTGTTCAACAGGAATTATTTTTAAACATTATGCAATTGGGTTGGATTACAGTTCACTCTTCCTTAGATACCCAATGATTTTGGTCCCTATGATACTTCAATTTGTTATTTCAGGTACATTAGTATGGTGCACAATGCAAAGTTACAAAATCAAAAAGATCAGGAGATATACAAGTGTTTTATGAGAGATGTCGATATTGATGCTGAGTATGACTGGCTTCGGTAAATGTACTTTTTTAGTTTTTAAGTAATGAGAACTATTCAAAAGTTAATTCTGCTTATATGTTTATTTCATTCTTCTTCAGATCTATGCTTCTGCAACTCAATTCACCTGTTGTATTCTGTCATAACGATTTACAAGAAGGTAAGCATTTTCTTGTAGTACCGTATTTGCCGGTGTATAGGTCGACTTTGTGTATAAGTCAAACAGTGAATATGAAAGTTTAAATAGATGCTAGATCGTTAAGCCGGGTGTATAAGTCAAACCTAAACTTGATCATCTTTCATCTGATCAAACGTGGAAAGGGCATAATTTTTTCCCGGCAAAGAAAACTGGTTTTCTAAACTTGTCATGCATACATTTTATCAATAATTTTGCAGAAGTAATCTACATGAACTCATACCGACATGAAACATGTGAGCATGTGAACGTGTGCGTTGAGATTGTTGTGTTCGACACCGGCAAATACGGTATATGCTTCATTTATCTATTACAGTTTATTTTCAGAAGATTTTTTTTTTTTGGAACGTGATGATGAAAATGATCTTTGCATAAAAATGTAGCCTGAAAAATATTTTTCAATTTAACAATGTCTTTCAGCCTGATGTTCTTATTATGACAATTTTTTATAAGAAAGTTTTAAGTTACAGTGGCTGGGCAAACAAGTGTGTTACTAAGATACTGGATGTTTAGTCTGTGCCTTATTAGTAAATATTCAGGCATATAATAGGCATTGTACGGCTAAAAATAAGAAAAGTGGGGCTATCAAAGAAAATGGTCGTTGTGATCTTGATGTCTCGGCTGTTCATTACGAAATTAGCATAACGTGCAAGTTTAAGAAAGTAGCTTGTGGGTTTGGAAAAAAGAGTCACAGTCAATTTGCTGTTTTTGATAAAAAGCATTGACAATAATGAGAAGATAAATGAAACATAACCAACCATGTGAAACATAACCAACCATGTGGCAATGACTAGTGATATCAATGTAGATAGCTCACTTTATACTGCTTCTATGTACTGAAACTTTGAGTTCAATTGGAATTCCAGCTACTTATGCTATCAATAAAATGATATTATACAACAATAATTTGGTATTAATTGTACATAGACAAATGAAAATTACTGATGACAAAGTTAATCAATAGTTCAGAGATCAGAGATTTGTCTTGAATTTAAAATGTTTGTAAATATTGGACAAATTGGATATGCATACTGGTTAAAGTCCACGTATAGTGTCAAGTAAAACAGGAATTGTAATAATGTATATTTGATCATGTTAAATTATATAAAACATTGATGTTTATATCTCGATTTACACATATATATTGATAATAACTCCTTTTTTCTTTATCCCCACGTTTACGTTCCTCTTTTTATTTATCTTTTTTTGCAGAGGTAACCAGATCTGTTACCAATTTGTCTGTTACGGGTTGAGTTACACTTGTTGTAAATAGATTGGAAAAAAAATATGAAAAAAATAATGTAATCAACATAAGTTTTATTAAGTTATGTTGAGAGCCAACCATTAATGAGAACTTCCGTTGATTAAAATGGGAACTCAAATTAAAACATGTAATTATACAGTTTTTTCAATTCTTTACTAATAATTATAAAATCTTATTCAAGTTGAATCTGCTGATATATTTTCATGCACTTCACACAACAAGTAGCAATCATTTTTTTTCGCAGGAAACATTCTCCATCTGGAACATGATATTCTGCTGATTGACTATGATTACAGCAGCTACAATTACAGGTATTTCAGATTTTAACGCTGCAACTATTCCCACCACCTTCCAAACACCTTCACGAGTGACGAGTGTCGTTCACACTCTCTTATTAGATTGTCTTAACAATCAGCTTATGTGACTGAGACCGGTTATTAACGTTTTTCTTTGAGGCTCACATTCTGGAAAAAAATGGCTGGGATATATATATCAGGTTCCAAGTGATTCCATTCAGCATTGCCCCATACAAGTTATTTCAATTAAGATTTGCGGCCAATTTTAGGTAAATTGTATAGACAGTCAGCTGCAGTCGAGGGCAACACTTAGGGTCCCTTTTTGCCCACTCCTATCTTGTGATAGGAGTGAACGGGACTCCTATTCCTGGGTTTTTCCATTTACTCTTGATCATTCTTCTAATTTGCTGAGTTCTTAGCAGAAGAATCAAGTTTCATTTTTTAAAGTCTTTGACATGAGCTGGCTGGGAATTGAACCCTCAATCTCTTAATGCACTGCCTATGAACAATGTATAAGGTTCGTCACCATCAGTGGTGTGATGTGAATTGGTTGGTAGTGTCATTTCATGTTGTAGGGGGTATGATATTGGTAACCATTTTTGTGAATGGGTTTATGAATATAGCGAAGAACATGATGGTGGTTACAAAGTCTTTCCCGATGGTTATCCAAGTGAAGACCAACAGGTATTATAATGTTTTGCTGACACGACAGAAACAAGGTTTTGACAGTCCTCAAGTGTACTTGTAACAATCTTGGATTTGTTAGTCTGTAGACTTCCAAAGGTTTTCTGTGCAACACCATCATCAGCTTTCAGATGATTCTCTGATAATGCAGGTTTGCGCTTCGTATTTCAGATTCTGTTTGCTAAAAAATACTTAGAGAGTATATCCGAAGTTATGGCGAAATTCTCATCGGGTCAACTGAGCAACAAAACCACGATATGTCCATGTGAAACCTGCTCCGTGGATGACTTGCTATTTGAAGCCAACAGGTATTTCAATGAATGGTTATATTATGTGTTTGTGAAAGGATGTTTTATTTTGTTTATTCTGTTTTGTTCCTGTCCATTCCTCCCAGGTCTGAATCTCTATTTTTACTTAGCCTATAAGCACCACAAGGGGAGGGGTTACTTTCTATTTTCTTGTGTTGCAAAATACCATATTGATATGATACACGCTATTGTATATACAGCACATAGGCAAAAATCGTGGAGACCGCGATCAACTGTTGCCCACAGCTTAACACAAGCATCGCCCACCCAAACACTTCAGCCTAAGATCAAGAAAAAAGTATGCACCTGTGAAGCTTGGTTAGAATGAAGTATGACTTGCAGTACTTCAAAGTCTGTCATTTTTTTACTTTTTCAGATTTGCATTGGCCTCTCATCTGTTCTGGGCGTTATGGTCCATAGTACAAGGCCAAGTATCAAAGATCGATTTTTCCTATGTAGTAAGTTAATTCGTACCATGCATTGCTAATCTTGTATCCTATTTTCCCGGTCGGAATGACAACACAGTTGAGGGAAAATAGAACACTCACCTAAATCTTTGATGAAAAGATGTCAAGAAAAAATTATTGGATTGTTTGGCCATGGTGTTTGTTTTCCCTCAAAAAATACAGCAAATAGATTGGCTAATAGTCAAGTCACATGACATCCCGACCAGGAGTATCGGGTGATGTTTCGTGTTATTATCCGAGAAATACTGATCCACAAGTTAACACCTCTGTTAGTTATGAATTCGCTGTACCTGGAATGTAGTTATCTCCTAAATATTGAATACAACTTTCACAATGTAATGCTATAATATTACTTGTTAATGTATTACTTATATTATTTCTTGTTTTATCCTGGTAGTTGTCTCACGTATTAAAGAGATAATAACATTCCGGGATTGGTCGATTGCTTGTGCGATTTTACCGGGTGCGCCAGAAAGAAGTGTATACGTTTAAAGCAATATTTCGAGTGATTGGAAAAATATTTTAATGCAAATTTTTTTATCATTTAGAAGAAAGCCTAACTTAGATTTTGGTATATTTGGGGGTATTTTGGAGCTAAAAACAGTGAACAAAACTTTTCTTTAGTGCCTCACTTTATCTGAACGTTTAAAAGTGTACAACCATAGTTAAATCTTATCCAAAATCTCAAACAATTTTAAAAAAGCTTTGATGATGTGTGATGTATTTGAAATTTTGAAAATTCAACAAGATGTCTCGCATGACTATTCCCCCAAAGAACTTGGGTTTCTAGGAATGGTGCACCGTGTTAGAAATTGTGTAAATGTAAATGGACACACCTTCTCCAATGAATAAGAGTATGTTCATGTGACAACCATTACATTTAAACGGTGAAAACACTTACGAATATATTTGAACAAATGAGGCTCGACCCTTAACCTTACTAGCCCAGACACATTTCTCAAGATTTACACCATGAAGTATGATGGTTGCAATTTGTCACATGAACCATAGGATAGACAAGAAAAAAAAACCGGAAAAAACGCATAATTGTGATGATTTTATTCCCTAATTTGTTTCTGCAATGTAATGTAATGCAATGGAACTTCCTCAAATAAAAAGTCAAATATTGAAAAAAGTTTCTTATTTAAAAAATAGTCATAGCAATGTAGTTGTAAACGTTTCTTAATTTTTTGAGATGCTAGAAAGATGTAGGTTTCTTATAAACTGGTTTCTTATAAAAAAAACCAAAAACGTGTAGCATACTATTTCAATAAAATACACTTCATCACAGTGGTTTTTTGACGTTTTTGTCCACTGGGATGCAAGTGTATTTCGAGGATTGGCCGACTTTGTATTAACGAAATACTTCTTTAAACTCTATTATAGAAGTATGCAAAAGATCGACTGGACGGTTATCACGAGCTAAAGAAAAAACTTGGTTACTAGCTGTTGCGTCACTTACGCATAATTTCCGTGGATACGTCTTTGTCTTTCTTGTTTGGTTGCCAGCTAGGCGACGTGTAAAAACACCACTTTTGATGTCCTCCTTATAAAATTTACCGTCACAGAGATGTTCTTATACAGTTTTCTCTTTCTTCTTTGTACATACAAATATTTTGATTTTATCTTATATTACTTTGAAATGGAATATTACATATTAAGAAAATTATATATCGTCGTAATCACCAATCACCAGGTCTGAACACTCTCAAGTATCTCAAAATACCAATTTCAAAATTATTTCAAACACACAATATTTCTTTCCCTTGTAAAGTTTGCACTTCTTCGTAAAGCCTGGTTCAGACCTGACGATAACGACGATTACGACGATTAAAATTTAGTTTAATCGTCGTAATCGTCATAAACCCCTGTCGTTTACGACGACAAAATATAAAAAAAAAATTGATATTTAATCGTCGTAGTTGCTCTATTGTATGTAAAAATCTATTGAATTTTATGTCAATTCTATTGTTTTAAGATCGTGAAGGCATGTGCTTCAAATTTTACAAAGAAGTTTAAACTTAACAAGGGAAAGAAGTATCGTGTGTTTGAAATAATTTTGAAAATAGTATTTGGAGATACTTGAGCGCGTTCAGACCTGGCGATTGGCGATTACGACGATTGATATTTTTTTAATCGTCGTTATCGTCAGGTCTTAAAAATTCGTCAGGCTTTAAAATTATGCACGTGCCATCACGTACTTAAACAATAAATTGACGTGAAATTCAATACAATAGAGCGACTATGACGATAAAATATCAAAATCTTGTGATATTTTGTCGTCGTCATCAACGCCAGGCGTTCATGACGATCACGGTGATTACAAAAGTGTTCACATTAGACGATTACGATGATTACACTAAACTTTAATCGTTGTAATCGTCAGGTCTGAACCAGGCTCTACTGTGGCAGAAGTTAGAAAAAAAGTTCAAGCTGTTCAATAATGGCTTATGCGTGGTTTATAAAAGGAAGCAATATCTCAGGAGAAATCTTACGCGAAGTTCTTATGTCTTTATTGTACGTAAGTAATTTTGAAACATGGAAACGAAGCGATAATGTGACGTAATTTCCAAAAATTCTATTGACAAAATCTTATGTTATTTCATTAACGTGCGTGAAGGAGTAGTGTGGTCACACTACGAAAGTTATTATTGCTCATTGTGTAGTAATAAATCTTTCCCGAATTTCTGTTTCAGTATCATTGTTTGACCTCGATATGGCGCTAACCTCACTTTCGATAGTAAAGTAACCTATCATCATCGAAGATTCGATAAGAGAATAATTATTAAGTAATAAAGTCACACAAATGTTGAAGCATTAAACTACATGAAAACGAGGTAAGATGTACTGCATCAGTATGCAGAAATTCGGGAAAGGTGTATCTAGCAGAATATGATATTAATTGAAGATCTATTGGCATTGTATTTGAATTTGGTTCTGTTTATTTCCAGAAATATATTTTTTATGACTATAATTGACTTGAACTTGGAAACTGCTGTAAACCAGCGCCACAGCAAAAGCGGTTTTTGTTCACTATGTATATCCACAAACACATGGTCTACCATTTAAATTTTGATATAATAATAATAATAATAATTGTATTTCAGGCTAATCCATTTACATGGCTATTCTCCCAATGAATATATTATATTTATATATCAAACAACAACAACAACAACAACAACAAACTACATACACTATCATCTATACATGTAACTTAAAACGTTCATACAGACATTTATTCCATAATTATAATTGCAAGGTAAAATATTCAAATAGAAAGCCATATGATATAAGCATAGCACAGTCGACAAGATATTATTTTGTCTGACAGACAAACACCAAGACTGTTTTGGTACTAAGAAGGACCTTTGGATTATAAACGCTATTATACCAAAAGCATTAAATGCTATTACTTTGAGAATATTTCCAAAAATTAAAATATCAGATTTCGGGTAAATAGTATAAAGAGTATAACGTTATGACCTGCGGACAGCTGTCAACTGTTACTTTTTGTCATCTTCACTGAATTTCCAATAGGTGTTTTTAATCAAGAAAAGGATTGTCCCTTGTGTCAGATCACTTAAGATTGTTCTATGCTTTTCACATCATAAACTTTCTAATTTGCGAAAAATTCTAATGCGACAATGACGACAGGCTTCTTACAAAATGCATGCAAAAATTGTTTGGTTTTTGTTAGTCGATGGTAGTCTCAGATGTCTTTGTTGCTTTGGATTGCTTTCTTGAAGTAGTAAGGACGGACTAGCCCTCATGTTGGATGACCATGCGATTTGCTTTTCTCTGAAGGCGCCACTTTACCTGCCTGGGACAAGTTGGCGATTGTGGCTCCAAGCTCTGAGCTCCATCACTACAAAAACATTCCAAAAATAGGGAGAAAGATTTAATTTTTCCGAGAAATTTTGTAAATTTGAATTTTCAGCTCATTGGCAAAATAATTTCTGAAATTAACTTTTAACAAGTGTAGAATTTGCAAGACCCAAACTGAAGACACAGCACACGTCATCAGCAGTTGTCCAAAAATGTCACTTTGTTACTACTTAACGGTCAAACATGGTATTGTCGTGAAATATGTCTATGAGAAGATCCGGAGGAGAGAGAACAAGGAATGCAAAATAACGTATGACAGCGATGAGTTCATTGTTTCGGAAGGTGATAAAGAGTCTTGGTGGAATGTATTGGTGAAAACTCCTGCCAATGTCCCACATAACAAACCTGGTTTGTTAGTATGAAACAAGGCCGTTTAAACCTTCGACGTTGTACTGGTTAACTGGCCGAATGACATAAACGTTTCCTAAAAGATACACGAAAAAGAAGATCATTATGGCCCACTTCTTCGTACAATGCAAATTATGTACTCGAATTTAAATGTCTTCGTCCCGATTATTGTTGGAACTATTTGGGCTATTCCAAAAGCGCTCATCGAAAATGAGGCGAAACAAATTGTGAGATACATTCAACAAAAAAGTATTGTAGGACCGTGACAAAACGTTTTTAAATTTCAAACTCGAGTATCATTGACAACCCTAGTGTACGGGTCATTCACAATGTTACGTTTGTAGTGATTATATCAACTTTATATCAACTATCTACTGAGTCAGCTTGAAATCTGAAATTTTGCCAACCATACATTTTATTTTTGTATATATATGTTTTAACTCTAAATCTTTCATTAAATTAATTTTATTCAATGCACTGATTATTGGCGGATCTTGCCTTAAAAATATTTAAATTGGATTTCTGTGTTATGTAAGAAAGCCATATTTACAAACTGTCGTTCTTCGTGTTTTTTTTTCTTTAACTGTCTTCCAAACCTAGTGTGATCATGATCAATAAAACCTTTCTATATTTTTTCTTGTTTTGTTATGTAAACTTTGGCTCAGAGATTTCTATTAGATTTTTTTTTAAAAGTTTTTTTTTTCTTTTGGCTCTTAAAGGAGTGGTGTCATGAAAATTTGAAAAAATTTTTTTTCTTCGTATATCCCTTGTTTTAATGTAGATACTACAAAATAAATTTAATTTGGAAAAAAAAAGTCTTTTTTTCGCTATAAAATGCCACTTTAAAACATAGGCTTAAAACGCTGAATAAATTAGTAATAATTATGTGACGTCATTGAAGAAGTTATATTCAGTGTTGATGCGATGTTTTGCATTCAAATCGAGCAAGTATTCTTTGAAATTCAAGCAATAACTAAGTATTTTTTTAAAATCTAATGAAAAACATGGTTATTTGTGCTGCTGTGGGATGTGACAGTGACTCAACCAAAGGACAGAACATTAGTTTGTTTAGATAACCTAAAATTCATATTTAAAAAAAATATGGATTTCAAAGTTGAAGCGAGGCCAATCTTCCATCTTTACGTCACTTATATTTTAAAGAATCATGTTTTGGAAGAAATTTGATGGAAAACATGTTATAAGGAGTTTTACTTAAATGTTTTATCTACACTTTTCGTTATACATAGGTGAACTTTTACTTTCTGTGTGCAAGTGTTTTTTCGATTTTTGTTTTCGTGTTTCTCTTCGAACTGGGCATTTGAATATTATTCCGTTTCACCGATTATTTCATTATTGTTTTCATAGAATGAGCTATTGATTCTTGAACTCCTGCACGGAAAACGGAAAATTGGAAAAACGTTAACTTTCAATATATGAATTTTACTACGATCAATGATCAACTCAATATTGCATGTATTTTTTTTTCGTTTTGATTTGTACAAAACATTATTTTGAAATTTATCGTCTTCGATCGCATAAACTTCTTTGCAACACATTTGCATGACTGTTTGTTGTCAACTCTCTCCAGTAAAGCATTTTCGTCATCAAAATCATCATCCGGACTTCTTCATGTTCTTTACAGCAACTGGGTCAAAACCATATTGCTCAAACCGCTAAAATTCTCTGTGAAATCTTTGAATAAAACTCATTGCTACATTCTTCATCTTCGCTGAGAACATCTGATTCCTCTTCACTTGAATTCTCACTCATAACTTTTGAAAACATGAGAAACTAATACGCTCCTTTGCACTGACATAACAAGTAAAAATAAATGCAACTTCTTCAATGACGTCACACGCTTTTCATCAGAAAAAAAGACGGGGGTTTATAAAAAAATTAAAAACTCAATATCTTCGGAAGTAAAACGTTTTTTAAAAAAGCTTTAACGCAGGTTAACTATACATTTTTTAAACTATAATTTGTCATAAAATTTGAAATGACGATACCACTCCTTTAAGGCCCTGATACACTTATGAATTTTTCTTTCGAAAGATTTGCAAGTTTTCTTTCAGACATTGCTAAAGAAAAATTTTGCAATGTATCTTGTGTTTTTAAAGAAAGTAAATGTTTTAAAGTTGTCTTGAAAAACGAAAACGGTTCATTATTTTTTGCAAGAATTTTTTTCTTTTCGCGAGACATCAAAGAATACCGACAGAATTTGTGGCACGTTTTTTTGCGAAATGAATGAACTTTAAAGAAACAGGAACTCTGTAGGGAAAACACAATATACAAAAGGAAGAAAGCTATACACGAAAAGAAGAAAGTTAGTTTTGTGAGAAACATGGAGAAACATGTTTATCAACACTTTCCAATCTTCTTCACTTTGTGGAACTTTCATATTAGTTAGTGCCAACTTCTCAAAAATAGCTTTACAAACAGGCTCTATGAACTGTGCTATTGTCAGCGATGAATGCGGTATACTGATATTGAAGACTTTCAAATGATTCACCAGTTGCCTAAGTATCTTAAAGTAACGGCAAGCTTTTCTTCGGCAGAAATGGTCAAACGAAATCGCGTATGCTGTTTGGATATGAGAGGTTTGACTTTTTCCAGGAGCTCCTACAGAAAGAGCCAGTAACTATGTTGAAAATATGTCCAAAAAGTGAACTAGGTAACTAACTAAGGCAATGAATTTAGCGGTTTTAGTTCTACATACCGCAGATATCGTCGGAATTCCTCTTGATCTGTCAGCTCCATGAAAAGTTCCATGAAAATATATATTATTATACCCGCTTTTGTCGTTTCTTTCCTTTAACCAATCTCGCATCCTACGCGTCCTCCTTCTACTTTTTTTCATAAAACACCTTTTTCAAAATTTTTTAAGGAGCAGAATAAACAAGCAGGCAGCCGCTTTGTGTCGATCCATTTTAAAAATAAATCAGAAACAACAAGTATTTAATAAAGAAAGTAATTTTTTTAAAAGAAAAATTTAATTAATTTAAAACATTTCAGAAAGAAAAATTTTAAATCTTTCGAAAGAAAAATTCATAAGTGTATCAGGGCCTTTAAGGCAAAGCATCAGCATATTTCGCACGATTTTGATTGGACGAATATTTTTTCGCAAAGCGATTTTGATAGGGAGTTGAAACTATTTTAACTCACATTCGCACAGTAGAGGAAAGAAATTTTTCGCTCCAAAAGCAGAAAATATTCAATGCGCATGCTCAACCTTTTTCTTCATCGAAATATTTCGATCAAAAGTGGTTGTGGAAATAGCCCTTAAAGCAATTTTTTTGCTCAGCATAAAATTATCTTTCAAATGATATATAGAATATTGCGAAAGTTGAAAATCTCACTGAACTCAAATATCGACGAAACCGTACATTTTCAAAGGTTGTCGTAAGCAAGTTTTTTGTTCAGCATGAAATTATCTTTCGAATGATATATTGCAGGCCCAGAGTATGAATGTCTATATGGCGATGTGGGTTCAAACGGAAAGGTTAATGACTCTGGTATATGGAATCAAACCTCATTGTTGCAGGGTATTCAAGACGGTTCACTTAGACTTCCCGCTGATGACAGGTTGTCCAATGGTGAATCTACCCCCTATATATTTCTTGGAGATGATGATGCTTTTGCACTTAAAAGGTTTATGATGAAACCGTTTCCTCAGTTTTGTTGTCATTCGAACCATCGAATGTGAGAATCGGGTGTGAGAAACACTCGAAAAACACTCCATCTTGTGTGTATTTTGCACTCAACGCAGTGGTGAAATAAAAATTTTGATGCAAACAACTGAAATTCATCAAACACCCATCAAACAGAAAAAATTGGTTTGATGAGCTGTACATATTTTTTTGAATCAGATATGTTTATTTTGAATATTTGAATTTTTTTTTCCCAAATTTGAAATGCTACACATAATATTTTTTAGTAAGTTTTTGATTGCTTTTGATAGTTATTTGCTAAAATGCCTACCCCCAAAGGTTTGACAATTTTCTTTTCTTCTTTTGTTAACCTTTATACAAATTTGATTTTATAATTTTATAAGACAGTTTCATCTGAGTTTAAGCAAGTGTTCTGTTGAATTACATCTGACCTGTGATTTTATGGATAGGAAGCTTGTCTTCAGCATGAATAATGATCTTATGTTTATTATGACGAAATTGCCTTATAGATTGTTCTGCAAAGACTATTCAGTTGTTTATGGGGAAATATTAGTCGCATTTAGGTCTTATAGTTTTTCGCTATGTCCATAGCAATTCCTCACGTGTTTCATTTCCCCCTTTTTCTCCCTAGTTTTCACTTTCTCTTGGATTCCCTACGACTCTGGGTCATATTTTAACCTTCTTATATTTACAATTATTAATATTAATATTTACTTTTATTTGAACATTTTTAATTTCAACAGGACCCATATTTTACTTGTATATATACTTGTATATAATCTGAAATGTATAAAAGTTTGATAAATACAAAATTACAAAATACAAAAGTCACTTTTTAACTCCTTGGCAAAAATTGAGAGAAATCTTATCATTTGACCATGTACATTTTCATTTCATAAGTCGTTTCGTAGTATTAACTTCAAATCTACCCTGATTAGTATGGACAGCGTTTTTATCTGAACATCAGCTTGATAATAGATATACCACTGTAATTATTTAATGATGCATTTTTCTTGTTATCAATGTACACACAATAATTGAAGAATTATATAAGGGCGCGAAGCGCCCGAAAGATAATTCCGATTTTATGAGATAAAATCGAAGTAGATCTTATGCTGAGTTCTCCCAACCCTACGACTAGGTTAAAGATGGTAAGCGAAGTTGAAGAAACCGAATGAACGGAAATAAAAACAACATTTTCATTAGTTTTTCCAAAGCTTTTGAGCTATATATATTATTTCATGTTTTAATGCCATAAACTAAAGGTAACAAAATAAATAACAAAAGGCGCTTTATGATCATAAATCTTTCATTGAAATTTTCCTGCATTCGAACCTCCACGTCTGTTCCGATTGCCATGTTCTAAATAAAAACACCAATTAACGATGTGTTAGGGAGGGTCGGAGGGCAGCATTAGATCTACTTCGATTTAATCTCATAAAATCGGAATTATCTTTCGGGCGCTTCGCGCCCTTATATAATTCTTCAATTTTATTTCAATAAAATCTACGTGATCTAATGCTGAGTTCTCCCAACCCTACGACTAGGTTAAAGATGGTAACCTCGTCGTTAGCGACCTCTGTTCAACGCCCAATTATGACTTGTCACTATGAACATCTAACACACCTGCCGAAAAATTTGAACTTAACTCTAACGATTTATTATGATACTTTTGCCAAGTGCTCAATTTTGACCAATTTCCCTGTTTTAAAATATCATCTATAGTCAGGCCGTTCATGGTTAGTTCCGAGCCCACCTTAGAAGAGGAAGTATTGAACTTAAAGGTGATCGAAAGGGATTAATTTCCCTCTCACGACACCAGCATATCCATTTGCACCAGGCAGACTCATAATTTGATATTGTGCCCCTTCTTCTTGATTTGCTGATAAGGAACGAAGCTGACTCTGATATGCCCTCTGCTGACAAGCATTCCCTGAAATTACCCAGGCAGCCAACCTTAGACATTTCCTCTCTGCTTGAGGGTGATTGTTCCCTTCTGGACATTTTAGGATGTCTTTGTGCTGGGGAAGGAGAATGGGGTTGCAAATGCACATCCCCAATAGAAGGTCATACCAATGTTGAGCTTGCCACACTGGAGTGATCAATAATACCTTTTCCTTCTCCACTTCAATTTTTTTCAGGACCCTTCCCAAAAGACAGAATGGAGGGAAGGCATATGGGAACTGTTTTTCCCATGTGCGAGAAAAGGCATCCACCCCCATAGTCCCTGGATCTGGTTTCCACGACATGTAATGTGGAAGCTGATGCGACAAGCGAGAGGCAAATAGATCTATTGATGGTTGCCCCAACACTTTGCAGATTTGTCGAAAAACTTGAGGTTTTAACTTCCACTCGCTGGAGTCCCGACAATTTCTTGACTCCCAGTCTGCTATGGTATTTATCTTGCTGGGCAAGTACTCCACTGTAATCATGATCCCCCAACGAATCAGGTAATCCCAAATCTCTTTTGCCAACAGAATCATATCCTTGTTTTGAGTACCTCCCATTTTTCTTATGTAAGATAGGGCAGCCATGTTGTCCATCTGCAAGTGTATATTCCTGGGTTTGAACTCCTTTGTGAACGCCAATAAAGCTAGCTTCACTGCTTTTAGCTCTAGGACATTTATGTGCAATTGACTCTCTTCTTTGGACCATTGACCCCCTGTTCTCGCATTTTGACAACATGCTCCCCAGCCTTTCTTTGAGGCACCTACTGGCACTATTAGGCTCCTGCCACTGTAAAGAGAGAGATTTTGGATCCACCAATCCAATTCCTGAAGGCTTTCCTTGTTTAGGATAAGACAATGTTGACAGGAGCAATTCTCCCTTAAAACTTGAATTTGTTGCCATTGAAGAAAACGTTGTTGTAATCTTCCTGGAAGAATTGCCTGGGAAGTTGCATTCATTTTCCCAACCAACTTGGTGAGGTCTATTAAGGGTACCTTCTGAGAAGCCTTCATGGATTTGCACTGTGAAATCAAACTCTTTACTTTCTCCCCTGGAAGATATACCATCATTTTATGTTGAGTCTATGCTCATTCCCAAAAATTCTATTGTTTGAGTGGGTGTAAGTTGCGATTTTTTCAGATTTATAACAAACCCTAGATTTTGAAGCAGAAAAATGGTTGTGTCCCGAGAGCTGATTAGGTCTTCTTTTGTTCTCCTTTTCAGAAGTATATCGTCTAGGTAAATAATCAGGATCACCCCCAATAGTTTCAATAGTTTTGTAAACACCAGGGGTGCTGGGGCTAAGCCAAAACAAAGGCATTGGAACTCGTACAGTTTCCCCTTCCATAAAAATCTGAGATATCCCTTTGAGTTCGAAGCTATTGGCACCATAAAATACGCATCCTTCAGGTCCAACTTGCACATGAAGTCCCCCTCCTGTAACAGGTCCTTCAGCATGTGAAGTCCCTCCATTTTGAAATGTTGGTAGGGAATAAAGCTGTTGACATTCTCTAAGATTTACAACTGGACGGTTTCCTCCACCCTTCTTTCCCACTAAAAATAGATTGCTCAAAACCTGAGGCTTCATATGCTGAACTGTTACAATGGCTCCTTTCACCAACATAGCCACTATTTCCTCGTCTACCAGAGCTTCTTCCTGAGCATTTAATGTGTGGTTTGGAGGAAGATTTTTTTGGTAAGGGGCTTGCAGGAAAGGGATTTGATAACCTTCCTTTATGATAGATAGGATGATTGGCTCCTTGGTCACCTTTTCCCAATTTGCATAAAAATGGTTTAGCCTTCCTGCTAAACCAACTCTGGGTATTTTTCCCATGAATAGATGTTTTATTACTGGATGTATTTCCAAAAAATTTTAAACAGGGAGAAGCTCCGGTGACATAATGTGTGGATTTATGAACAATGATTTTCTTACCAAATCTATGTCCTCTTGAAGACCTGAACTTCTTGATGTTGAAGGTTCTTTTGGTTTCTTGAATGCCACTATTCCTTTCGTCTTTGGAATAGTGGTCAAAGGGTTGCTTCTCCTTTTTCGAGCCAAGAACTTTTACCAAGTCTCTTGATTTCTGCCTTTCCTTTGTAAGGTTCTTGATGTGTTTTCGGAAATCCTCTCCAAAGAGTTCCTCTTGATTTTTAAATAGCTTAGATTTATCCTTTAACTACACTTTGGCTCTGGACGAGTCTTTACAGATAGAAGACAATGCATACAAGCGTCTCTGGTATAGGGTAGCATTCTTTGCTTGTCCCAAGAGAATAATGGCCTTTTGTAAAGTTTGCAATAAGTCTTCCAGAAACAAATCACAGCTATCGCCTTCTGCATCATTAAGCTTTTCCAGTGTCACCCACACTCGGCTAAGGGGTCCCATGACATCCACCACCTTGCCTTCAATTTATTCCAGAGATGAATCCAATTTCTTGAATATTTCGTTAAGAAGGGCAGTATGAATTCATCCATTTTTCTCGGTTTGCCCATATTACTTGGAACAGGGTCCTTGTGTAAAATATTCTCATTGATGTCCTTTTCCGACAAGAATTTATCCGAGTTGTCCTGCCAGTACTCTAATAAGTCTTTTGGCAACTCCCAATTGTATTCCTCCTCTTTAGGAATGATTTTAAAACGTTTTGAAGGTTTAGAGGTCGAGGGAACATCATCATTTTCCCCAGCAGACTCTTCCAAACTTCTCTTCTTTCCAGAAGATTGGAGCTGTGTGACGAAGGGAACTTCAATATTTTCCCTTTCCTCGTTCTCGTTTGTATCCTCTTCAAATTCCGAGGTGGAATCTTCCTCATCCTCTTCTATGTCCTCAACAGGGACATCGACATCTACTTCTGACATAGTTAATTGTTTTTTTCTAAGAAATTAACGTAAAAGAGACAAATAACATCAGTTAATGCCTTAATTACAACAAAGCATTGATATAACCACAAACATTTTTTACATAACTTGATTTATGAGATAGATAATTTGAGATAAAGTATCATAGATTCTTCTTCGCTACTGAACTTCACTTCGCGTAGAATTGAAAGAGGTCGCTAACGACGAGGTTACCATCTTTAACCTAGTCGTAGGGTTGGGAGAACTCAGCATTAGATCACGGAGATTTTATTGAAATAAAATTGATAAAATATTTGCAACTTTGGGAAAATATATAGTCGCATTTTTGGGAATCTTGTTTCGATTGGATCCTATCTTTTAATTTTCAGATGAAAGAACTTCATTTTATGTCCATGATTTTAATTCAGGGAAATAATCAATTGTTTTGTGACCATCTTCTTTTAGGTTTTTCCTATTCTAGGAAATTCCTTTTAATTTCATTAAAGACTTGAATCTGTTGTCATTGATTCAATTTAAGTACAGGATGTAAGTTTCTTAACGATCAATTAAGATGTTCAACAATAAGATCAATTTTCCAAAACAAAAACAGTTGCATAGCAATTTTTCATCATGAAAAAACACACATATTCAGTGTATACACATACGTGTTTTTATAATGAGTTTAGTTTCATATTGAACTGTAAACATGGCTGGTGCCAAAGCCAGATAAAGAGCGAAAAATGAAAACATCAGGTGAAACACTGGCTTCAACCGAGAGTTACACATGAGTGCTATAGTCAGCTGTTAAAGCCTGGTTTTCACTGATCGTTTTAATGCTTAAAACACAGTTTTAAGACTTACGACAAATATAAAAAATTTTACTGTTTTTAAGATATTTGTTGCTCATGTGAGAACATAAAATGAACAGTTTTATAGCTTAAAATATGTTTTAAGCCTTAAAATAAAATATCAAAAATTTTTGATATTTTTCTCTTAATGCTTAAAACATTTTAATTGTTTGAATGAGTAATGTCAATTCCTAGGAGACAAAAACATTCGTATAATGAAAAAATTGTGATATTGGTTTTCTGAAGCTGTAATTTAGGACCAACAACGGATAAAAGGTGTTCGTACTGGTCTGGTGACATTCTCAAAAAGTATTCACGGTGTCGAACAGTTCTAGTTCCTTTGTCAGTACGTTAAAAAATCCTGATCTCTTTCTTTCTTGATACAACATTTTCACCCAGGATCATTTGGCTTTTCTTTTCTTTGTTGCATTCCTTTTTTTTTGTAAATATCGTCATACAAAATTGCTATGGAATTGTCAAAGCTTATTGCTGCTTGCTGCTTGCAGTTTAGATCAATGATTTTTTATGTTTATTAAGCGGGAAATACACTTAAAGACACATGTGTCTCGACAGAACACCAAAATACTCATGAGTTTTCCTAAAATACACTATGAGTCCCGACACATGTGATAAAACACATAAAACTCATACGGTATTTCCCGCTTTAAACAATAAGAATACATATTTTGACCATTCATATACCTTATTTTAAAAAAATCTAAGGATCCATGGATTCGTATATTCGATGCTATATATCATCTAGAACATAATAATAGCCAAAAAATAATTTCAAACTGCCCCCCGTCGATGACAGCTGTAGCTGTCGAAACGTAGCAAAAATAAACTCGCTTGTTCATGACATGATAAACTGACTTATTCAATTGTAATGACTGAACAGAAAAGTGCAAATATTTTTGAAGGATACGGCTGTTAACTTTGGAAACTAATGAGTTTTTTGCAAACTTATTTTTTGCAAACTTATTTTTTCGATTTTTCTACTTCTTCTTTTGGATATTATATTTTGTTACCATTTTTTCAAAATACAAAAAAACCCAAACTATTGCCGTGTTATAAACTAATATTCTTGTGTTCTTCCCCTTACTTAATTTACACACCTGTCACTCAAATTCGCGTCCATGCTCAAATTCGCGTTAATTTCATGCAACTTGAAATCCACTTGTTAAAATCGCGTTAATTTCGTTGAAAATTCAAAGTAAAAGTTCCTCGACCGCGTTTAGTTTACGAAACGATGGTTACACCTATAATCATTTCCAATTCCATCATAAATCCGAATTTGTGTAGGAGTCAGTTGAACAAACTTTTGTCGTTAGATAGACGTTCGAAAGCAGTAACAGGAAGCGACAATTTACAGCCCATTTATGACACCATGTATGGATGGTAGAACGTGTTCCAATTTCCACAATTACTTCAAGCTCCTCAATCACGAGAGGGTAACACGAAACAACCTTCATTCGCTGAAACTACCTACAGTACGTTTACAGATGGCCAAAAATGGTTTTTACTACATGGGTGCTAGTATTTATAATAGTCTTCCATTAAATATTCGAAAGGATGCTAGTTATATTAAATTTAAGAAAAAACTAGGTACCCATATTTTTTAATATTATTTTTCTTTTTTTCATCCAAATCCTTTCACTTCATGTTTCAGGTCCATTTGTTTCTCCCTATCGAGTTCTATTTGCATTTTATTGCCAACCTAGTACGGTTTTTCTTTTTCTTTTAGAATATTCTTTTAAAATTTTTATTAATTCTATATTTATAATATTATTTATATTTGTAGATATTTAATTCATATGTACATATATTTTCTTTTAACAGGACAGGATATATTCTGAAATGTTTTATCCTGTATAAATATTGATGATGATAAATAAATAAATAAATAAATAAATAAATAAATATTTCCTCCGCGCTAATTTCTTTCGCGTTAAAGTCATCGCGCGTTAATATCTTGGAATTAGGTAAACATGACTTAGTTCTTTTTATGATATCAATGAAAATAGTGCCGCACATCTAAATAAAATTCCATGAATTTCTCAATCGAAAAATGAGGTAAAATGCTTAATTTGCATAACCAAAGATATAATTAAAGCTAATAACTGGACATTCCTTTTATTAATAACATGACTTTCCCTAAGATGACATCACGCATGGTCATTTACATAAAAAACTAGTACCCATGACCTACAATTAAGAGTTTTCATAAAAAGTGGAAGAATAGTAACCTGGTTGTTATCCTGAATTAAATATAAACATGACAAGAACTTAATGGTTATTGCGCCATAATGTCAATGCAACGTTGTTTTTGGTCATTTCACTTTCGCACAAGATCATGCGTATATAAACCTCAATTTTGGTTTTTATTATTCGTCTTTTTGACGTCAAAATCCTACTTTATTTTCCTATTTCTGTTTCGACCATTTAACGACCATCAAGCAATTTAACCCGACATGGAAACAACGTTCAAAAGATATTATCAAAACTAATAGCTGGATATTCCCATCATTAATAAAGTAACTTTCCCTTTCCCTAAGATGATATCATGCATAGCCATTTAGATAAAAAACTAGTACCCATGACCTTTAATTAAGAGTTTATATAATAAGTGGAAGAATAGTAACCAGGTTGTTATCCTGAATTGAATATAAACTTACAGAGGCTTTTTAGTGGGTAGTTCTGTTCGGTCGTGCTTATATGTACGACTTGAGGAATGTTGTTGAAAATGTTTCAAATAGATATTTTTCGTCATTGGTTGTTCTTGTCATTGATCTTGTGCTCAACCATAAAATGTAAGTGAGAATTTTTTTGATTTTAAACTTTGTTTATTTGCTGCATTTGGTTTTATCTGTAAGCGCAATATAAAAATGTTGTATGTTATTCTTAGTCATTATCCGCATGTAAAACTAATACGAACATTTTCATTTGCTTCACCCTATGGCCAGTGTAGTCAAATGTAGTAAAAATCAACGACAAATGTAGTAAACGCCTTGAAGATTGAAATGAGCCATAATTTCGCCAAACACATGAAGGTCATCACTAGGAAACTTTTCCAGTGCTATCAGATAGCTGTGTACTTATTCTGGAAATTGCGCATGCGCAGTAAGAAACTGTTAATACAAACATAATCAGTCATAATTAGGCAAAACACATAAACGTCTTCATCAAGTAGCTTTGTAAAGGCTGTCAAGTGTCCAAATAGTAAAAATGCAAGATTGCGCATGCGCAGTAAAAAATGCTAATACGAGGTAAATAAGCCACAATTAAGCATAACTCATCAAAATCTTCATTAGATAATTTTTCAAGTGCTATCCAGTAGCCACATAATTGAACCCAAGTGCAACTCAAAAATACATAAATTTGAAAAAGAGTATGCACTAGTGCTCTGGAAAAATTAAAGAAATTCGTCATAATATTTTGACTGTCATTTCATAACACCGGGCTGAACGTATCCATATAAATGCTCTTTATGTTCCAGCCCGGTACCGAGATGAAATTTCATCCCGGGATGAAAATTCTCCATATAAACAGCCCCTAAATTCGTAATGATGATCCCTAATTGTTTCGACTGTGCATGCACAAACTTGGGTTCTATTCTATGTTATGACATAAGCAGTTATCAAGGACACATTTTATAATTGTGTTTTTAAATGTATGCAAGCCAAAAGAAAAGAATGTGAGATGATTTGTTTGGTCAGTGTTTTGGTCAATGTTTTCAATTGTTTGCTTCATAGAAATACGAAAAGAGAAAGTATCACAACATTCAGCTGCTCTATTTAATTTTCTATTGTTCTTTTCTAACAATCCTCGGTGCAAGTCTTTTTGGCGCGCAAAAAAAACATGTAATTAACGAGACAATTAACGAGAAATCAGAGGTTTTTTCTGCCAGTTTATTTATGATTTTCCACCATTAAACAAAGTCTTGATAGGCTTAAGTTAATCACAGATAAGTGGAAGGCAATCGAGTTAAAAGCTTATTAATTCAAACTTACTCAGTAGATAAAAAAGAAGAGAAGCATGCAAGACACCATTTTTGTAACGAAAACACAACATGCAACTTCTGCAACAGTTATTTTAATAACCACTTTAGCTTCACTGAATCCTGATTAAATGTGAGTTCAATGATCATTTATCTTACGGTGTACTGGATTTCTTTGATCAGGACGATGGTTCACTAGATATAGGGGTTTATTCTGCCCATAAAGTTCGTTTATAAAAGGACAAAAGATCGTCCAACTATGTTTTGAATTTTATGCATATTTTGTTTAATTCATTCTAAAATTGAAATTTCAAATTTCAAATAACCAATGAGAAACTCTAATTATTGTTAGTATGAAACAATCGAAACTTCATTTATGCAAATTTTATCAGTGAAACAATTATGATACCTGCGAAAAGGACGCGGATGTTGTGATTCTTTCTCTTTTCGTATTTCTAAGTTTGCTTAAACCTCAAATTATTTTAAAAAAATAACGTCTTTTTCGAAAAAAAAAGGATGAATAAATAAAAACAAAAAATCCACTCAAAATACTGCAAACAAAGTGAAAAGGCTTTCAAATAATAAACATGAATAGAGATAGAATATAATAAGATAACTTCTTGTTGATGTTGTTACACCGACAAATGTAGTAACTCCGACAAACGTAGTAACTCCGACAAATAACCTACGACAAATGTAGTAAACACCTTTAAGGTTGAAATGAGCCATAATTAGGCCAAATTCATGAAGGTATTCACCAGGTAACTTTTCAAGGGCTATCATCAGGTGGACATATAATAAAACCGAAAATCGCGCATGCGCAGTAAAAACGACGCTAATTTGAACTCAATGAGTCAGCATTAGGAAAAACACATTAAGGTCTTCATCAAGTAGCTTTCTAAGGGCTGGCAAGTGTCCATATAATAAAACCCAAAATTGCGAAAGCGCAGTAAGAAAATGCGAGCTAAATAAGCCATAATTAGGCATAACTCATGAAGGTCTTCATTAGACAATTTTTCAAGTGCTATCAAGTGTCTATATAATAGAACTCAAACTTGCGCAAGCGCAGTCTAAACATTTAGGGTGCATCATTACAAATTAAATTTGTGGTTAATTTCATGTTTTCAGCGTATACGCTAGGCATGGCGTAAATGCTGTACAATGGTGATTTGCTGTTTTGAACTAAAAAGTCTCAGCACCTGCAATCCTCCTGTACTACAAAAAATACAGTACCACCGGAATAAATATCAAATGTTTGTTTGGTATATATTGTGATGGTTATGGAGGAAGCATATAGACCTTTCCTGGAATAGTAATGCATGGCGGTAGTTGTGTACATATGAGTTAAAGGAGGATATTTTATTAGAAAAATGAACTGCACTGTGAAAGTTTTCCGGCAAATTCGTCTAGTTGAAAATGTCAGCATTAAGTTTGCGTCAATTTTGTAAAAACATTATGCATTATTGTTTAATTCTGAAGATCTGCTACTTCTTTGCAAACGTTGCTGCATTCACTGAATTGCATTTTTTTACTGTCTCCTATCTTACTGGTCAAACGCTTTTATGAAGAGACAGTATCAAAATACAATACAATCATGTTCAACGATAGTAACCAAAAAGGTAAAGAAGTTTGAGAGATTTTTAGGATATCCTGCTTTGAAGGATGTTGGAGCGTGACGGATGATCTTATACAAAATAGATGTGGCCTTACTTTTATGTTAGTGCGTCCAAAGTGTGAACACATTGCATTACAAAAAAAAAAAATCTTAAGCTGCAAATCTAGAATAACCACCTGGCTTAGTCTCGTAAAAAATAACCAGTTGTAGTCTAGTAATTATTACAGCTTCATCTACTCAGGATGAGCACATATACTTAGCTTCTCGTTGGTACAATTTTTTAATTGGTCAGCGCGAAAGCAGCTGATCTTTCGTCAGCATTTTGTGCGTCCGTCCGTAATAAAATTTTTGTCCCTATTGTAGGCTGATACCACTAAACTAAGGAATAGCGGCTATTGTTGATCGTGGCTTAATTGCGAAATTTTTAGCAATAAACTCATTACAACTATTTTATCAGGGTGAGTGCGGCATCTTGCAAATTTGAAATACAGGCACATACTGAGGGCAGTTTGTGTTTTTGGGAATATTCTAAAGACGAAACACTGATCAATTCTGGAGTTTTTTCTACCGGAGCAAAGGAATTCTTAATTATTATGACTGTATATTATTAGTGATCATGTGATTACTTACTGCTGAGTTTCCCTGCTCATGATTGTATGTAGTGATCCTGTGATTATAACCGGCTGTGTTTTAGCTATACACTGATTTTATGTTTATTTTTTGTGTTAGACCTTAATGGAGATATAAGAGCTCTGCTGCCTCCAAAAGGGACCTATCTTATATTGGATATGAATATGTTGTTTTTTGTCTATTCATGTAATTCCATCCATATCGATATAGATGAGATTTCAATGTTAATCATGTTTTTTATAAAACAACTAAAAATTAAATAGATTGACAAATAAATGTGCTTTAATGTGGTGTTTATAAATATTTGCGCTATTGTTTATTAATAGTCGTCCAAATTGCGTGAAAATATCTGTAAGTCTACGAAGCATTTAGTTACCTGGTGATGATCACAAAATGATGTCAATATTTTAATATTTTAATGAAAAAATTACCCATATGGAATCGTCATTTGTCTCTTCACTTTTCTCTATGGTTCTATGGTTCTATGGTTCTTTCTCTAATAAACTATTCACGTTGTGTGTAGAATATGGTTGCTCAAATGTAGCAATATTCAATAACATCATATTAATGTTTATGATATACTATATATATTCAACCAACACATTATTTATATTCAATGAAACATTATATTATAGATTAATAATTCGTATTGTTCAGTGATACTAGGGAGCTTACGAAACTACGACGGCAACGTGGACGACGACGTGAGGCAAACAAAAGATTCACTTTACTCCATAGATTTGCTTTAAAATGGAAGTCATTCCACACTTTACTATTGGGAAATGTTTTTAATTTTACTAATATCATTATTAGATTTGCACGTTCTACTATGGTTGCTCAAATGTAGCAATATTCAATGAAGTATTTTATATTTTCAATCATACAATATTATCTATCGAATTGAAATATTCGGTGAGATTTATTAATATACTATATTTATAATGCTCGTTGTATATATTATATATAAGTTATTATATGTTCACGATATTTTATCAGGTTTGTGACTTCTTATATATGCAATGGATTGAAATTATATTCAACCACACAATATATGGTCAACGAAATACTAGTTTGTAATCTGGTCTGGAAATTGAACAGGTAATATCGTTTGGCTTAATTTTCGCGGGAACTAGAAAAAAATATGGCGGCAGCTAATGTAAACATCATTCATAGAGATCCATCCACTATCCAGGAATTTTTCCATCAAATAGCCCTTTTAGTAAATCATATTGGGCAAAAGGATTATTCTTTGGATGAGTTAAGTGTGTTCTCAGTGGTTCTGGACAAAATGATCGTCACGCTACTTGCTTTTCAACAGGACTATTACCAATCAGCTAGTCTGCTTTCTCTTCTAATGAAGCAATAATATTCGCAGAGGAAATAAAAAGAAAAAGCTGGCCTTAAAACACGACTGGTAGCTATTTGTTGACTTGAGCTCCAAGTTTGACAAGATTCGTCCTGCTAGGATGACCTGCACGATTTTAGATTTCGGTGACCAGACAGTTTAAAACACAGACTATACAACGCAAGGTTATTATATAAGTAGTTACTATAAAAATTATGATTTAAATGGAATATGGTTTATTGAACACAAAGACATTCTGCTGAACATATTAAATACATATTTCATTGAATATGTTCGATTTTTTATTGAATATGTAATGTGTCGTTGAACATAAATATAGTATCACTGAACAATACGAATTATTAATCTATAATATAATGTTTCATTGAATATAAACAATGTGTTGGTTGAATATATATAGTATATCATAAACATTAATATGAAGTTATTGAATATTGCTACATTTGAGCAACCATAGATGGCACCTGCCTTCATATAGCTTTAGTCACTGTCTCTTTAGTTATCACTCAGGAGTTCTTATTTTGACCTTCCTGTAGCAAAAATATTTTTCCACTTTACTTCACAGTGCAACGTTTTTCATCTTTATTGAAAGCGCTGACCTTCAGGCCTCGTGGCCTCTTGTTAGTATTTAATTGGCATTATTGACGAAATGACTGTATAAGTGAACATTTCATTCTCTGATAGTATATGTTACAGCGAACTGAAATATGCTTATAGTAAGAACTTCTTTTCGCTCAAAAACGTTACGCAACACAATAACGGAAAATAATAGCCTGACTTTAAAGACCTTCGAACATTTTAATAATAATAAAGCAGCCTGAAGCTGCGAACTCAGCGACAGCAGGTATTATTGGATATTTCAGTTTGACATAAATTCAAAAATTTAATTTGTTTGTCATAAAAGCATCATATACAAAGATGAAAGAAGCTGAAAGATGGAAATTTTTAGATGTTAACAGAAACATATGATTGGAAACAGAGAATTTCTTCTCTAAAAACATTATATTGAAATACAACTAAAAGGCTGACAAATGCAGATACTTTTTAAAACAAACATAACAAAAGAAATGGAGCAAAAATTGGAGCAATCCGAATTCTCTTCTAAAGCTAGATAACCAACGAGGCAATGGAGGAACTGATATTTACTGAAAGTATATTTAAATCCACAAGGTAACATTATAACTACCTGATGGGATAGAAAAAGTTACTTGGCGAAGACCTTAATGTGTTTTTCCTAATTATTACTCATTGAGCTCAATTAGCGTCGTATTTACTGCGCATGCGCGATTTTGGGTTTTATTTTATGTCCACCTGATAGCCCTTGAAATGTTACCTGGTGAAGACCTCCATGTGTTTGACCTAATTATGGCTCATTTCAATCTTCAAGGCGTTTACTACATTTGACGTAGGTTTACTACATTTGTCTGAGTTACTACATTTGTCGGTGGAACAGATGTTAGAGGGTTAAGACGAAGGGATATTTTAATAACAAACTGGCATAACAGGTTATCATTATTAAATGCCCGCACTAGACATTGTTTACAACAAAATCATAACTTTTAAACTGGTACTTCTAAGTAGAGGTATCATAAAATCATCGTTTTTGTTTTGCTTAGGAGTGTAATTCCATTTTTTGTGAGTAAGTGATAAGCGCTTTCAAATTCCTTTTCTAGATATCAATTATAATTTATATCTTTACCAAAGAAAATTTTGCAGACTCTAACAGTCATCAAAGGGACTTTTAAAATGGTGTTTGGTTTCGCTGCTACCGTAGTAAATTCAACAGACATATCTGTTCGAGTGCTTGAGATCAGAAAATTAGCAGGCATTTAATTTCTTGTTTGCTATTGTTGTGATCAAAGAATTATGAAACACGTTCATTATAGCATAGTTACTCCGGAATAAACCCTATTTAGGAAACTAGCTCCTAATCGTTCAATGTTGTGATCCATATTATTTGATTATAGACTATGATGTAAATTAAAAAAACGTTTATCCAATTACTTTATGGTTGCAAGGAAATGCTATTTTTGAATTCATTCAACAACACATTTAAAAAAATTAGGTTTTTCAGCTTACTTATTCTCATAAGTTTTAATTTCGGTTGATTTAGTTCTCTGAGAGATTATTTTGAAAATAGCGTGAGATGATTTGTTTAGTCATTGTTTTTCTTTGGACTTGGCAAAAAGTGGTCTTTTCTTAAAAGCTTTATTTTCGTATTGCAGGTCAATTATTTGCTTAAACCTCAAATTTGAATTTGACAAATGACTGAAAATTGCAAAATAATTTTCCTTAACATAAAAGCATCAACAGTTCTAAAACTACAGGATTTTAAAGTAGCAGCAAATCATGATAACATTCCCTCAGCTTGATGGAGTAGGTATTCCACCTGAAATATCTCTCCATCTGGCACTAGATGTGCTGGAGTTCTTTGGGAAGACGTATTCCATATAAAAGTCTTAATTTGAATACTTAATTGATGGTTCAATTCATAAGGTTCCTCTGCAATTTTAAGCGCTTTCTAAATTTGGAAATGCAAAATTATTTTCTGTTAAAGCTTTATTAAGACATTTTGTTTTGTAACAAGCTCTCTAGGATTTTGAAATTCCATTACAATGTTTAACTGAAAAAGTCATCGTAGAATTTACCCATTCTTCGAGAAATTCCTCGAAAACGTAGTTGTTTCAATAAAAGTAAATTCAATAAATCTTTCATTTAAATGGTGTTGGACATAAAATGGATCTTCGGGGATAAAATATGTTTCTGGAAATTTTAGACAGTAACTTAGGAATCATATATATCCTAATTGATTCACAATATCATTAATTTCTGTAGATTTTTTGATAAAAACGACTTAATTTGCCATATTACCAAAGTTTTGTCATTGTGAAGAGCTTTTAAAGAGGAAAATATTTCATCGATTAATTTTATTAGTTTATTTTAGTAGTGTAATTTCAACATACCCAATAATGGTATATTTCATCTCAAAGTTCTCCCAATCCTGGGATTGTATTTTTTAAGAAGTTCCTATCTATCATAGAATTACGTTTTGCACCACTATCAAAGGCCTTCTGACTAAATTAGCGGTCCAATTGTGTGTGAATTATATCTTTGACTTTTCACGTCAATTTACGCAGGAATAATTCATCCAAAAGTGCTTTGCAAAGCTGAATTCGAAAATTGAACTACCCAACAGTTCTGTTAGCCACTTAAGAAACAACAAATGTTATTATTTGTTTTCTTATTGAGACAACTAAAAATTGGATAATTCTGGAATAACATTTTCTTGTTAGCTCCTTTGAAACTTTGAAATTATCTGGAAAATGATAAAATACATCTTTTCTAAAATGTTTTCTCCAAACTTTTTAAAAATTAACTACTTTAGAGCAAAAAAGCTAATTTTGGGACTTTTAAAGAAACACTTTTTGTCAAATGAAAAAACGACAACAACATTGATCAAATGTATGGTAAATCTGATAAGGGAGCTTGTATTGATTGATTGTATCAATAGACTTATGTATTATAGTGAATGACTGCCATGATTATTATGTATCACTCAATGGAACGAATCAAAACAGTTGTGGAAACAAGAGCTTCCCATGTCAATCTATCAATTATGCATTTCAAAAACTGAAGGCAAATGATACGTTAGTGCTATTAAACAATAACTGCGATGAATTCTTTCTTAGCCAGACAATCTTCATAAGTGTCTCCCGAGTGACAATTAAAGGAATGCTGAACAATAGTTGTAAGCCATCGGTAACAGGAGAAAACACGAAGTTTTTATTTGGTATCGCAAGACATTTAAGCGCAGTACATATCATGATAACTGATATGAAGTTTGCAGAAGTTGGAATTTTATCATCCGATCGAGGTTTACATCAGATAGTTAATGTTATAGTAGAATCTTCAACTGTGTTCACAAGAAAAAAATATGAATATGTGCTTTTTGCCATTGACGTCACTTACAAGGATCAATGGCTATCAAACGAATTTGTTAACAAGGAATATCTTAACATTTTTATTAAAGATTGCACATTCATATCAAGCAGTATCAAAATCATCAACGATAATTACAATAGAGACGTGAACTTGACAATCAGAAATTCCAAATTGTTAGATCGTGCGTCAATTACCATGATCAAAGCACATTTGTTAACTGTTCAACAATGTCAATTTGGTGGAGTCAATGTTGGCGATTATTATATAAAGGTAATGACAGCACCTATCGTTTTTTTAAATTATGTTAATTATGTTAATGTGACGTAATGAAACTCAATAATCATTTCATTTGGGGATGTGTTTCAATCTTTGTTTAAGCTATCTATTTTAAAAATTTATAGCGTATTCATTGTCGTTTATTTTAGTTTATAAACTCAAAAATTGCGAAAATAATGGATATTAAATGCGAGAACTCATGGAATGAAGGAATTGCTTGGTTTCAGATGGTTTCATCATCGTATGTTTCAAAGATGTTTGTTAAAAATACCGTAAGTAATTCGGAGGCGTTTCATTTTAAAGGTGGCATATCTAAAATCACGGATGTTAATATCGAGAACTCATTGATTTATGCGTTTGCTTGGTTTAGGTGGGACGGCTCACCGTATGTTTCAAAGATATTTGTTACAAATACCACCATAAGATATAGGGCGTTTCTATTTACTGATACTTACATGGCTAAATGGGCGGATATATATATAGAGAACTCATCAAACCAGGGTATTGCTTTCTTTCGATCCAGGTATTCAAATATTTCAAAAATATTTGTTAAAAATTCCCCCACAAATGGGGAAGTGCTTCGACTTCATGACGTTGGCTTTTGTAAAATGACGGATATTAATATCGTGAACTCACCGAGTCTTGGGATTGCTTCATGCGTGACAGCCGAATCATTGTTTGTTTCAAATGTGAGTGTAGAACATTCAAAAATGTTGTATTTGTTTCGGATTTCATGGACGAACATTACTGCTATATCGGAGATAAAAATTATAAGCTCATTTATTGATGGGATTGCGTCGCTGAGGAGGGTTCAATCATTGTCTGTTTCAAAGATATTTCTTAAAGATACTAGAGTCGAGAATATTATGTTTGCAAACTCAAGTGATTTAATTCAAACAAAAATTATCAAAGAAACATCCAATTTAGTTAAAGAAAAACGTTTTGCGTTCAGGAATCTTTATCATTATAGAGATAAAAACATCTTACGATATGCTGACGTACGATTCTCTTTAAAGACTGCAAAGATAGAAAATACGACGATCTTGTCTGCAATCATCAAACTTAAAAATACTGTTTTGACGGTTGAAAATCTTACAATCACCAAGTCTCGACTCGGGCAAGCCTTTGATATTAAAGGAGGGTCAATACAACTGAAAAATATATTTATCAACGAAACAAGATCTAAGACGAGAGGGGACTGCGTAAAATCAATAAATTCGAACTTGACCGTAGAGAACGCAACCTTTATTATTTCCGAGACTGCCCTTACTTATAAGAATATCGATATCCAGCATTCAATAATCCAACTTAAAGATGTTAAAATCAGTTCTTCCAGCAAACGAAAGCCAGCAGTTGAGATCAGAGGAGAACAACCAGTGCACATCGAAATCGAGCGAGTTGATGTTATATTGACTGAGCCAAACATGGAGTCTCCGATAATTGATATAGACTATGAAAAGCATATTTACCCTAACACTTTTAGTTACATTAATTCAAGTTTATCTTGTCCACATAATAGTGATCCTTACCATAAAATGACTACTTATGGCACCTTTAATTTTCAGTACAGTTGCAAGCTCTGCAATAATGGTTACTATACAGCTACTAAAAATGCAGCAAACTTTTCGTTGACATTAAGTTACGCACTCAATAAAGATTCAGAGGAGCAGCAGATCAATACCACTTTATTATGGTCAATACAAGGAAGTCCAAACAATCAGACGTGTAATCCATGTCCGAGTGGGGGATCATGTATTGGCCGAATAAGAAGTAATGATAACTTTTGGGGGTTCTTCAATTTTCATACCAAAACAATAAAATTTTATCCATGTCCGTTTGGGTACTGTTGTTCCAACAGTTCCAAAACGTGTGATTCCTTCAACACATGTAACAAATTTCGAACAGGAACCTTATGTGGTAAATGCAAAAGTTCTTATGTTGTTGGATATCTTTCAAGCAAATGTATATCTGTATCATCTTGCAAAAATCCGTTCATCTTTTGGCTGGTTTTCCTTCTTTTCACATCACTTTTCATACTTTTGATAGCATATCTTGACAAACTAAAATCGTTTACAAGCTTATTGAAGAAAATCGTTTCGATGATGAGATGCCCTAACGTATTCCCAATCAGCAACCCGTCTGTTGAGGAACCAGCAAACATAATCACGGCAAGATCATACGAACACAATTCAAACAATGATGGGAGCAATCGTGTTGGAAGTGATGTACGAGTGATTCCAAATGAAATTTCAGCATTTCAAGTAAATCAAGAAGACAGCTGTAGGTTTTCTGGTGTTTTCAATGTTTTCGTTGGTTTTTACCAAATAAAACAACTACTTACAGTGGATTTAGGATCAGATTATTCGAGCTCAAGCTTCAACACAATGCTGACAAGTGTCTTCAATTTAGACATGTTGAAGATTCCAATTAATTTATGCCCATCATTACATCTTGATGATTTTCAAAGAATCTTCATCAGAGACTTTCTTTTCTCTTTGGGAATGATAGTTCCTGTGATTGTGCTTGCTCTGTTGTTACACAAAATCTCAGAAAGATATCAAACAGTCGAAAATCTAAATCAACCAGAAGCCGATGATCTAGAACCAGAAAACATTGTTCATGGTGATGATACCTGGGATGAATACGCATCGAAAAGTTCACCTGAAGAACTTTCTATAATTGGCCGATTATACACATGTTTCGTTAATCTAATTATTATCAGATATAAGACAATAGCAACTTTCATACTTTCATCTATAAACTGTGTTACTGTTGGAAATGTGAATGTGTTATACGTCAATGGCGAAAGGGAATGCTTCACCGTTTGGCAATATCTAGCCATTATCTTTCTTTGTCTATGGATTATCCCCTTCCCGTTCACACTTTCTTCGTCATTAAAAATGCTCAAGAGCAACGTTATAACAGTTGAAAGATTTTACTGTTTTACAAGCATTCCAATACTTGTGCCAGCTTATCACATTTTAATATGGAAAAACAAATATGGCTATCTGGCTGCAAAGAGTAATAAGTTGAAATGTTCGCTCATGGAAATATTCGAAAAAACCCTACAGGCGAAATCATCGGAGTGTCATAATTAATTGGGTTTCGTGGCTCTTATTTCAAAGATTACTTATTGCCTGTCTAACTGTGTTCATCATCAATCCCTTACTTCGTCTGGCAGTTGTTTTACCGGTAATGGCGTTTATTTTGGTTATTCAATTGAAACTCAAACCGTACAAAGACTCATTGGTAAACAGTCTGGAAGAGATGTCTTTGTTAGCTTTGACTATATTTTCTGGTGTGAATTTATTTCGAGCGTTTTTATATGTCCATCGGTTAAGCAATGTTGATGAAATTGCAGTGATCTTAGAGATATACGCCTATATGGATCAGATACTTAATCCCTTTTTGTTTATCATCGTAACACTATTTATAAGAAAGTTAGAACGTTCAGCTTTATTATATTCCGGAAGTTTCCCTCAGTAATTTGATTATCTTTGTTAACAGAACTTGCCGTTCTTGGAATGTTGCTATTTCCTTAATACCGAAGACGACTACCACAATGCTGTGTTATATTTACTCGCTTTGGGGTTACTTTTAAGTACTGTTCCAAATAACTGTGATAACTAACATCAGTTTTGTTCATTCAAAATTTCCTTGAGAGATTTTCAATGATTAATTCTCATGGTATTTCGAGGACAATCAGTTGATTTTAGTAGATATTTTGTTAGCTCGGAGAAAACTGTAAATCTGATACATTTTCGCAATCGTTTGATCATCATAACAGTGTCATAATGGTGATGTCTCGCTAACAAGGTTTGTTTCTAGCGTTTTTATCAGTTTCTGCTTTGATTTTTTTATCCACAATCATATATAATAATCTTTCCGATCTAACATCCCAATTACTTTCTTTTAATTATTTTAAGCAAAAGAAAAATAGAGATGTTTATTACGGTAGCAGCGCAAGCGAATACCGTATTAAAACACCCTTGGACTCCGAATCCTCCTCCCCCTCCTACTACTCCTCCGTCCGAAACCGCAGTTTTTAGCCTACGCTTAACAGTCGATCAGATTTCGCTCAGAAAATCATATGGAATCTCACAAAGGAACGCAGTCTAAAAATATTCGAAGGTTATATCCAGCAAACATTCTAAAATAAATTTTTCTAATCTTTCATCGCTTAATAATACATGAAGAAAGAGATATTTTGGTAGTAAGGCTTTAAGTTAAAAGTAGTAAGTAGTTACTTTTACTAAAAATGCTTAACATTTGGATGTAAGGTACGATTTTATCGTCGGTAGTTCAACCTTATTGACGAACTTTTTAATTACATCTAAAGTTTGTCAGCTATCTAAACCGTCATTTTGCATTAAATATTTCAAAGATCACAGTTTTTGGGAAGGTTTCTTGAGTCCATGGAATCTTTGTTATTGTTTTTAATTTTTTTCGAAGCAGACGCGTTTTTTTACACATAAGTTCTTATAATTTTTTTCTTGAAAAAATTCGACTCATGTATGTACATTTTTTTGTCTTGAAAATTATTTGCTGGTGGCGTTTCTTAATAAGACCCCATTTACATTCGATAGGCAATTTTTGGTCGTGCTTTCGAAAGTATGCTGCTTGCTGCTACCGTTTTGCGCCATCTGGCTCTTGTTCTTCATCATTTATTATATTGCTTTAAAAGAGCTCCCCGCAAAGTAAGTAATAAACGTTTTGCTCATTATTCAAATCGATTTTCGACTTTTTCAATGTCCCTAATTTTTTTGAATTTGAAGATTGGGCTTTATCGTTTCAGCAATCTGTTAACCCTTCTAAACTGATACGAAAATCATCATTTTGTCATAGATTCGATTAAAAATAATGTCAAGAACTTTTTTGTCAATTATGAGGAATTTCTTTTTTGCCTTTCCTAAAAATTGAAAATCATGTTGAAATTATAGATTTTGAGTGCTTTTATAGGCAATCTAGAGGTAGTATTTTTCAAACATTTTTTTGGCACGTCGGCCCCAACCATTGTGGGGCCTCTTTCACTCAAAATATCTTGCTACGTCCCTGTCTTTTCATAGATTACATTACTCCAAGCATCGCCTCGTTTCGAAGTTTATCGTTTTATTTGAAGTTTATCCTTTCGAAGTTTATGGATTATTACATTCTTAACCTCATTTCTTGAAAAATTTTTACCTGAGGTGTCGTTTCTCTTTTTAAACAGTTCAAACGTCATTAAGATTCAGCTTTTTTTTGGACCTCTACGATTTTGTGACATTGAAGTTAGTAGTTTATGTAATGGCATGATTATATTTCAGAATGCCTAATATTTGTTTTATGTAATTATCATATTCAGTATTGTAATGGAATGGAATGGAATATTTCCTTTTTTGAAAGCTCTTCACATTGACAAAACTTTGATAATCTGGCAAATTAAAGTGTTTTTTTTTATCAAAAAGTCTACTCATGTTGGTAATAACTTGAGCCACCGAGGATGTACGATTCTTAAGTTCCAATCTCCATATTCTATAAAAAGTGGAATATTTTATCTCAGGAAATTCCATTTTGTGTCCAACTTCATTTAAATGAAAGATGTAATAATTTGATAATATAATTTCGGTGTTTGACTGTCTTTGTTGTACCATTATGAAAAATAATATTTTGAAAAACTTAGGACAACTTTATACAGCCGCATAATCGCCGCGTCATTAAACTCTTTATTAAATGCGACGTAAATTCGACTGTATAAAGTGAAAAATTAATTAAGTGCGACATAATGAATTAAGTTCAGCAGAGTTTGTCGAATAAAACGGCAATCTTCGACATAAATTCGGCATCACTTTATACAGCCGCATAATCGTCGAATTTAATAACAGTTTGATTGAACTTCGTGAAAAAAGTGCATGAAAGTAGTGGACAGCGTGTAAGAAACACACGATGAGAAATTTATTCGACATTTAGGCGGCTGTCTAAAGTCATGTCGAATTTGATATGCGGCAACAAAACCTGTATAAATTGACTGTCGCATTTTTGTCGAATTTTACCCGAATTAAAGTAATTTAATTCGACACGGCGATTATGCGGCTGTATAAAGCTGTCCTTATATACGTTACATAGCTATTTATATATTTTATATGCGACTTCTCCATGCTTGGAGAACTCGAAAATTCTCCATAAGGCTTCAGGTACACTGACACATGGAGCATTCGGAAATGTTTTCTTACTTCGTCATGTTCCAAACGTTCAGTAATCTACACATAATATAATTTATATATTATAACTTTTGATTTTTGAGCTTCCAGTTTGCGCTGACCTTACCGCCTTCGTGCAATTAAAAAATAGAAGGGGAACGAGGCGAAACTGTTTAAATAAAAAGAGACCTTACTTAAAAGGAGGCGCTAAAAAAATTCGAAATAAAGCCAAAATACGTTTACAAGCGGGACTGAATTTGCACATAACTTCATGTTTAGTTGAATTTTATCTTGAGTTTACAAACAAAAACAAACAAACATGAACCAGTTAAGTGAACAAATGCTTTGTAGGGAAAATGCAGATGTTTTTCAAATCATCGTTTCGTACAACTTCAAACATTTGCCTGGAGAATGGGGAGATCTGAAATGTAAATTGAAATTATTAACAAGGTAAATAAGTCTAACATTTCCCTTTAATGGACGAATACTTCCATACAGAACACGTTATAATGATGGTTGTTTTAAGGTAAGGTAAATTCATCACAACAAACTCAAAAAGTGGCGAAATCCAAACTTTATGTTATCTCAAGCTTAAATGTCAATAAAGGTCTTTCTGTTCTGCTGTAAATGAATAGATCTTTCCCGAATGTCTGTTTAAACACCGTGTTAACGCCTTTCTTTCCAGTATCTCTTCGTTTCTATACATCCTATTGTTTCACTAATTACATTTCTTATTACTTAGTAATATTTACTTCTTATTTCCATTCCACAGTGGGATAATTAAAACCTTTAAAAAGAGGCGATACTTGTTGACATAACACGATGTTTAAACAGATATTCTGGAAAAGTCTACAATCTCTATAAAGCCTGGTTCAGACTTGACGATTACGACGATTAAAATAAAAATGAATCGATAAGGTATAATGCCAACCTCGTGTCTGGGCTTCTTGCCTTTTTGGTATACAGATGGCAGCAAAGATTAGTATAATACGTGTTTCCCAAATTCATGTTTATACGTAATGTTTGAGATAATAGTGACTCCGTTCATATGTTGGATGTTCTTAATTGCTACGTCTGAACATGAATTCGAAAGATTTGTATTGATTACCTCGATGTGTTTTAAGGACAGTTTAAACTCAGAACAATTTCCGCGGTAAAGAAAGATTTCCAGTAAACTGTAGAAAACGTTGTTGGCGAAGTTGAAATAAAATGATGGAAACCAAAACAAACAAAATGACGAGGAGATATGAAAGTGTTTTCTCAAATCTTCTTAAAGATTTAAGGCAGCTGTTTTTGAGAGCATCAACATTAAGAACAGCACACCACGTTACTCTTCGATTTTGTGTATTATGTAAATAATGAACCAAGCTTCTTCCATTTGTGAGAAAATGGCGAAATAGAATAAAAACAAAAATCTATGATGTCTTCTAATCCAGAAAAGATTTCAACTACCTTCATGCAATTTGTGTTGAGTGTTAATGGCAATCGGAAAATTCCTAGTTTAAACTAGCCTTAAGCATAAATTTTAAAACCTTTCTTGACCAAAAAGGCACCATTTACACCAGATGACTTTTTTGTGCTGGCTTTTCCAACATATAAATTATTGTTAACTTGGTAAGCTGGTGATAAGTCGGTTCTTATTATGCAATCATTGCAGACGTTGAAATCCAATATTATGTAAAAACAGTCTGATGATTTCAAATCAATTATATCGGAAAAAAGCTTCAAACAAAGTTGCTTGTACGATATCGCTTTCCAATTTTAACAGTTGACTTTAAAATTGAATTTGAGGTGTGAGATTTCATTAGAACATTGGGCAGCAAACGGTGTTGCACAGAGTGTATTCCTCTATCCCTCCTCCTATCTATTTACTTTTTTTGTTAGACATCTCGAATGTAAACAAATGAGATCTTAGAAAACTTATGAGCTTGATAAAAAGGAAAAGAATTAAAAAAGAGATCTATTTGATGTACCAGGTGCACGAACTAAAGAAGATTAATAAATCGACTGAATAAGATTTTGGATGGGATTCCTGTGCATTGTTTTCGATTATTATGTATATGAAACGTTGCAGTTGTTTTCTTATTCATCGTTATCGTTCACATGATAATTTTCATCTTTTTTCTTGGTTTCGCTTATCATAGTTATTAACATGTCATTGTTACAGAGGGAAAAATGATGCAAAAACTCATTTGGCTCGTTTTCGTCGTTACGACATTCGGCAGTTGCACCGACACACTTGCGACAGTCAACACCACGCAACAAAACACGACAAAAAACAATACTGATGTAACGGCATCCGGAATTAATGGCCCTGTTCGATTTCAACTGGCCATGTTTGTTTCCATAGTGATATTCATACCGGTTACAGTATTGGGAAACGGTTTGGTAATCATTGTCATTTTTATGACACCTTCTCTACGAGCACAACCCACATACATATATCTAGCGTCTTTAGCCATAACAGACGTTTTAATAGGTACCTTGTTGATGCCATTGAAAGCTAAAGTAAGCTGGGACAATGGATCGTTTTTAATGCAAACAAGTAGTTGCTGGTTCTACATTCTCATCGATATCGCCTTGTCAGTGTGTTCGGTGATGCATTTATTTGTCATAGCTTTGGACAGATATGCATCACTGCGATATTCTTTCCAATACAGAATGACAATGACCACCTCGCGTGTTCTGGTGATTGTCCTGGTCACGTGGCTATTTTCCATTGTGGTTAGCCTGTTTGGAATCGTTAAATGGGACACAAACCGCCGGTTGAGTATTAAACACCACGGTCAAAGAACATGTGGAATTGATAACAGGGAATATTTCACAACACTCTATGTCTGCTGTTACATTTTGCCAATATTTATCATGAGCTACACGTATTTCCAAGTCTACAAAACAGCATTACATCACATCAAAGAAATTACCAAGCTAGAAGTTCACGAGTCCAAGAAAATAAAGGAGAAACACCGACGTCAGAAAGAATTCCGATCTTTGAGAGCTGTTGTGATCGTTCTCATCGCCTTCATTTTCTGCTGGATACCCACAATTCTTTTCACCTTTGCTTTATTCTATGGCGACAAAGACTATTGGAAAAGGAGTTTTCCAAAGTTATGGTTCCAATCTGTCTACTTTGTGTTAGTCATGTTTTTGCCGCCATTTAATTCAACATTAAACCCGTTTATTTACGTCATTGCGAACCGATCATTTCGGGTGTATTGTCGAATGGTAACTAACAGATTTAAATTCCTCCGCAGAGATGTTGACAGCTCCAAAGAGGTTTTCGTGAAAACAAAATCTATAAACTTATCAACATCCAACATTATTACCGATTTTTCAAACTCCCCAAAAGTTCATCCGGAAAACCGGTTGAACGTGACAACCACTTATCGTCATGGAAACCGTCAAAGTTTTTGCAAAAACGACAACAGCGCAGATGCTATAACAGTGTGTTGAGGGAATTAAAAAAAAATATGAAGTAAGAATATTTGACAGAACGAAAACATTACCAGAAGAATTTAAACTTGAAAAAATGTTAATGTTATGGGAAAGAATTTCAAATCCTTTTTAATTATGACTGGTGATATTTCTGCTTAGTTCATTCAATCCGATTTGAAGTTTAATGAAGTATTTCCTCTATCTAATTGCCCAGGCTTCTTTAAGCGCTGGCTCGACTTCTGAAAAGAAAATAAGAGACAAAAATGGCAGGTGCAGCTCTTTAGCTCGCATTCCAAGTTAAAGTAGCCTGTTTTGTTCTTTCCTTGTTTTGCCACGTGTTGGTTTTTCATCATCAGAGTTGAGTAATTCACAAAGCACGACCAAAGTTGCAACCTCCTCCATATTTACGAATGAATGAACAAATGAATACATGAAATGTATGATAAAGTTCCACAAACGAGAAAACGGTTCCATAAACGAGAAAACGGTTCCATCAATCATTCGAATTTTCATCGAACATTCCTCCAAACCTAAGAAAAAATTGGTTGATGGAATGTTCGAACGGATTGCGTCGACCTTGACTCAAACATTTCGATATTTGAATGGTTTGCTGTGTCGACATTTATTGTGTGAAGTCTTGAAGGAAGCTTGAGCGATTTTCTCATATATACATACCGTATTTCCTCTAATAAACGCCGCCCTCTGATAAAACGTCGCCCCCTATTAAACGCCGCACTTATATGCATCTTGAAAAGCAGCGTTTATTAGAAAACAGGCTAAACAAGCATCATAAAAACGTTTTCATCTCATGCAAGAGAACGGACAGTGGTATTGCTCTTCCTTGACATTTTCGTGAACATATCTTTTGTGTAAAACATTTTCACACAATCTTTGCAACGTTTCTTAGGATAAAAAAACATTGTTGTTTAAGTTTGCTTCTGCCCAATGTTTTCATTTTGTAATAAACGTTCTAATGAACGCCTTCCTCGATTCTTTATTAAACGCTGCATCCAAAACCTCGAATTTGTAATAAACGCCGCGGCGTTTATTAGAGGAAATATGGTAACTACTCGCTAAATTATAGAAATGATAGTGTCCAACAAAAATGTTATGAGGATTGACTTGATTTATCTTGATTCTGATGATGGTAACAGGGAACTCGTAGAGAGAAAGTTGCGGTGGAATATTTTCTTACAGCTATTTGTTTACAAAATTCTTGAATAAAATTCAAATTCAACACGTACAAGACAACTAAAAGTTTTCTATAGGAACTAATAAAAACAAAACCATGGCAACGAATACGTAAGCAAGTAAGAAAAGTATTAAACATAATCGATCAAATGTTTGAGAGCAGCAACGCCAGAATTCCATGTTGTTCTCTGTCTGAATTTCATCCAGCACTCTCTCACTTAGATATGCCATATTTTTCGCATCTAAGTGATTCTTTTTAGCAATTTCTATCATGTCTACAAACGGTAATGACTGAAAAGTACGTATTGAATCATAAGGTGATCCATGCCTCTCGACAGATATATGTTCTTTCGTATTGCAGTTCTGGTCGTGAAATTCTTCATTTTCTTCTTGATGTTCTTCTGCATCGCGGAGTTTCTTCCGTATGATGGCGGCAAAAACTCCTTCGCAAAACGCTGAGGGTTTTAGTTTTCCTTTTTTACGTATACTGTGCCAACAAGACTGAAACATGACCATCGGAGCAACTTTGTTAAATACTAAATCGTGTAACCAAGCTGGCACAGGCTCTTCACGATTAAGGTTTAGACTCACTGCGTTCATGACTACAAGGGAAAAGAGAAAAAAAACAATAAAAATCTAATCTCGACACACACACGCACACAATAAAAAAAGTTTCCCTAGGTCACTTGTTGGGGAATGAAAAAAAAATCGGGTTTTAAATAACAAAGGGAGAGATAATTTCCCCCAGACTATTTTTACCTGAATAACATATATTTTCGCAGATTTACATTGGTTGCGTATATTTTCAATCCTATTTAGGTACGATACACGGAGTTCCCGTTGCTTGTAACAACCGGTTAAGAACTGGAGGGAAATGTTATTACAGTGGAACCTCCTTAAAGCGGACACCTCCTTTAGACGGACAAAAAAATTTGGCCCGGACGAATCCTTAATAAACACATATAAAGAAACCTCCCGAAAGCGGACAGTCTAAATCGGACAACTCCTTGAAGCGGACATTTTTTCCACGTCCTGCATAACAATTCCCCCTAAAATTTACCTCTATAAAGCGGACACCAACACTACCACCAACACTACCATCATTTAATCATAGAAATACGTATTTCGTCTATTTCTTAAAAAGTGAAGCAAAACATTTTATATCTACTGTTAAAAAATGTGATTTTTTAAGAAAAAATGGGTATTAAATTTAATTGAATTTTTTGTATTGTGCATTATTTGTTTATAGAAAAAATCAAATCAAATCTTTAAATTGATTTAAGAGGGAATAAAAACAAAGGAAGGACGAATTTTGGTTTCGAAAAACTTTTTAATTCTTTTGAAAAATGACTTCCATTTACTTGAATACATTTTCTTGCTTGAAACCATTAGCTGTGAAAGCTCTCACGACCATAGCTGGCTGCAGATTATCACATGCAGAGACAATTTCATTTAAAAGTTTAGATGTATAACAGAGTATCATTCTTTTCTTCTATATTACATAATTATCGTTCTTTGCCTAATTGGGCAATAGCAATGGGTAATATGGGCATGCCTAATGGGTTCCCGACGTAGGAGTAGAATTTCTTCTGAGATTCTGGCCAAAAGAAGCAAAACCTCTCCAAGGTGGGCAACTCTCTAAAGCGGACAAAATCTCTGGTTCCGCAAGTGTCTGCTTTTAAGAAGGTTCCACTGTAAAACAAAAATTATTTAGGAAAATTGAAAAAAATAAAAAAAATACACCTTTTCCGAATTACTGTTTAAACACCGTGTTGCAACCTAAAAGTCACTGCGATGGAGCTCTTCTATAAAAATATGCACACTATTTCAATAAAAATATTCTCCATGGCAGTGGCTTTTTGACTATTGTGCCCACTGGGTAGTACATCCGACCTCTTTTGCAAGTTAACTGTTTCACTGATTGAAATACCAACAATGCATTGTGTGTAAAACAAAAGCAAAACTCAAAACGAGGTCGAGAATAAGTTAAAGAAAATTTCATTAAAAAATCGGTGTACTTACTAATTGATGCCGTCATTGCAATCATGCATGTCGTCATGTATCTGACGAGCAACGGCGTCACGTTCGAATCAATCGGCATCATGTCAGCGACAAGGATGGTTAGAATAGAAATAGTTAGGAAACATTGAATGGCAAGTCCCATTCTTTCGCCAGTTTCATCTGGATATGCGAATATAAACAAGGCGAAAAAGGTTAAGACGGACGACGGAATAATGATGTTATAGATATAGTGATACGGTTGTCGCTTTAATACTAATGTAAATGTGACGTCTATGTAAGGGTCGGGACAGCACCTAAAACAGTGATGTACAAAAAAGGGAATTGTAAATCTGAAACAACTTTCCATAGCAAACCTATCAAATAGGCAACTCATTATTATCAAACTATTAACACAGACTAAAAAATAGTACTTGTAATAGACGACATTTCGAATAGCCTTTGTTCCAAGTAACTGGAACACGGAACTTTCTTGGTAGTTGGTCAGATCGATGTCATTTCTAGTAGAGCTAAGATTTAGCTCTGTTCCCAAATACGTCCATGAACCAAACTGCAATCATAAGAAAATACATATTAAAATATATATTAGCAGTTAATAGAGAAACAGACGAAAACTTAACAGAATTAGAAAAGTGACTATTGGGCCCTTTTTTTCTTGTCAGCCTTTTTCTTGCCTTTTCTTTTAAGTTTGGAGATGACAGAAAAAAGGATTGTCACCTTCAATTCACATTTTTGATAGTCGAATGGAAAATACTGAATATCAATGGAGCAACTTGAATCCATGATGGTTGGGATGTACCATGTGTTGAAGCCGTCATTTCTGACGATAACTCGAGTTTTATGCTGATCAAGCTGTGAATTCAAGCTACCAGTGGCACTGAAAATGAAATAAAAAACACTTAAACAATTTGAAATGTGTTTCAATACGAAGATAAGTAGCTGTATAATCACCATACAAGCTTATGCGTTCTTCTTTATTAAAACAATTTCTTAAATTTTTATACAAAATCATACTGGAGAATTTTGAAAGTAGCATTACGTCATGTCATGTACTGTTGTTCAGCCTTTATAAACTCAGACACTATCGTGACATAATGGTTTTTTATAAAAAAGTATCCTTCATGAAAACTTCATCCGATTTCAAAACAAATCCAACAACAGTGGCAAATTTACTGAAAAAGCACTGTGGAGGAGTGCATTTTTTATAGAATTATAGACATTGTTTCAATAAAAAGGCTCTTCATCGCAGTACGTTTGACGATTTTCACATCCTCGATGTAAATCATTGGAAGCAGAACCAATTAGAAAATGCATATGAATTTCTGCAAGTCAACACAATGATCCTTTGTATTTGTTCAGCTTTATTAAAAACTAGGGTTATCAAGTAACGTACTTTTCGAAGAACCACTCGACCGAACAAAGAGCACTACAGATACTGGACGAAATTAGTACTAGTTTGAGTAACATGTTGTTTCTAGTTAATTATTATAGTTGGCTGAAATTCATAGAATTGAATTTTGTTTTTCAAAATCGATTATATAAAGTGATATTACCTTATCGGGGAAAATTTAATCAGTTTGCATAATTTTACTAATACTTTCTTATAAATTTCACTTTTTCAGACTTTTCATCGGGGAAAATTTTAGTCACGAAGCAAAAATTTCGTTATTTTTCCCCGACGAAATTATCCCTGATAGGAAACAAATTTTACCGCTGCGGACGCATAGTAATTACGTTAGGATTGCATAATATAGTATGCTCATCTGACAAATCATACATTAATACGGTCAAAACACTTATAAAAGTATTTGAACAAATGAGGGAAATCCTGAGTCTTACCCTCGCTAACCCAAACACGTTTCACAAGGTTTATATCGTAGATGTCTGACAGTAACGATTTTGTCACACGAACGCATTGGGTAAGAAAAATACGAACAAGAAAATGCACTTTTAAAGTGTTACTTTCGCAGAAATCCAACCATACCTGTTATATAGAACCAAATCAGGTTTCCATAACCATTTCTTATCGACTGTAATTTCTTTCAAGCCTCCATAATCAGTAGCATTCCATGTTAAGAAGTCGTTTTGCCAAAACTACAAGTGATAAAGAAATTAAAACATATTCAATCTAACAAAGATAACTCGATTTCGACATGACTGGTGAAGTCAGCGAAGCACTAGCATTAAACGAAAAACGATGACGTGGATTTGTTGTTCTCAATGCTTCCATTCAAAATCACAAGTTTAATTTCACAACAGACCTTTCCCGAATTTCCCCGAATGGGGAAAAGATCTATTTCTACTTGGCCTCTACATACGAAGAAAAGAAACAGGGATTTTACGCGACTGCGAAGGCAAATTGGAAGTGAACAAAAGTGTCTTATATTCTCAAGTTGAAGCCGCCCTCAAATAAAAGCTACAATTTTAGAAGAACAAATATAATACAGACAAAGATAATACAAGCCCGTATCTAATTGAAACTGCCTTCGAATAAAAACCACAATTTGAAAAAACGAAAAGAAAAACAAACAAGAGGCCCTTAGGCCTTAAGGTCAGCGCAAAATAAGACTAAGAAATTAAAAGCAATTGCAATATTCTTTAGATTATTATATTATGAATGCTTATCCTTCAAGAATTAGTGCTAAGAATCAAAGTTTCTGATTTTGAACCGAAAAAGTTACAGATAACAAAATAAGGCGTTAAAGAGGGCGCAAATAACTGCGAACTAATTACACACACTGACTGACTCACTTAACACCTACAGGGGAAATGAAAAATCAGTAACGTTAACCAAAGGGAGAAATAAACACTATTCAAAACATGTACAATTTCAAGCAGTCTAATATTCGTCATCATAAAGTTCAAATCCAAAAGTTGTAACAAATTTTCAGGTACACATTTCGAAGATCAACTTTGCTAATGCTCGTGAAATGCACGTATAAATGTCCTGATTACCATGCATTATAACATAATCAGAAACCATTGACAAATTGTTTACAAAAACCGTTAGGATCAGATCTTAGTAATATAAACAATCTAAGCAAAATCATTGTGTTGATGTGAGTGTATTCAACACCTTGAAAATCTCGGTAGACTGAGGACATAAATAGCTTTCATAAATTTGTTTATATAAAAAAATCTACTGTATTCTCATGCCTCTAATACGTGTTTTTAAAATTTTATACAGAAAATGCTCTAATAGTAACATGCTCTTACATGGTATTGTAACAATGGCAGTTATTCAAAACAGTAACATAAAAAAAGTAATAATTGGGTAAAACTATGAATTTCCTGTTGATTGAAACACGATTTAGGAAAACTTGCCTTTTGAATCATGGAAAATCACTACTTAGATTCCCCTCTACCGTCTCACTAAAGAAAAGGAATACACTTTCAAAAAAATTACAAACAAACTTTATACGATAATCATACAAACTAACAAAGCATATGACTGTGAAAGGGCACCTAAGTAGCAGGAAATGTTATTAAAACACGTTTGAATTCAAACACTTTCTATTAAGGTCATCTGCAGAAATTTCAGTATTATATCAATTATCTTCAAATGATTGTTCTCTCCAATAGCAATAAAATGCCATCATCTATAAAATTACTACCTCTAAAGTAGTAAAGTATATTTTTTTTTGACAATATATATACAGGTTATTGTGATCATCAGAATTATAAAAGAATATATAAAAGTTTTATTCAGCAGCAGAGAGGGGAAAATAAATAGAATGATATATTCTTTCTGCTTTTATATTACGACAAATTATTCTTTTATAGATGCCTTACCAAGTGACGTAATGTTTAAACGCAAGCATTCTTTACTTAAGTTTCATCATAGAATACTGTTGATCAAGTCATTTTCCTGTGAGCATGTGCATGTACTTTTAGCAGGAAATAAAACATTATTATACATTTCAAACTGTTTTATCTGTTCATTGGTATTCTAGAGGACCCATAAAGACAATGAAAACTCAAGAAAGTCAAAGTAGAGTATATACTTTGTTTGTGGAAGAAAAATGTATATAGATATAAATATATAACACAACATATATAAACACATGTAACACGTTCACTTCTTACATTTTTTTGTAACGCCTGAAGAGGCAATTCAAACTGCCGAAAATATTTGCAGGTTACAAACGTTGTCGTGGTATTATATTCCAACGTTTCAACGATATAAATATATATCTACAGAAATGTATTCCGCAAAGTAATTTGCATAAAAAGTCATTTTTCTTATCATTTTGTTTGTATATAAGTCTTGAATTGACATGGAAAAAGTGGTAAAGGAGCATGAGAGTACGCTTTTTCGTATGTATTAGAAGAGCAACGGTTGTATCATGAAACTAATTTTTTTTAATCTGATACCCTGTTGTACCCTGTTGAACCTTTTTGTTGCTCCAATTTCTGATATCCGCAAAAATAAATTCTGCAAATTCATATTATAAAAAAATCACTCATCCGCAACAATTAATTCCGTAATTAAGCCAATTTAAGCAAAATTAAATCCGCAAATACTTCTTCGGTAAACTTTTTTTTTTATTATTTATTAAACGAATATTTATTTACAGGTTTGTCACTTCAACAAATAAATGCTGTTATCAATACAATACGAGTCCTGCATTAAAAAAAAAGAAAAAAAGAAAAAAAGTAGGGCCTTTAAATCAGAAAAAAAAAGTATACGAAATGAATACCGGTATGCTAGAATGATATATAATTGTGATAAAAATTGTGGACACACGCACAATTTCTTTCTTTAAGGTAATATTCATAATGTATATAAATATATAATATTATATACTTGACTTTTTTGTTAGATATTTCTGAACAGTTTTAACGGCTGAAGATGATTTAATTGGAATAGAAATTGATTCTCAAATATTATGCATAGTTGGTTTGTGTTGAATCCCATTATTTTTTACCACAAACTTTTCAACAAAAAAACAATAAAATGAAAGTCATTTTAATGCACATTGACCCTATCAATCATTTTTTCTTTGATTTTTAGTTCAGGCAGAACATAAAAAATATGAATAATAATAAAAACGAGACAAGATAACAAATGAAAACATGTATATCCAAGAGAATACGGACCCTTGGAAGCAGCCGAGCTATCATGTCCATTTAGGTCATTTAACCTCACAACCAATATTAATAAACACACACTACAAAAAACTCCGAAAAAATCAGCATATAACCTAGGGTCACTCAAAATACACAGTCGAAACTATGAGAATTACTTTGCCATCTTGGTAGCATATATATAAAACGTATGGCTGGACGCACTCATGAATTCATTATCAAAATTTGGCAAATAAAGTGGCTTACACGCTGAATCTTTCTTCTGGCAAGTTCGCGGTGCAATTTTTACGTCGCACTTACCATGAAAAAAATTATGTAACTACTCAATCATGAGCGTTTTATAACTGAACCACGGACCAATATAGCCTAAGTTCTGGCAGCCTGCAAGGTATCAGCCTAAGTAAGACCTGCAACATAACAAACGGGACTGACTGACAGACACGGCGCTGACCAAAAATACGGTAGCAACATGTTTAGCGCGAATGAAAATTTCAAAAATTATTTTTGTCAAAGACATGCGCTAAACTAACAACTATAATATAAAGCGTCTCCATCATTATTGCTGCTGCTTCTAAACATCAGCTTCCACGTTGTGCATAGAAAATGTACATTCCCTGTTAATGGTGTAGTTTTCTCACGAAATGGTGTCATAAGCAGTAAATGTTCTTTCTTATGGAATTCCACAACAAAAAACGAAAGCTTTTATTGGAATTACGACTTTGCTGTTGCGTAAAGTACATCATGCAGGTGGTCATAGAACGATGGAAGCGACACCTGATTGTCTTTGAGCAACATTTTGATAAAAAATGAAGAGCATTTTTATTGAAAGTTTCTATAAAAATGCACTCCCACACAATGATTTTTTTTCAATAAATTCTCATGTTTTCTTGTTTGGAAGAAAAAGAAGAAGTGCATGTTTTTGTTGCGTAAAAGTGGTAACAATATCAGGAGTTGACAGCTTTTTTTGCATGATTTCACTGGAATTCCTTGTATTTGAGTTTGGTTGGTACGCAAAATTGTGCATGGATTTTGCCTCGTGCCGTTTTATAATGTAACAGGCAAAATTTGTCAGTATTGCAGAATTGAGCTGATCAAAAATTAGATGTCAACATAAAGCATACATATGGTCTGAATGAGTGAATGAGTGGCATGAATGAATAAACTTACCTGTCGGATCCAAATGTTACTTGTAAGCGATTGGTCTCGATCATCCTGAAAAACGTTCAATTATTATTTGCAGGAGTATTGCGGCATAGTGTTGAAGAGGATGTATATGATCCTTTCTTTTGATTCGGTTCATTTGAACCACATTTTGGAGCCAAAAATGTTTTTGTAGAGTTCATAGTAACAAAACCCGACTCAACTGAATGATATATCAAATTCTTATATAAACAATGTCTTATTTCCGAAATCGGCTTACCAGGGCAACAAGTTGAACATATGCAATGTTCATTTGCACTTTGACAGGCATTGATTTATTTTTAACGGGTCGAACGGTCGCCGAATAATCATCCCGCAAAAACAGATCCTGGAAAAGCTTCTCTTCCACAGTTAAACCAAAATATTCATCTAAAATGCATTCCTTATTAAAATGTTTGCACAAAGCATATTAAAAAAAACCCTCTACATGAAAAATGAATACACTTGTCTAACATTAGAAATCTGTTAGGGACTTTAGGATTTCGAAAACGGGAACGGGAACTTCATAATATCGCTTGGCTGCGCATGTGCGAGGTAATTCCCATGAAATTTTGAAGTTCGCTCTGTTTGTTCCGAACGTGAAATCACACGTTTTAAAGTTCTGAGAAAACTTGAACGCTCAAGGAAGAAAGATGCAAAAAACCACCGAGCATTCCACTGTCGTGGCGCTTACCCTATACAGGTCCATATAAGTTTGCAATAAGACCATTAGGAGCTACTACTGATTCAAACTTTATTGAATGTACTCTTTTGTGCCCATTATAAACAATCCTCTGATTTTCGCTTGGTCTACATATAGGTCTTACGGTTCCATCTATGAAACCCCAACAGTTGTTCAATGGGGCATTACTTTCGTGCATGTCTGCAAAGATTTGTAGATTATTAGGTGATAGCCAGGGCTGATTCATATCACTCAATAAATGTCTTCATTCGCGGTCATAAATTAGGTTGAGAATATGATTGTTTATTATACAAAGTTCAGGTACAGGCCTACAAACTTAGGTATATACCATATCTGAGCATCTGCAGGAGAAATATGCATACCTGTTCAAAAAAACACATAGTGCCTCGAAGCCACAAACATTCGTCGTGTCATTGTAACAAATTATTCTCTCAGGGATTTCTAGGGTTGTTCTCAGAATTGGAATATCATCATTTTCAAAGCGAAATTCAGCCAGACGCTCATCTTCAGCTAGTAGATTATTCAAGCTGAACTTTTCATTCCTCCAGTATGGTAGACACAGATAAGAGGATTTTTCTTTTTTTCTCCATTATTACTCTTTCAGTCTTTCACGCTTCAAAGTTTGTTTACAATTTAATGCGCCATTATGAAGTCGCGCACTTTCTTTATCCTCGTTATTACACATAACCAGAACGAGAACCTAACTGAAACGGCGTTCCCGTTCCCGTCCCGGTTGTGAAATCTTAAAGTCCTTATTATACATTACTAACATACCGTAGAGCTTCGAATATACGCCCTCTTCTTTTAAACGCCCGCTGAAAAAGTGAAATGATTTAATAAACGCTCCCTACCCCCTAATTCCGCCAGATGGGTCCCAAGGTGGCGTTATTTCGTGCTTTAAAAAAGGAAAGAAATGCAAAGAAGGAGCTATTCTTCTCAAACATCAAACTGTATTATTGCAAGATGGAGAGATTTTTACAATGATGCTACACCTGAATTCAATATAATTGAAGAAGGTGAAGTTGATATTATTGTAGATTAGTTTGACTTTCTTGTGTTTGTTATTTGGAAATTACCCTAGCATAGAATTTTAGAGCATTTTTTTTGTCCATATTTCTAAAATTTAAAGAAGGCCTCCCCCTTTTAAACGCCCACTAAAACTTCGAAAAATTTAATAAACGGGTGTTTATTCGAAGCATTACGGTATATGGAAATCCACGAGTTATTTTTCATAGTATTTAAAAACTTTTCAAAAAAAACCCCAAAAAACAAAACAAAACAAAAAACCCCGGAAAACAACAGAAAAAACCAAACCGAAAAAAATAAACAAACATAAATTTGAACCCACCAACTCTCATTAGCAGGATCAATCCAAAAAACTGTTTGAAGAGAGAAGTTGCGAAATACATTTTGCTTTCTATTCCAACAAC